>SJYO01007492.1:2529917-2984835 GCA_006410555.1 Capra ibex
CCAGGTCACCAATTCTGACACGAGGGGTACGTCCCCCGGGCTCAAGATCGGAACCAGTCCCTTGATCTAGGACGTGTGGTGTTGACTTTTAGGACTACGGGGTTGATTTCTAGGACGTACAACGTTGATTCTGGACCACATCAATTTTTTTTTTTTTTTCTGTAGACACTAGGGTCTCCGTCGTCTGGAGCGACCCGTTATCGGTCGTACTCAAATAGTGCCTGATCCCTACACGACTCCGGGTGGACACGGATAAACAAGACCGAGTTTTCGGTTAAAAAAAGGCCTTAGGGTTCTCGAACAACAATTTACTAAGGTGATACCACCTCCGCGACCACTCTCGTGAGTGCGGTGCCTTTGACCGGTTGTGACGTCTGGTTCCGAAACGAAAGAAGGGACCTCTCGGCCGATAGTTTTCAGACGGTTACGTCCCCCGGGGCACGGTAAATAGTCATCGTTTTAGTAAGAGAGTCAAGAATCTCCTGACCGAAGGACACGTGTGCACGCACGGAGTGGGAGACGCACCGGGGCTAGAGACCTTCGCTGCGACCTAGTCCTTCTTTATGGCAGCTGTGGTCTACCAATTGCAAAGAACCACCCTTTCGTCTCCTCTAATGACGAGTCACTCCTTTTTTTGTGAAACATTACTTCTACCGTTTCCGTCTCTAGTTTTGTCCTTCGAAAGTCGAACGGAACGACCCCCCCCACCCTAGCGGACTTCGATGCTCTGCGACTTTTCCTTCTTCTCGTTTCACAGCACCAACCGTCCCGTGCCACTGTGCACACCCGGCAGGTCCGGGGGTCGCCCCGAGTGGGAGCTGGAGACCCCCTGTCGCCGAGTCCCGTCCGTCTGTCCTCACCTACCCGTCGAGCCCCATTTGTAGACGGGACGTCTCCTTGGCTTTCAGTGGCAAACGTCCGAGGACGACGAGACTCCTTCACTGTTTCAGTGGGAAGGTGGCACTCTGACTTCGGGGCCCGTCTTTCCCCCTTGCGTTGCTACGGACGAAGATGTCTTAGGTTCGGAGTAAGGTCCCTTCCTTCTCTTCAGGTGACTCTCTCGAGTCACCACCCCTTCCTGCTTCCGCTCCTGGCCTTCGACACTACGCGTGGTACCCGTCCTACCTAAGAAAACACCAAACGTCAACTCACTCGAACCGTAGGTGGGGTCCGCTCTACGATCTAGTCGAATGACTGTCGTACCAAACATTCTGTGCGATTTCGTTCCCCGCTGGGAACCTCGGTCGTCCTCCAGTGACCCTTCTCTGGTTCGACCGATGACAATTGTATCATCTTCCAGTCAAATACAAACGATCGGACTACTTGATCCAGCAAAGAACGTAGACTGTCTCTAATACCGAGTCAACGGATGTCTCCGTCCCGTCCACTATATTTGCTCTCCTCGACCGACCCTCACTCTGTCATCCCTCCACCCCTGACACTGTATAATCTCACTTTACGGAGACACTTTCCACCCTCGAAGGTGAGCCGAGGTCCCTGTAGTGTGTCCCAGTACACCCAGAGTCCAACAGTCGAAGGTTTAAAAGATCCCTTCGATTTTTAAGTCATAATACATTTTAGAGACTTAAAGGTATAAAATTTTAATAAAAATAACAAAAAATAAATAAATAAAAAAAACGGGTACGACACACTGAGAGCCCTAGAATCAAGGGGTTGGTCCCTAACTTGGGTCCGGGACCGTCACTTTCGCGATTTAGGATTGGTGGTCTGGTGGTCCCTTAAAGGTTTTAGAGACTTAAATTTTTTTTAGTATTAAATTTTTTTCTTACAGTCCGTTTCTCTCGTGGTTTAGGTCACGTCCCCGACGGTCAAACACCAGAGACCATATTAGATGTATCTAAAGTTATTTCGTAAAACACTAGAAGTGACCACTAGAAAACAATTCTTGGTGCACCTCCTTATAACCGATTCGCCTCTTCTGTGGTCGCAGTCAGACCTGCATCCAAAGACGACGATAACTCCAGAGGGAAAGTAAATGTAGTCGTTAAAGTTAATCCTAGGTCCTTCATCTAAATAATGACACTCCGATGGTGGTTCGATCCTCCGTAGAGTTTATACGACCTACTGTCTGTCTTGGTCCAGTTTGGTCTCGAGTCACTAGATCTCGTTCCCCGACCCCATGTCTCTTCTGGGAGGACCCGTGGCTGTGGCACCGTTACGAACAGCCATAGGGTAGGTGAGACGGTAAGGTCAAACCCGTAACAAACCATCCAGGGAAGAACCGTGACCGTAAAAACCGGAAAAAAGGGAAATAACTTAAAAATAAAGGAACAGAAACAATACGTAGGAGGAAGGTCTCGTCTTCGTAGGAGGTTTTAATCTTCGTTCTGTTTGCCCCTTACAGTAAGGGTGATTACATGTAGTGAAGTGGCATCCAGGGTCCGCTGTACTTTGTTCGGTTTCGTTGAAGGGAGGGACGTTTACTGAGCATAACTCTTCTCTGTTTAGTACATATGTTCTCTGTCATAGTACATATGTTCTAGTACATGGGTCCCTACAGTTTTCTTGCGTAAGTTTTTCACTAATTTTGAGTATTAGTAACTAAGTCTTAACGACTTAATGACTTAAGTCATTGAGTCTTTCTAATACGTGCGGGTAGGATGTTTTCAGTATTGTGTCTGCGGTCGTTTTGGATTGGTCTTTTACGGTACCTTTTCTGTCTAAGACAAACGGTTCCATCGATTTTGTTGTAGTGTAGGTCATTGTCACTTCTACATTCTTGAGATACCTCTTTTATTTTTTCTGTCATGTTCTCTCTATCTTTTCTTTTAGACTTATTTACCTTCTCTACGAGGTAAGAGACTGTCCTGAACTGTCATATTCCTATACTCGATAGAAGATTAATTAGATATTTAAGTTACGTTAATATATTTTTAAGTTTAACCTTAAAAAAATCCCGGGGAATTTCGACTAACATTTTAAGTAGACCTCTTCTTTTACGTACCTTTGGTGGTTTCTTATTTCTTTTGTTATTTATCTCGAGCCAGAGACCCTACGTGTGTTCTTTCAGTGTCGTTGTTTTTGTAATGTCTTGACTTCGTTCTGATCTAAGTAGTCAGTCACTTTCTTCCTTCTAAGGGATCTAATCCTGATTCGCTTAAATCGTGCACTATTCACCATATCACTTAGTTGCCCTTTTTCTGCCCAATAAATTAGTCACCACACCGAAAGGGATCTTCTACCGCTATCTGAGATGAAAAAATGGTTTACGTTTTTATTTCTCGACTTGTATTTTCTAATAATATTTTCACATCCCCTTTTATTATAAAAGGAACCTATTTATTGTAACTCTCCTCACTAAGTGTTTGGGTCTTAGGTATTTGCTTTTGTAAACTAATGTTTTTTCAATACTTGAAGGTGTACTGTTTGTTTGGTATTTGTTTCAAAAAATTTTTTACTGTCCGACCCTCTTTTATAAATGTAACCTTGGTTTTTTTTAATTATACGTTTTGTATACTTCTCAAAAATATCAGTCTTTCTAAAAAATTTCCCTTTTTTGACTGTTTCTTATATTTATCGGTTAAGTATCCTTTTCTTTATGTGTATCGGTTACGTATACACTTTTATGTCAATAGAAGTAAAGAAATATAAATATGAATAAATAAACCGACGTGACCCAGATGCAACATCGTACGTCCTAGAAACGTCTAAGCTTCAGAATCGACATCGGACACCTTAGATCAAGGGACTGTTCCCTAACTTGGGGTCCGAGGGCCGTGACCCTCACGTCTCAGAATCGGTGACCTGGTAGTCACCGACTACCAGGGTAAAGATTTCTCCTTTTACGTTTTATTTTATAACTCTAACGTAAAAAGGGGTGACAAACTACTTTCATTACCTGTGACTATTACAGGTCATAACGCTATTACAGGTCATGACTCTTCTGTCCCCTGTACCACCCACGTCTCACCATAGTCCACACTCTACTAAGTAGTCTTCTCCAAACCCGTCCAACAAAACCGACATAGATGTTGTGTGTCTAACATCTTACGTAAGGAAGTCGGAGCCTTATCAAGTAGGGTTTCCCTTGGAGGTGTGCACGTGTCGTGTCTTTTTGGATGACGAATAACGTCATAACCCAAAAAAAAACATCATTATTGGTTTTTTTTTTTCTTTTCTTTAACAGATTCTCCTCCTCCTGCTTCATATAACATAATGTTAACTCTTCGTGTTTCCATATACTTGTTTAGATCCGACCTAGAGTTTCTGTCTAACGATACCCTTTGTTCGTTTAAAGTCATGTTATACTTGTAGTACTAGAGTAAATATTTTTTTTGAGGTTTTGGGATATGTAAACATGTCCGGGTTTGAAGATACATTTACGTGGGTTTCACCGTTTACGACTTAACGACCGTCACCAAGGGGAACGTCTCCTCCCCCCTCCGCCCCTTCCCCTCCCCCTCCCGTCCGANCGGTGACCTGGTAGTCACCGACTACCAGGGTAAAGATTTCTCCTTTTACGTTTTATTTTATAACTCTAACGTAAAAAGGGGTGACAAACTACTTTCATTACCTGTGACTATTACAGGTCATAACGCTATTACAGGTCATGACTCTTCTGTCCCCTGTACCACCCACGTCTCACCATAGTCCACACTCTACTAAGTAGTCTTCTCCAAACCCGTCCAACAAAACCGACATAGATGTTGTGTGTCTAACATCTTACGTAAGGAAGTCGGAGCCTTATCAAGTAGGGTTTCCCTTGGAGGTGTGCACGTGTCGTGTCTTTTTGGATGACGAATAACGTCATAACCCAAAAAAAACATCATTATTGGTTTTTTTTTTTTTTTCTTTTCTTTAACAGATTCTCCTCCTCCTGCTTCATATAACATACTGTTAACTCTTCGTGTTTCCATATACTTGTTTAGATCCGACCTAGAGTTTCTGTCTAACGATACCCTTTGTTCGTTTAACGTCATGTTATACTTGTAGTACTAGAGTAAATATTTTTTTTGGGGTTTTGGGATATGTAAACATGTCCGGGTTTGAAGATACATTTACGTGGGTTTCACCGTTTACGACTTAACGACCGTCACCAAGGGGAACGTCTCCTCCCCCCTCCGCCCCTTCCCCTCCCCCTCCCGTCCGAAAGTGAAAGATGAGACACGAAGGCAAAACAAACTTGCGAACATTTTTCTATATAAGTACAAAGAGAACTCAACTTTTGCTTTCGTTTTTTTTTTCATATATATATCTTTCTTTCTCTCTTTCTTTTGTCGTTGACAATATCCATCCGGACGGTAGGAGTCTGTTCCCAGAACTACGACCCCAGAGAGGTGGACGGGGACTGGACCTTCTCGAGATGAACTCTTGTTCGCACCCCGAAACCCCCGGGACGGAACCCCCGAGTCAGGGGCCGGTAGAGATCGTCTCAAAATGTCTTGTTGTCGCTGTGTAAAAAGTTCTTTAATGGGGTGGTGGGTCAAATACGCAACTCACCAAATTTAAGTTGTGTACAAAAAGGATCTCCCCAACTTCCTTATTTTCCATTAAAAATTTTTCCAAAAAAAAAAAAAAAAGGTTTTGTAACACTTACATGATTCACGACACTTTAGCAAGTACAATTTTACTAATTAAAACACAATACACTTAAAGTAGAGTTAGTCATGTTTTTTGGTGTTTTTGTTCGTTGGTGGTGGAGGGGTGGGGACACCGTGGCAATAGATGTCTTGACTGAGATTTGAGGGTCGGGTCACGAGTTTGGGAAGTATAGTTGGACTAGAGTTGGAAAAGTGGGGGTCCAAAGAGATGACCCTTAGGATAAACCCTGGCGTGTACTGTCGTTGGGATGGGAGGTTCTAAAGACCCTGTTAGGACAAAGGACATTATGTAAAGAAAAATTTTATTTCTGTTCTTCACTTTTCAAAATTTTTCATAATGATATTTTCAATACAGAACCGGTACCAATTTTTCTTAGTTTTATCATGCTTTCAATAATTAACGTTTCATCTTCGGGAGGAGGGTAACCATTGGGGTTTACCATTGGGGATAAGAACAATTGTAAAAAGTCTATGGAGAAGACGGTTGAGACTACAAACACGTCATGACACATATATAATATGGAGAATAGTTTGTTTTGGGGTTTGAGAGTTTGCTATTATAGTGGAACGTGGAAGAAGAAAATTTAAAACCCCTATAAAGGTTGGATAATGTGTGTCCAGATGGAATTGAAAAATTCGTTAACCAGTCTAAAGCGAAGTACATTTCCAAGGGACGAGTAGTGTCAATACACCGAACGACCAAGAGGAACCAGGGGTAAAACTTCACTACGACGTCTCTTACAGAAACGGGTGCACTGGACAACCTGTGTAAGGATACCCCTCTCCCAGTAAGGAATACACCTGGTCCACTGTGTCTACAAGTACCTACCACTGTTGAACGGGAGGTTCCACAATCGCGACCACACGCAAGAAAGAGTAGGGCACGCTGTGAAGGACGGTAGAGGGGTTGGAGTGTATCACAAGTCTGGAATTGTGACTAGAAGTGCTTAGTGAACTCCTAGAACGAATTTACGACTAAAACTTGGTCATGCGGACCTGGACTAAGAGACGCAAAGATTGTACGAGATCCTACTGGTTGTCAACAACGATCAGACTCCTGGTGTGAAACTCATCGTTCCAAGATCTCGTTAACAATCGATTAATTTTTTTTTTCTACTCAGAATATACACTAAAGTTTAAAAGAACACCGGAATAATTTTTCTTAAAATTTTCTAGTCCACTTTGATTAAACTACTAATCTAAAATAAATTGGGTGATGTAGGGTTTATACTCCTAAAGCTACCCGTTTTAATGATACTCGACATAATGTATATAAAAAAAATTCAGAAACTTTAGACCACATATGAAATGTAAAACAGGTAGACTTAAGCCTGGTCGGTGTAAAGTGCACGAGTTGCCGGTGTACTCCGGTCACCGACGGCGTAAGGGGTCAAGATCTCTTAGAGGACCCGAGATGCCCCGACTCCTTGTCACAGACCAAGAGTCTGGGGTTCCTCACCGAGTCCCGATTATCCCACCCTCCGTTTTCTTCCCGTGGTCCTCCGTGCTCACTCTTGTCTAAGTCGTCGGTTTCTACACACCGGGCTTTAGCGGGACTCTCCTCTCCCGTCATCCTCCCTCGAGACCTACCGCAGTCCTGAGTTTCGTTACACCGATAATAATGATAATAATAATGATAGACAAGGATCCGTTGTGAGGGTTATTGAAAGAATTCGATTTTTTTTAACTCTGTCCTAACGGTATATTATAATATAATCGAAGTCCACATGTGTTAACATATGTAACTTTTTACTAACGGTGCTATACAGTCCCATTACAGATAACGACGTGTATTCAATGCAAAAGAAAAGAATGGTATACTTGAAAACTATATGAGAGAATCGCTGAAAGTTTGTATGTTAAGTAATAAAATTCTATATGAGACAGTCGCTGAAAGTTTATCTGTCAATAATTGGCATCAGCGGTACCACATGTAATGTAGGTGTCCTGAATACATAGAAAAAAACAAACTGACGTGACCGGGACACAACACCGAGTCCAGAATCGACGGGGTGTCGTACACCCTAGAATCAGGGGGTTGGTCCCTAACTTGGAAGTAGGGGACGTTACCTTCCACCTAAGAATTGGTGATCTGGTGGTCCCTTCAGGGGAATAAACAGAATATTGACCTCCAGACATAGAAAACTAATGGAAGTAAAATTCTGAGTGTCGTGTGAATTTTAACACATGGTAAGTGAGATCGACTGGTCCGTACTATGACAATGACGGTTTAAAAACGTTTAAAAAAAAGAGGGGGTTTATAGTATCCTGGCAACTGTAAATTTCTAACGGAGTCACTCACGAGTTTCGAGAAGTGTATTCCAGGAATGTTGAAAAAAACTCTATGGTTTATATAATGTCAAAGATTTCAATTTAAAGTCTCTTTACGTAAATGTCACTGTCAAAGGGTCTTCTTCGTTCCGGTACAAAGTTGCAGTCCCCTAAAATAAAGACAAAGTATAAAGTCAAACTTGAAGGAATGGGAAGAATACAGAAAGGATTCTCTTTTTCGTCTCCGTTGATTACAACTAGACGTCCTTAGGAATTATGTCTTTTTTCTGCTAAATCAGGTCTCTCATTAAAACACCAAAGACGGACCGACCCGCTTTTGGTGGGTCTGAAGTTCGACGTGAGTGTAACCTTTAGATGAATATAGAGGTAAAGAAAGTCCTGTACGGCGAAATAAATAAAAAGACGAAGAACGACACATTGGTAAAAGTAGTACCCCCGGTTTAGACAAGTGGATATGGTCGTCCTTATTTGTGACTTCGCGTTTCGTGTCCCACCCCGAGTCCTCAAGTCTCCCGACCCATACGTCACCCCTACACAGGACCCGGTCGACCCCCGGTCTCTGACAGGGTCCGGACCCCTAGACACTAACCGAGTCAGGTAGAGTTCTCCCTCCTCCCCCGCCCGCTACCCCTTTCTTCCCTGTGGTACCCACAGACTCGGGAGGAGGTCATACGTTTCAAGTGGAAGTTTTATCGGTAAAGGGAGACTTTCTGTGTCACGTCCTTCGAGTAGAAGAAGTGACAAAGGTAAAGGGGAAAAGAGAGTGAGAGTCGTTTCCAGGACATAAATTCTCTGACGGGACAAATTTGAGGGGAGGAGGTTCTTGACTCGGTAAGTAGAGAACCGTGACGAACCTATGTCGACATTAATATCGACATGTTCGAGTAGCTATGTGCTTCTTGTACCTGATTAGTAATAGAAAGTTTTCGGCAGTACCAGGGTCACCAGGACCCATGTCCGCGTAGGAGGAAAAGGGATAACGGTCCTCGAAACCTCCCTATAAAAATTGGAATTAATGTATAGGGGCTCTACGAGAGGAAAGGTCGAACGAAAAGAAACACACTTTGAGAGCTCCATGAGACTCCCTCTGTCTTTACTGTCGACCGTCTGTTCGAGACGCAGGAATCGGACTCTCAGTCGAACGTCTCCTCGACGGAGCCCCGTCTACTTCGGACCCCGTCGAGGACTAATTGAGACGTCGGGCGGGGGTTTGAGGGGGCGACGGAAATCAAGAAAGGTCTGGGCAGGACACACACGGGTGACGTGGGGACGTACATCCGTCTCGTCTAATACTTTGTCGTCGGGGGCAGTGAGGGATGAGGAGAGACACCTACAAGAACAATATCCTCCTTAGCATTAAGACTCGAGCGTCCGTGAACCTCCAGAGATCAGGTACGGGAAGGAAAATATCCCCTCCTTTACCTTCTGTAAGGAGAGAGTGAGTATATAAATACGGAACAAGTTCGAAAATCGTTTATGAATCCTCCGAGTCTACCATTTCTTAGACGGACGTTACGTCCTCTGGGTCCGAGGTAGGGACCCGACCCGTCTAGGGGACCTCTTCCCTTACCGATGGGTGAGGTCATAATACCGGACCTCTTAAGGTACCTGTCTCCTCGGACCGCTCGACGTCGGGTACCCCAGAGCTTCTCAGTCTGTGGTGACTCACTGATTGTGAGGACTCGGGATTAGACACGGTCCACGAGAGGGTCTCCGATGTCTATGGCCACACTCGGTCTGTCTGTTCCAGAATCGAGTAGGAATACCACCTCTGTCTACTCTTCGCTCACCTAGTTATTTAGTGTTTCTGACAGTGACTCCCTCGATCTTGGTGTCGCGGAGTTTCTACGGGTACGGAGTTACGACGGACCTTGGATACTCTCACAAAATAATACACCATAACCCCTTAATTCTACGTCTCTCTTAATTCCAATGGAACTTAATAAATCCACCGGGTTAGGTTAGGGTTCCCAGAAGTATTCCATTTCTCCCTCCAACCTATCAGTCTGGGTCTCTCCGCCGTATCACTGTTTCGCACTGACCGGTAGGGACCGAATCTGTCACCTCTTTACCCGGTACTCAGTTCCTAGTGTCGGGACGATTAAGGAACTGACATCGGGTCACTCTGGGTAAAGTCTGAAGGTTGGGAGTCTTGACATTCTAGTATGTACATTACAAAAATTTGGTGATGTAAATACCATTAAACAATGTCGCCGTTATCCTTGATTAGGGCAACGTCTGTTACTATTCCCAATATTTCTTTTTGTTTTATTACTCCCGTACCGAAATCTACTCCTCCGGACCCTCATTGTGACCCCGTCAGTCGATACCCCACTGCAGTCCCCTGTCTCAGACTCCGTCTCCGGTCCCGTTCACGTTTCTAGGACCCCGTCCCTTCTCGAAACTGTCCTAACTGATAGACGAGTTACGGAAAGGTCCTCTCTCTCACTAAAACAGTAGACCAAAGGCCTCGTCGGTGACCAGAAAGAACGTCTGAAGACTCTTGTAAAGCTAGACAAGCAAATTTACGGACCAGAGGGAGAAATTCCTGACCTTGACTTAGAAAGGGAACAGGGTTATACTCCCCGATTCCGGAGTAAACGGTCAGTAACCTAAACCCCTTTGTGTGTAGAGGTCCTGAAATCTTGAAAGGGGGGTTTAGTACTCCGTCGTGTTTATAATAGCTTTCTGTCCCCTTGTGAGACTAGTGGTAGTCGGAGAACCTTAAGAAAAATGAACCTGTCAGTCCTCGTCTTCTTTACTTCCCTGAAACCTTTGAAGAATGAATTGGAGAAGACCATTTAGGGAAACATCTTTTACTGATTCACTACTGGATGATTAATTAAATTATAACTCGCCCCACTCTTTAAACCTAAAGAACCCCAACGAGTTTTGCCCCGAGTAGAGACGATTCTTGGTCCGCTCCCTCAATTCCAATTGGAGTTTTCAAAAGAACTCGTGGCTCTCCCTTTAACCCCGTGGTAGAAAGTTCGGTCCACGTCGACCCGGAAAGTAAACCAGTCACCAGTACTTCTGACGGGACCCGACCCGAGGTCCCGTCTGTGTCTCTGCTCTCTCTGGGAGTGACAAGGGTTCCGTGGGTGACAGGGGATCCGTGGGTGACAGGGGACACCCTCTGGCGGTGTCCCGACTCATGCTGGGGTGTGCCGTTCCCGCACCATCACCCTTCTGCCGTTCATGATCCCCTTGCATCTTGTCTCCCTCCACTAAACCCCCTTCCTAACCGCCCCGGTAAACGAAGGAGGTCCAATTCCCCTCGAGGAAAACGACATCTTCCAAGGGTTTTGTGGAGATGAAATTCGAGATGTGTGGACCCCAAGTCCCACAGTAGAACGATTCAGGACCTAGAGATCTGACTTACAAGACACGTCCGTCTCTGACCCAGACACTCCGACTGACAACCGGAAGAAACGGGTTGATTATACACGACTTGCTTACCGACACGTCTCAGAGTCGATTCGTAAGACCTTGTACTGGTGAGTCGAATTCTTGTCTCAGTAGAACTTGGAGTAAGTTCTTCCAATTACCGAGTTTGCCATGTGTTGAGTGTCGAGGAAGGTTTCGACCCCGGTTGAAAGACACCAGCCCTTTTGTTTTTGCCCATCTGTACCGCCGTCGAACTCTAAAGTAGACCCCGAGTGGAAGGTCGGTCCCCCGGGGTGACCTTGTCTGCTGGACGGGTGCTACGTCTCCGTCATCTGGTTCCGTACTTTTTAGTCACGGTTCAGTCCTCTATGTCACCTATCACACGACGACGACGTTTCGGCGAAGTCAGCACAGGCTGAGACACGTTGGGGTCTCTACCGTCGGGTGGTCCGAGGGGGCAGGGACCCTAAGAGGTCCGTTCTTGTGACCTCACCCAACGGTAACGGAAGAGGTTCCGTACTTTCACTTTTCCCTTTCACTTCAACGAGTCAGCACAGGCTGAGAAACGCTGGGGTACCTGACGTCGGATGGTCCGAGGAGACGGGTACCCTAAAAGGTCCGTTCTCATGACCTCACCCCACGGTAGCGGAAGAGGTCACCTATCACACCTGGGTTAATTTTTACTGTTGTCGTCGCTTCCGTTTTGTTCGGGATTAAAATTTTCTTTGTGTATCCGAAAGATATACAAATTCCCACCGTCGTCTTAATTAAGTAAGTCATTTATAGATGACCCCAGAGGGGGTCACCGAGTCGCTACTTCTTAGACGGTTTTTACGTCTTCTACGCCCAAGTTAGGGACCCAGTCCTTCTAAGGGGCCTCTTTTACCGTTTGCCATAAGAACGGACCCTTTAGGGTACCTGTCTGCTCGGACCAGGTACCCCAACGTTTTCTCAGTCTGTACTGAATCGTTGATGTTTATAGATAACTTACGGGTGATGTACGGTCCTTATCGAGATTCTCTTTATTACTTATTTAGTTCGTTATTTATATATTTCAATCTATGAGTGTTCACGGTAGTTCTTCTGTTTCGTCCCATTCCCCAAACTCTCGGTATCCACCCCCCGTTTTCCGACCACCGAGAAAGTTACCTCATTAGTCGTTAATGAAAGAATCTCCTTTCTGAGAAAAGACATCCTGTCGAGATTCATCGGAGAATGTACATGATTCCAATCTGAGTCTTAGACTAGAACTGTCACTTCAATCTCTTCTGTGATTTGGTAAGACGTTCTTCGTTCATTAACGATTTCATGACTAACCAAAAACACGAAAAAGACCAATCTTAACCTCTTTCCCTATAGTTTGGGGAATCCCAAAATACATCCCGTACCTCTGTTCACCGTACTCATAGACCCACCCGTCGTCACCAGGATCGTTGTACCGTATCCGGTGCGACTTTTGACCTCTATGTGTACAGTCGCCCCTATGTGCACAGTCTGGTGCCAAACACTCGAAGACCACGTCACTTTGTACTGTGAGTTAACTTTACAGAGAAAGAGAGGAAACTTTAAGGGGGTCTTATCAGGTTTGCAAACGTATAACTCCATGAAAATCGACGTGCTTTGTCTTTTGGGTTAAATTGATGACATGAACTTGTTTTTCCTTAAGTGACAGAGTGTTTGTCCTTCAGATCTCCGGTCCGTTATTGATCCGACGAATTAGGACGAGTCAATTAAGTCACCGTAGTAACTCCTGGGTCCAAGTAAAGTAGGAAGACCAGACAGGAGACGTCGGACCGGAGTGAAAGGTCACTGACGAGGAGAACCAAAGTTCTACCGTCGTCGTTGAGGTCGTTCGTGTAGGATGTTGCTTGCCGAAAGTTTGAATCTTTTACCTAGAAAAGTAGGACACAGAAGAAGATTCTGTTTATTTGGAAATGGTCTTCGGAACACCTTGTAAAGGGTAGTGTAGAGTAACTAATGATAACGTAGTATAAGGACCGTCAATGTAATGTAATGTTATAAGGACTTATAAGTAACCTTCCTGACTACGACTTCGACTTCGAGGTTATGGAACCGGTGGACTATGTTTCTTGACTGAGTAATCTTTTCTGAGATCCTTTCCTTTCTAACTTCCGTCTTCCTCTTCGCCTACTGTCTCCTACTCTGCCAACTTACTGTAGTCGATCAGTTACCTGTACTCAAACTCGTTCGAGGTCCTCCATCACTTCCTGTCCCTTCGGACCTCGCGTCGTCAGGTACCCCAGCGTTTCTCGACCTGTACTACTCGCTGACTTGTTGTTGTCGTTATAAGGACACGAATTTGGGTGGTCGGTGTCGATCACAACCGGGGGCACGCCCGAGACGAAACCCGATGTTTATTCTTTGCCAGGTGGACCCCGTTCCACCTGGCCTTCCGAATGCCGTACTCTTCGTCGCTGTTCTACCCGTCTCGCCCCTCCCCCTCTCCCATCTCTGTCAGTAAACCTCCATCTCTCCCGCCTATCTTCGGTCTTCTCGACCTCAGTTGTGAATGATTTCTAGTTTGTCTTCTTTTCAGAAGACTCTGTTTCTGTCTGGGTCCAAAACGTTTCACTTGTCCGACTTATGTAAGGTCCTTGATGACTACGTTCCTTTTACTGTTCCCACCATTTCTTAAGGGTGGTCGAAGTTTCGTCTTTTACTTTTTATGACCAAGGGACATTACCCCGACCATGGTCGAACCGGAACCTAATGACATAAAATTATGTGAAACATATGACTCACAGAATTTTAAAAAAAAAAAGAAAATCAAAAACCGGTGCCGTACGACGCACACCCTAGAATCAAGGGACTGACCCCTAGTTTTGACGTGTGGGACGGAACCTTTATACCTCAGAATTGGTGATATGGTCCCTGCAGTCCATATGATCCAAAGACTTCTGTCATCTTGTGACGGAGACATCTTAAAACTTCCCTTTAAACCAGGGGTTCTTAAAGTAGAAGTAGTCTAAAGGAAGACTTAGACTGCCGTTGACCTTTTACAAAACTCTATGGGTCTTCGAACCCTTTGTCTAGACAGGAACAAGATACCGTCTAATGTTATTTTACTTTACTTTATTTTAATGTAATTTTACGTCCGAAGATCTTACACCGACAGTGTCGGATTTCCCTGACGAACCAACGACACCTGGTGTGGCACCCGGGGTGACACCTGGTGTGTCGGCGGCTCAGGGCGTTCCGCCGGGGCGCACGCCCGAATACAGCGGGTACGTAGAAGACGAGGAGAACGCGTTACAGTCCTTCAGACACAAGCTCGGTGTAGGAAGTGGGTCGCCGAGTCTGCCTTAGAAAATGAAGTGAACCACTGGTGAGTCTTGTTATTGTCGACGGTGGGAGAAGGACTCGATTTGTTGTTACCGAGTTGGCAGTTGGGAGGGCCTGTCAACACTGCCTTGCCGAAAATCTTTCAACAAAACAAAAAAAGAGAGACGTTTTCGGTGTGACTGGTCTCGTTGCACTGCCGGTGACAGTCCCTGGTCCTTGACTCAGTACTCAGATAGCGGACTTGCCGAGTTCGGTGGCCCCAAAAGAAGATGTACCCCTTTCTTATGGACCTCTGATACTCCGTCTACCAAAGTTTAAGGGAGAAGTGGGTTTCAACGGAATTTTGGACTTAGACACAAGGACAGAACTGAAGCTGTGAGTGGTCGGTCCCGTCTTAGAGTTGGTGTTCTTTTCTGTCCTTCAAACGTCGTTTGCAGTGACACTGCCACCTGGTCGTCTCCGAAAATAAAAGAGGAAATAAGAAGACACACCTTCCTACAGTCTCCTCGTCGTCCCCACCCTCCCAGCGTCCTACCTCGACATCCCGGGGTACGTGAACCTGACACCGTCGCCCAACAAATGCACGGTCGGAACCCCGGAGGGGCAAGGTCGACTGGGTAGTTCTGACGAGCGGGACGGAACCGCAGGGACCCTCCTCTCAGTAACGTTTTCCGGAGCCCTTGGGGTCTCGAGTGAGACCTCAGTCGTCAGGAGGAGGCTCCCGGTGAAGGGAAAGGTACAGCCCCGCCCTCAGCCCCGGAATGCTCTTTGGGTGAGAGCCACACCCTTTACCCTGACTCCCCGGCCGGGAGTCTCAGGACGGGTGGGGGTCGTGGTCGTCGAGGTGGAGGTCAGACGTTCCAAGGGTCCGAGTTCCCGTCGACAACTTACTGCCGAATTTAGGGGCCCGACGACCCCTGTGGCACCTTTGAGAGTCGGACTCCTCGGCTCGACTCCCACGGACTAGCCGTGTTTGACCAGAGGAAGGGTGGTGGGGACTCGTGACGATCTTGGAAGATCTTGGAGGTCAGAGGGAAGGGGAGGGGGAGATGCGACGGAGACACGGAGGGACCAAGGGAGAAAAAAAAAAAAAAAGGATAGTCTTGACGGGGGGTCGTGAGTAGAGATGGGGAGGGAGAAAGAAGAAAGTGAAAAAGAAGGAGGGAGAACAAGTGAAAAACAAAAGAAAAGGAAAAACCCGTTCGTAGACCCTGGGAACAGGGATCGGTCCCTAGCTTGGGTGCTCGGGAGGTAACCGTCGTCTCAGGATTGGTGACGTGATGGTCCCTGCAGGGAAGGAGAGAGAAGGGAAAGAGAAGGGGACGGAGGGAGAAACGAGAAAGTGACACGGAAGAAAGGAGAGAGAAGGAAAGAGGAAGAGAGAGGTAGGGTAAAGGACGGGAAGAAGGGAGGAGGGAGTAGACTCGAGCTCCATCTTGACTGAATCCGACCAAGTGTCCACAGGAGCAGAACAAGCTCCAGACAAAGAGAGTTTCGTTTAGTTCTGAAATTTCCATACGGTCGCAAAAACAAAAACAAAAAAAAAAGTGAAATCCCATAACATAACCAAAACGGTACGTAACTGTACTTAGGCGGTTTTTTTTTTTATGTTATCTTAGTTATTGTTTTTTATATATACTTATTTATTTCTCTTTTTATTTATTTCGGTACGACCACCGAGGGGGAAGAGGTGTGGAGCGCGGATCGGGACGGTGACTGGTGAGGGGAACCGACACATAAAATGGACGTCAGACCCTCCGGACTAAAACTCGGGGTGAAGTGTCGTCTCAGTGTGAGTGCGGGCTCTGGTGTGTCGACCGTGTTCGAACTGAACTGGGTCGACCCTTGACCCACCAACCGAACGGAAGGTCCACGGAGTTGTCTAAATGACGTTTCCGGTTTACAGTAGAGACTAGTAAATAATAGATGTCGGTACCTTCCTTTTCATCGGAGAGGGAGACTCTCCAAGGTAGAGGGACGGAGGGACAGGAGGAAGGACCCTGTCTTAGGCAGGAAGAAAGAGATTCCGCAAGTTGCGGGTCGACCCAAACCTGTGTGGAAGACTCCAGCTTTTTATCTTCCGAATCAGTCCGTCCAGACCTCGGACCCGCACTACGGGGTGAAGACGCCCCGAGTCGCTGGAGGTACGAAATTTCGTGTCCCCAACTCACTTCAATGCCGAATGTGCGAAGGGTGGGTAGAGACTACAAAGCATTCAGACCCCTACCACCTCACTCTTAGCTCAGGGGTTCCCAGTCCGAGCGAGGAGGTGGACTCGATGGACCCCTGGCAGTGAACTGACTGAAGTGCTCCAACCGTTCGTTGTCTCTGTCTCACAGAGGAAGCCAAAACTGTTTTTCGCCCTCCGGGGCCCACTCTTGTCGATTCCGCTAATCTTATTCTACTTTCAGAAACGACGAAGTGAACCGTTACAAAGTCCGGTCTAGAATAAACCCCTCGGAAGATAAGACCCCCATGGGTTGTCTGAGTCCACATTCCTTACTCAATAAATCTTTGACACCGATTCGAGTCTTTTCTTATACTCCAAAGACGGAGTTGTACTTTTCTCCTTGACCTCAATTTTACTCGGGGCTAGTCATTCATGACTTCGACGCTGTTGGGGCCCTGAACCGGACTGGTACGCGCAACAAATTGGTGGAGGAGCACGTGTCGACGAGACTGGCAGAACACGCGACAACACAGAAACGTCCTCATGTTTACCGGGTCCGACGGAACCGTGGGGGTCGAGGGGCATGGGACCAATGACCAGAACCGGTTTTCCTCCAGGGTCCGGGTCACGGGCTCAACCCCTTTCTACGCAGGTCGTCCCGGGCCGAAAAGATACTCTAGACGGACCGACTCACATCCGGAGTCCATTGCTACGGAGTTGGGGTGTTGAGATGGACAACAGGTTCGGTACCCACCCAGGGACGAGGTTCTGTCTCCTGACGTCTCTTTCGGCAACTACCGACTCGACTGGTCCAAGGGAGAGCCCTGACCGTTGAGTCCTTACTCTGACAACCACCCTCGTCCCGTCTGAGTGGTTCTGCCCGATTCTTTCCCCGGGGAACGTCTCTTTCGGCAACTTCCGGTTCGGTTAGTCAAAGGGAGAGCCCTGACCGTTGAGCCATCACTCGGACAACCACCCTCGTCCCGTCTGGAGGGTTTTCCCCGACTCAGCACCGTCCATCGTGGACCTGGCGTCCCGGGGTTCGGGAAGGCCAGGTCCGGGTCGGAAGAGGGAGGAACGCGACATGTAGAGGGGGTCCCGACGGGTGTGAAGAACGTGTGCAATCGGTTTGACTCAGAGACAAGAAAAGCTGGGGGTTTCGGATCACTCCGGGGTCCAAGCCTTCGACGACGTCCTGACCGTCGGTAAGGGACCTTTTGCTCTCCCAGGTCTGGACCCACGTTGAATTCTGCCAATGTTCGGCACTCACGTCTGAGACATGTTCTTCGGTGTCAGCCCGGAAAAGGTCAAATGTTGGATCAGTATGAATTTCAGAAGAAGGGAAACTTCCTTATTTTCTTTGGTGTTCCCCTTTTTTCTAGTTTTCGGGGCTGATTGAAAATTGAGCTCTCAAATTTGAGGAAAGTCGTTTGGTGGTTAGTTCCTGTGATTGGAGACACCCTTTCAAGTGTGTCAGGATCTGAACCCCTTTTAAGTTCCGGTAACTCGGGGTGGCCGGGGGGTCCGTCCGGAGGGGAACCCGTCAGAACAGGGACTGTCCACTCCTCGGGTGTTGTTCTGGTGGTAGGGTCACCACCCACCGACGGTTCAGAACTTTTCTGACGGATCAGAATCCCATGGTTGCACACAAGGACCACTGTTCCGACTCTGTACCCTCGCAGGGTCTACTAGGTCTTTGTAAGTTTGTCCACAAGAAATCTATGGTGACGTCTACGTACACACCCTTTCCTGGTTCTTCGGTCTTCGATGCGAGTCGGACTGGACACACGCACACGTGCTCTCGTGTGAGTCAACACAGGTTGAGAAGCGTCGGGGTACATGGGGTCCCTGGACGGATAACAGGTCAAAACAGACAGGGTGACGGAGGACTCACGCACAACTCAGCGAAGTCGGCACAGGCTGAGACACGTTAGGGTACCTGACTTCGGTCGGTCCGAGGAGACAGGTACCCCTAAGAGGTCTGTTCTTATGACCTCGCCCAATGGTACGGGAAGAGGTCCCCTAGGAGGGCTGGGTCCCTGACTTGGGTCTAAAGAACGTAACGTCCGTCTAAGAAATGGCAGACTCGGTGGTCCCTTCGGACAACGTAGGATCAAGACGTGTTTTACGTAGTAAGGTAAATAGATGCCTTAGTTACTAACGTGCGGTGGAGTGGGGAAGGTGAAGATGAAAGAAAAGTTGATTTGGGGACCAGGACAGTACCGAGGAGGTACTACACCCCAGGACTGGGAGCGGATAGGACCGGTGAGACGATCCGTGCGCCCACCCCCCGCCACGGGGAGGGGTCCCCGGCCTCTCGACTCACAGTGAGGAGACGGGGGTGGTCACTCTCGTAGAGACAACAGCACATAACACTACTGTGGTGTGGGCACCCAGAACAGTGTGTTTGGCATACCTCCCACCAAAAGGACCTGAGTCGTGTGGACCACACAGGAAGACATTGGAAAAAGAAGGAAGAGAGAGAGAGAGAAAAAACCGGTTCAACGTGTCGAACACAAAAGTCCTAGAAATCAAGGAACTGGTTCATGCCTTGGGCCCAGGCGTCGTTACTTTCCCGGCTCAGGGTTGGTGACCTGGTCATCCCTTGAGGGAGAAATTGGAAATATTAGTCCCAAAATGCACAAGCCTGAAAGGTACCCCTTTAGTCTACAGTACTACGGAAACTGTTTTGTCCAGAGATACTTAAGTTTCCATAATAAAGGACGAGTAGGAATCCCACTAGAAGATCGGGGAGTTTTGGATGTCAGACGACAGGACGTTCGAGGGAGAGAAGAGAGGAAGTGCCGGGTGAATGAGAGTACGTAAACTTGCGTGGCTTCTTTTCTTAGTTGTTGGCGTCAGTGAAAAGGAAACGTAGACTCGTACGAATAAGGACGATAAAGGGGAAGTGTGGGTGCTTGTGTCTGTCGCACACACCGCGGACGAGGTAGTGCGGGGCCTCGTCCAGGTAAACGTCCCAGTGTCAGACGGGCGACTCGTTGGGGTCGGTCCCAGGAGATCCTCTTTCTGTCCGAGTCTGTTCGGGGTGCAGATCCGACGGACCCTGTGGGCCAAAGAGGGGAGGAAGGAGAAAGCGACGGTCATATGTAACGTCAGTTCCAGTGCAAAGTTCCAAAGACTTTCTGAGTGGACTTGTCACTTAAATAGTAGAAGTAACCCGTCTTAGGACATTCACATTTGTGTTAAGGCCATGGACTTTGTCTGGTTCACGACTCAATCTTGGATATGTAAGGAAAAAGACCTGCAGCTCCCCGGACCCTGTCTCCGTGGTGAACGGGGGAGGGTGGAGTGGGGGGGTCGTGAGTTCGTCGGAGTTTCCTTCCACCACCTCAGGGACCCCGTACCAAGTGAAACCACGAACTGTCGACACACCCAACTAGATTTCCCCAGGAGGTGAACCTTCCCGAAGGAGTCGGAGACCCGACAGGACAACCGGTTCGTTTTACCTCGGTCTCACCCACAAACTTCTTCCTTGCTCTGGGATCGCCTCAACTCGTGTCACCCTCGTACGGTTCACCCTCCACCCGTGTCGGTGTCTCCCCGGCGCGACCGGTCCCACTCCGAGTGTGTCGAAACCCACCTTCAGGGGGTGGGAGACACCGACGAAGGGGGCCTCTGAAATGGGGTGTCCGAACAAGAGGGCTTCCGACCGGTGCTAAGGAAGTCTTTCGACCTAAAAGGGTCTTCGGAATCCCACTCGGAGTCCCATCGAAGATTGTGTCTTCCCGTTCCTTAGGACCTAAGAGAAAGATCTCCGAGTCGGAAGGAGACCAGGTCTCCTGAGGCTACACCCTTCCTTCCTCTCGGTGAAAAAGGAAAGGATTTTCGGAACTCTCCTTCCCCCCGACAGTCCAGACTCGCACACCCCCTCCCCGGGTACCTATCCACCAGGTCGTCCCCGTCGGTCGGACGTCTGTCGGACAACCGTCGCCCGTCGGTGCCTCAAGGGGACCGAACCGATGACTCCGGTGTCCCCATTCCTTAAACCCCCTGTGGTGAACCCAGAATGTGAGAGTCAACTTTACTGACAAGATAGGAGAGTGGGTATTAGAGGGTAGGGGTGAAGGGGGTGTACCCTAAGAGTGCCTGGGACTTTTGAACGGGTGGGGAGATCTGGGGGTCCGTCGAGGTGTGAGGCCGAGTATCTCCGAGTACAACAAAGCTACTAGTTTCACTACGAAGTCATGTTTCGCCAGTAAGTAAATTGGAGAGGATCCACGGGTCGTGAGTTATGAATACACAATGACAAATTGATCTAAAACTTCAATAAGTGATCAATTGTTTTAAATTCTGGTGAGTCTTTCCATGTTTTACTTTTTTTTTTTTTACATAGGAAGGGGTCAGGACACTTAAGAAACCTCAAGGATGAGGAAAACATTTAGTAAGGTCTTGCAAATTTGTATGTGTATTTAACTGCGTATCGAAAATTTACGTTTATTGTAGTATAATGTATACAACAAGATCTTAAAAGACGAAAAGTGGTTTTTATATATATATATATAATCGTTAGACAGGTTCAGTACAAGGTCGTGTACTGGTCGATTAGTAAATAAACTGATCTGGTACTACTACTTGTCCATCAAAACACACACACACACACACACACACACACACACACCACACACTCAGTGAGTGAGCACAGGTTAAGAACACTGGGATACCTGATGTCGGGTGGTCCGAGGAGACAGGTACCTTAATAGGAACAGGTACCGTTCTTATAACCTCACCCCCCGGTGAGGGAAGAGATCCCCTAAAAGGGGAAGGGATCCCCTAAAAGGGGAAGGGTCCCTAGTCTGGACCCCGAGGGTGCAACGTCCGTCTAAGAAGCGATTCGGTGGTTCCTTCGGACCTATCCATCAATAAACCGCGAAAAGTGATGATATTTATCACGACGTCACTTGTAGAGACAAGACTGGAGAACACATGTACCCACTTAGGAGTCATTTTAGGAAATCAAAGAGGGAGTCATTTTTCCCCTCTTATTATTGTGTCGTAGTTGAAAAACACATTTAACTCGTAAATCTGATCACGAGTTTTGTGTGGTTTGTGGTGTTCACGGCGGTAAACGCTCGCCACCACCTATGCAGAGATCTTCCTCCTGCCGACCCGATTTCCAACGTCCGTGACGTACAAAACTATCTCTGATTGTAACGGAAGGTTACTTCAGCAGTGTGACACAGAGGATGATTGGACAGAGAATGATTGACTGATACTTTCACATATAAAGGGGTATGGGACGGTTGACCCACAATAGTCTGTAAAATTAGAAAACGTTTAAACTCTCTACTACCGACCGAAATTAAACGGAAAGAAATACTCGTTCCAACTTCCATAAGAGTTTTCAAAGTGTATAAACATAAAGAAAAAGACACTTAAGGAAAAGTACAGAAACCGAGTGAGAAAAAATTTAAGTAGAAAACGAATAAATAAGTACTAAAACTATATACGATGTTATATAAAAACTCAATAAATAAAAATTGTGACATATAACTACAAAAAGAAGAATCGACATATCTCCAAAATATTAAAAGACACCAGGTAGAATGTTAAAAATTACGGAAAACTTTGTTACTTACAATTTTCTTTCAAAACCTCTTACAAAACCCACTGAAGTGAAGGTACACAGAGAAGTAAAGCGTAGCCTTTTAAAGGAGAGAAGGAGACTGGGGAAATTAAGGGCAGAAAGGGTAAGGGTAGGACAGAGGTTTCGGACTTGACTGTGGTGTCAACCGAATAAAGTCTCTACCGGTCCTACTTCGAGATTAAGTCGTAGTGGAGTGGAGGGTCTCTACAGGGGCTCCTTTGCCCCTTGGCAGGGTCTGGGGGTGGAGTGAGGGGCGGTACGGGTGGGTGACGTCGGAGTCGGGGTAAACATCTCGGTCGGTCCGTGTGCGGGGTCTGTCAACCTTCGGACAAGACCAGAATAGAAAGTGTCGGACAAGAGTACTGTGAAGGAGGACATCTATACGTTTATTCCGGTCCCGCCTCTTAGCAGAGAATAAACCGACTCCCGTCGATTAAATGCCTTCTCCACCTTGTCCGCGGGTTTGTAGTCGAACATTTGTCTTTCTTTCTTGAGTCTCAGTGGTCCTCCCCGTGTGTATTTCGAACGGCTTGTCCTTCCGGGAAGGCACTTAGCTCGCACCGTCTGTTCGGAGACACCGAAAAAGTTTCCACGAGCTCTTTGTGACTATTCCGAGACACAATGAGTCCACCTAGTCTTAGTTTTCGATCATATCGTCTTCTACGAAAGGGGAATCTAGCAATTGTAAGTCGTAGAGGACACGTACCCCCACCCCCTCTCGTGTGCAGTAGGGACCCCGACTTAGTCACCAGAAGTTCCTTTTCGCACTCGTAGTGGTGGTGGTGGTGAGGGACGGTACGTGTGGGGGACCTCTCGCCACCCAAGTTTGACCGACGGCGACCCCCGAGACGTCTCTCCACCTCCCCCGGTGAGGAGTCGGAGGGTGTGAGTGGTCGTCGACGGGAAGTGGGACCAGGGTATGTGAACTGTACATGTATGTGTATGTACACGTGTGCGTATCTGTCTATGTATTGTATAATTATTTGTATACAACAGCAAGTCGCCGATTCAACAGAGACTGAGAAATGCTGGGATACCTGACATCGTGCGGTGCGAAGGGACAGGAAGTGATAGAGAACCTCAAACGAGTTTAAATACAGGTAATTACGATAAGATTGGTAACACAGGAGACGACGGGGAAAGAGGAAAACGGGAGTTAGAAAAGGTCGTGGTTCCAGAAAAGGTTACTCAGTCGAGAAAAGTAATCCACCCATGTGTGTGTGTACGCACGCACACACGATTCAACGAAGTCAGCACAGACTGAGAAACGATGGGATACCTGACTAGGACAGTCCGAGGAGGCAGGTGTCCTAAGAGGTCCGTTCTCATGACCTCACCCAAAGGTACAGGAGGAGGACCCCTAGAAGGGCTGGGTCCCTGACTTGGGTTCAGAGGATATCGAGGACGTGACGTCCGTCTAAGAAATGACGACTCGGTGGCCCTTTCGGGTGTGTTTGTGTAAATGTAGGGGTCTTAGAATATATATCTCACAAATGTCACTTTTAAGGTGTTCGTTTAGTGGAAACTGTTGGTGACGGAACCTTGTATTGGGTCTGTTACACGAGTAACCCCTGGTACCTAGGATAAATCGGGAAAGAGTGGAGAACTATTACTAAATCATTGTTAAACCCCCTTCCCTCTCAATCGAGTTTACCATCTCGTGAGTGAAACGTGTACTCCCCACGGTCCTGACTACTTCAATGTTAAATCCCGTGATTGGGACCAGAAGTCAACGATGAAAAAGGTCCCAGACCCGATGTAAAGTCTCGTCCACACAATCCTTATAAGGGTAACCTCTGGGTCCGACCCTACTGCGACCCGACCGGGTTGAAGGGTGTACACCCTAGTGAAATAAGAGCCTCCGTCACCGTGAGTGTCGCTTAAAAGGTACGCTGAGGGTTGTCGGTAACCCACTGATGTCCACGGATGTGACAAGAGTCGTCCTCTATGAAGGGGGACCTTTCGTGAAAGTCTAGTATCCAAACCCTTCAAATTGAGTTTACATTCTCCTATTCGTTTACCTTTATCTTTCTTTAATGAAGCACCGTAAAATAAATAAGAAAGTCTAATTACAATGATAAAGACACACTGATAAGGATCGGTTTATTGGTGACTCTTGTACGGGTCTTCGTAGAAAAGGATACCAATCTCTCTCTCTTTAGTTTAAGACTTTAAGCTCTTGGAGTAATCACAGACAGAGTGAGTCGGCTAGTCGAATCGTACAAGGCCTCAACAAATTTTTTGAGGAAACATTGAGTAATAGGAAGTCAAAATTAACGATTAACATACACACACACACACACACACACACACACAAACACACACACAAAAGGAACGAACTCACAACGTCTGTAGACCTGACTCTCTCCTACCCTCTTGTTCCTAACCTTCGAGATGTAAGTTTTTTCGGTGAACTCAGGTTACATCTTTAATCTCTTTTACACACATCTGGGATGCTTGGTTCCCACGAGTGACAGGTGGTGGGTTTGGAGTTTCTTAGGGTCAGTTTCTCTCACTCCTTTTCTCCGGTAGCCAAGTCTTCTCTCCTTCGTCCTCCTCCGTCGGGTCCACCGGTCCACTCTCCGCCCCACTCACATCAACGCCCGGACGTCGCGCAGGACGGGGTCGTAGGACCCTCCCCGGAACGGACTCTGGGGGTCCTCCTTCGGGTGGATAGGTACGTGATGTGGTGGGGACGTAATGAGTTGGGTCAGTCCACCTGGAGTCTAGCCCCCCGAGGGAGAGGGTAGGGACGACTACGAAATAGAAACCCTTCTTCTCAACCCGTCTTTGGGTTGGTTCACAGATTTTTTTTATTAACCTAGGTCGAAAAAGGGCTGTCAAGAAACGACCTTTTCTTTTTAGTGGTCTAGATAAGTTTTGTCGTGGTGACTTTTCTTCTCCCATGGTAAAAAGATTCTTGAGTTTCTACTACAGAGGTACACTGTGTCTTCGCGACGTTTTTCCTTTTTACTTTTTCTTTTATGTGAGACCTCTTCAGACTGAACACTCGAGTCATTCTAAATTCTCTGTTAACGAAGAGACTTTGACCTCTTTACGTAACACTTTTGACTCCTTGTCCTCTATTCTCTTTTTTGACCAGTCTTCACTTTTTGGGTCTCAAGATGTCGGTCGTAATTTGCGATACTCTCTCCGTCGCTTGTCGTCGAAACACAAGACCTCTTGAAATTGTTCCTTCTTCTATTTAGACTCTTTCAGTCAGTCATGTCCTCCTCTCCCTTCTACTCTTTATGTCTCCTGTGTCGAGACAGGAGGTTGTATTTATGTCATCTCCAAGGACTTGAGTGTCGATCGAAAGAAAAAATTTAAAAAATTTTCAAAAGATTATATTTTTCTTTTTCGTCTTGTCCATTCAGTTAGATTCGTGTATACTGAACTTTAAGTCTTTTAAGTTACCTGCTGGGAGAAAAAAATTTCGTAAAAAATTACACTTGATAACAAATTCAAAAATAACTTAAACACTGTTACAACAAAGACAAATACGAAACCATAAAACCGGAGTTCTATACACCCTAGAATCGATGGGCTTGTCCCTAACTTGGATGTACGGGGACGAAACCCTCCTCTTCAGAATTGGAGACGTGACGGTCCATTCGGGGCCCGGTCGGCAGACTGTTTGTCTTTTGTTGCGTCTACTGGACCTGTAACAGGAACGTGGGAGGGGAGAGAGGGGGCATTTGGGAGAGAGAGGAAGTAGGCGGGACACAGGTCGTCCGACCGACAGCACCCGTTGCAGTGGTTACAATTCGCTTACCCTCCGCGACCGTCCCACTCTCCTACCACTCTATCCCCGTAGTCAGGGGGACTGACGTGGGGGCTGGACGTCGTCTGGTCGTCACCGACTTAAGGAGGTGCCCTCCGGGGCTAGGAGTCCTGGTCGTCACCCTTACAGAAGGGTCCCAACGGGCGGATCCGATGAGGTGGTAGGGATGCGAACCGTGGGGAAACGAATACGGTGGATAAAGGACAACCCTAGGACCGGTTGTGTTGAGTATTCGTTTTGGTCATCACTCATTGTCTCCTATCGTTGTCGTTATTTTACCCTCGGAATTTTACTGTCTTTTGGTACGTATTAACATACGGTCTTTTAAACTTTTAGAGTTGTTTAAAAAAAAATGATTTTTTGTATATATTGAATAGTCTTCATTGTGTTTTTGTTGTTCCAGGTTAACATATCTTATCCCTTGGTATCAGTTATAGGACACTATTTGACATTACCTTTTCTGATACTTTTTCTTATGCGTATATACACATTGACTTAGTGAAACGATATGGTGTCTTTAATTGTGTTACAAATTTAGTTGATATGAAGTTATTCCATGTAAATATTCATCGTACTCTTCTTTATCTTTAGTTCTTTCTAAGTTATGGTTTTTTATTCTTTAACTTAATAGAGATATTTACAGAGACTCCTTTTCGTGGAAACGGTTAAAAAAAAAAAAAAACATAAACTTTTTTAGTCCATTACTACTACGAAGTATTTACAAAGACCCTAGTTTTAGTATATTTTAGTTAAAGTGAATACTTGTTTCTACGTTTTTAAAATGTACTTTAAGACTCACATTATTTCAGTAGTATTAGTTCTTGTCAACTAAGATTAGTACGTTTTTTTTTTTTTTCAAGGATAGTCCTTTAGATATTTTAGTTTGAGAAATGGTCAATTCCCTTTATGCTCTGTGTCGTATTAGCAGAGTTATCTATAATTTTTCCGTAAACTATTTTCAATTATTAGGTAAGAAGTTTTGAGAAGTATTTTGATCCTTCTCTCGAAGAAAAACCTGTACGGTTTTTTTTTTTTTTGTTTTTTTTTTGGGGTGTCGATCGATAATAGTTGACGATTGATGCACGGTCTATGACATACTTCAGGAAGGGTCCATCATGGTTCAAACTAAGAGTATCATGAAGACAAACTCCATTTATAAAAGAAAAGAGGTATAAGAGGTGACATTATAGAATCTTTATAGTCGGTTACGTTATTTTATACTTGAGGTTTATTCCCAATGTTCATAAACCTTTCATCCGGTGTTTTACTAATATTAAGTACATACTAAACTAAGAAATGGTTTTTTTAGGTTCTCATCGTTTACTTTTATTAAAAGTTGTTACTCCTCATTTCACTATCTTATTTACACTTAAATATGTTAGTCGAAGAAACATACACTAGTCAATGAGGTTTTCGCATTGACGTCTTTTCCATAAGTGTTGTCGTCGTTTCATTATTTATAGTAGTCTTAATTAGTATGATTGTTTATACAGGTTCCTCGTCGCTCAGGCACCCACGTCCTCCCGACTCTCCTCGATGAGGTGCAAGTTCCAGTCCTCCCCGTCGGCACTCCTCTATGGGGAGCAGGTTCCATTCCTCGTCACCGACGTGAAACGACCTCGTCCACAGTTCTCTGTGGGGTGCAGGTTCCATTCTCTTTGGGTTCATTCTGCCATCCACAACGTTCTCCCGTAGTCTCCCGTCTGTGTGTTTGGTATTAGTGTCTTTGGATCGGTTAGACTAGTGTCCCTAGTGTCGAAACAGATCGAGTTACTTTGATTCGGTACGACACACCCCGGTGGGTTCTGCCTGCCCAGTACCACCTCTCCAGACTGTGTTACACCAGGTGATCTCTACCCTTACCGTTTGGTGAAGTCATAAGAACGGAACTCTTGGGGTACTTGTCATACTTTTCCGTTTTACTATCCTATGACTTTGTCCTTGAGGGGTCCAGTGATCCACGGGTTATACGATGACCTCTAGTCACATCTTTATTGAGGTCTTTCTTACTTCCCTACCTCGGTTTCGTTTTTGTTATGGGTCAACACCTACCCTGACCACTATCTTCGTTCCAGGCTACGATATTTCTCGTTATGACGTATCCTTGGACCTTACAGTCCAGGTACTTAGTTCCGTTTAACCTTCACCAGTTTGTCCTCTACCGTTCTCACTTGTAGTTGTAAGATCCTTAGTCACTTGATTTTACCTGACCTTACCCATTTAAATTGAGTCTACTGGTAATATAGATGATGACGCCCGTCCTTAGGGAATCCTCTTTGCCTCATCGGTAGTACCAGTTTTTTTGTCAGGCTTTACGTCATGAACTTACGTCAGAGTTTTTGCTGTCTTACGAGACAAACAAAGGTTCCGTTTGGTAAGTTATAGTACCATTAGGTTCAGATACGGGGTTGGTCATTGCGACTTCTTCGACTTCAACTTGCCAAGATACTTCTGGATGTTCTGGAAAATCTTGATTGTGGGTTTTTTCTATAGGAAAAGTAATATCCCCTGACCTTACGTTTTCATCCTTCAGTTCTTTGTGAACCTCATTGTCCGTTTAAACCGGAACCTCATGTCTTACTTCGTCCCGTTTCCGATTATTCTCAAAACGGTTCTCTTGTGTAGCCAGTATCGTTTGTGGGAGAAGGTTGTTGTGTTCTCTTTTGAGATGTGTACCTGTAGTGGTCTACCAGTTGTGGCTTTAGTCTAACTAATATAAGAGACGTCGGTTTCTACCTCTTCGAGATATGTCAGTCGTTTTTGTTCCGGCCCTTGACTGACACCGAGTCTAGTACTTGAAGAATAACGGTTTAAGTCTGAATTTAACTTCTTTCATCCCTTTTGGTGATCTGGTAAGTCAGTCAGTCAGTCAAGTCAGCGAGTCAGTACAGGTTGAGACGCTGGGGTACTTAACGTCGTGCGGTCCGGAGGGACAGGTAGTGGTTGAGGGCCTCAAGTGGGTTTGAGAACAGGTAGCTCAGTCAGTACGGTAGGTCGGTAGAGTAGGAGACAACAGGGGAAGAGGAGGACGGGGGTTAGGGAGGGTCGTAGTCAGAAAAGGTCACTCAGTTGAGAAGTGTACTCCACCGGTTTCATAACCTCAAAGTCGAAATCGTAGTCAGGAAGGTTTGTTGTGGGTCCTGACTAGAGGAAATCTTACCTGACTAACCTAGAGGAACGTCAGGTTCCCTGAGAGTTCTCAGAAGAGGTCGTGGTGTCAAGGTTTCGTAGTTAAGAAACTGGTAGGGAATACTCATATGTCATCTTCACTCTTTGTCTAAATTCCCTGATCTAGACTGTCTGTCTCTCGGACTACTTGATACCTACCTCCAAGTACTGTAACATGTCCTCTGTCCCTAGTTCTGGTAGGGGTTCTTTTTCTTTACGTTTTACCGACAGACTCCCCCCGGAATGTTTATCGACACTTTTCTTCTCTTCACTTTTCGTTTCCTCTTTTCCTTTCTATATTCGTAGACTTACGTCTCAAGGTTTCTTATCGTTCTTCTCTATTCTTTCGGAAGGAGTCGTTAGTTACGTTTCTTTATCTCCTTTTGTTGTCTTACCCTTTCTGATGTCTAGAGAAGTTCTTTTAATCTCTATGGTTCCCTTGTAAAGTACGTTTCTACCCAAGTTATTTCCTGTCTTTACCATACTTGGATTGTCTTCGTCTTCTATAATTCTTCTCCACCGTTCTTATGTGTCTTCTTGACATGTTTTTTCTAGAAGTGCTGGGTCTGTTAGTGCTACCACACTAACAGTGAGTGGATCTCGGTCTGTAGGACCTTACACTTCAGTTCACCCGGAATCTTTCGTAGTGATGCTTGTTTCGATCACCTCCACTGTCTTAGGGACAACTCGCTAAAGTTTAGGATTTTCTACTACGACACTTTCACGACGTGAGTTAGACGGTCGTTTAAACCTTTTGAGTCGTCAAAAGTAAGGTTAGGGTTTCTTTCCTTTACGGTTTCTTACGAGTTGGATGGTGTGTTAACGTGAGTAGAGTGGAAGATCATTTCATTACGAGTCTTAAGAGGTTCGGTCCGAAGTCGTTATACACTTGGCACTTGAAGGACTACAAGTTCGACCAAAATCTTTTCCGTCTCCTTGGTCTCTAGTTTAACGGTTGTAGACGACCTAGTACCTTTTTTGTTTTCTCAAGGTCTTTTTGTAGATAAAGACGAAATAACTGATACGGTTTCTGAAACTGACACACCTAGTGTTATTTGACTCCTTTTAAGACTTTCTCTACCCTCATGGTCTGGTGGACTGGACGGAGAACTCTTTAGACATACGTCCAGTCCTTCGTTGTCAATCTTGACCTGTACCTCGTTGTCTGACCAAGGTTTATCCTTTTCCTCATGCAGTTCCGACATATCACAGTGGGACGAATAAATTGAAGATACGTCTCATGTAGTACTCTTTGCGACCCGACCTTCTTTGTGTTCGACCTTAGTTCTGACGGCCCTCTTTATAGTTATTGGAGTCTACACTTCTACTGTGGTGGTAATACCGTCTTTCACTTCTCCTTGATTTTTCGGAGAACTACTTTCACTTTCTCCTCTCACTTTTTCAACCGAATTTCGAGTTGTAAGTCTTTTGCTTCTAGTACCGTAGACCAGGGTAGTGAAGTACCCTTTATCTACCCCTTTGTCACAGTCTGAAATAAAAAGACCTGAGGTTTTAGTGACGTCTACCACTAACGTCGGTACTTTAATTTTCTGTGAAGGAGGAACCTTCTTTTCAATACTGGTTGGATCTATCGTATAATTTTTCGTCTCTGCAATGAAACGGTTGTTTCCAGACAGATCAGTTCCGATACCAAAAAAGGTCACCAGTACATACCTACACTCTCAACCTGACACTTCTTTCGACTCGTGGCTTCTTAACTACGAAAACTTGACACCACAACGTCTTCTGAGAACTCTCAGGGCACCTGACGTTCCTCTAGGTTGGTCATGTAAGATTCCCTCTAGTCGGGACCCACAAGAAACCTTCCTGACTACGATTTCGACTTCGAGGTCATGAAACCGGTCGAGTACGCTTCTCAACTGAGTAACCTTTTGTGAGACTACGACCCTCCCTAACCCCCGTCCTCCTCTTCCCCTACTGGCTCCTACTCTACCGACCTACCGTAGTGATTGAACTACCTGCACTTAGACTCACTTGAGGCCCTCAACCACTACCTGTCCCTCCGGACCGCACGACACTAAGTATCCCAGTGTTTCTCAGCCTGTGCTGACTCGTTGACTTGACTTGACTTGTTTATACATCCTGGACACTTCTTTTAATGGTTTCAATTTTTATTATCATTATCGACATAAATAATAATTCTGACTTTTTATGATTTTACAGGTAAACATGTTCAACACAATACCTAAAGTACTTTAATGTTAGTTTCACGGTTATCGCCTGAAGGCACCACCTGGTCCCTTCGCCAATCCTGAGGCAGACGGTTACGTCCCGTGTACTCAAGCTAGGGACCCAACCCTTCTAAGGCGTACAGTACCCCGTTGATTCGGCGTTGATGACCCGAGTGTACGGGATCTTGGGTGCGAGGAGTTGTTCGCTTCCGTCACTCTTCAGGCGTGTGGCGTCGATCTCTCATGGGGGTGAGTGACGTCGATCTCTTTCGGGTGTACGTCGTTGGTTTCGAGAGACTCGTCGGTTTTTATTTACAAAAATTTCGGGGTGATCATAAAAAAGGTTGAACAGTTTTAGTAATAGACCGAATAGACCTTCTTATGAAATTTTCTTATCTATACGTTTAGGATTTCATTTTATCCTAGGTTTTGCCACCATTCCGTAAGTCACACTTGAACCACACTCTTTTCGTCTGTCTGTGCCTGACCCGATTTGTCCGTTCTTTCTCTGGACCCTCTGAATTGTGTGCCATTCTCTCCGGCGCTTCTCGCTCCCCATTCGGTAAGTCACTCTCCAAAGGTCTTTCTACCAATGAACTCTTGTTATGGACATTTAGAAACAGAATGTGGTAGGTAATTAAGGTCTCTCTAATTTCACAAGTCCATTTTGTCATTGTCGTTTTGTCTTTTTGGCTGTAAAAGAGGTAGACGAAAACGGTTTATGACACGATTCGTACACTATGTGTGAAAAGTCAGGTAGGTTGTCGTGATGTACCCATAAGAATAGGGACCAAAGGTCTACTCCTTTGGCTCCGGGGTATCGCAATCTGTTAGATGGTCTCAAATCTTTCCGTCTCACTGGAGAATCGGACTCGGATAATCGAGATTTCCGGGACGAGGGGGTGTCCTTCGTTTTCTTTGTTTTAAGGACCCACGTCTTCCTGAGATGTAACCTTTCATTTCCCTTTTTTCAGTGTTTCCTCGTTCTAACTATCTGAAATGTTTTTAAATTTCAAAGACTTACACCCCCCTTTTTCAGTATCAAATTTCCGTTGGTGTCTTTTTTACAAACGCTGTTTACACTATATTCCTTAAGTACGTTTCTCTACTATTGTCTTTTTGCTGTCAAAGTTTGCTTTTTTCCGTTTCTCTTACTTCGTCTGGTAGGTGTTCTGTCTTTACTACTTTCAGTTATTAGGTTTGTTCAAATGGTGCTGACGTTAGTTCGTTACGTTTAGTTTTACTTGCCTTTAATCGATGGAAAGTGGAGCATTAAGTTACATAAAAATTTTACTTTTATAAGTCATTTACCTCCGACCTTACTCCACCCACGAGAAACCGTGACGAATGGTCTTGTATTTAATATTGTTCTAAAGACTTTTCGTTAAACAGTAAAAGGTAGTTCTCAGAATTTTTGCAATAGGAAACTAGGTCATTAAGGAGGGGACCTTTAGATAGTAGTCTTTACAGTGGATAAACGTGTTTCTGGAAGTAGTGACAGTATAAATTTTATTACTTTGTGACAATCATTCAACTTTCAGACTGTTATCTTCTCATAAGGTATTTAATACCACGTAGCACATTATCTTAAACACGTAGATAATTTATACTATAAATCCTTCTTTACAATTGATTTACTCTTTTACGATTACAACGATCTTTTGCGTCTGATTTTAATGTACCATAGTCCGTATATAATTATATTATACCTCGAATACTTTGAATGTCTCCATACATATATAGATGGATACATATCTGTGTGCATAGATAGATATATTTATGTATCTTTCTCTCTTATATTTACTCTTTTATGTCGTTGTTTAATTATCATAAACACAATCAGAGAGTAGAGTCACTAACCCATTAATAAAAGGAGGAATTGTGAAACTTGAGATATACAAATTGAATTATGACATAAAAAATTCCAATGAACTTTTTTGCACGTTCTTCCCCTGCTACCTCCTACTCTACCAACCTACCATAGTGGCTGAGTTACCTGTACTCAAACTCGTTCGAGACCCTCTACCATTCCCTGTCCCTCCGGACCGCACGACACCAGGTACCCCAGAGTTTCTCAGACCGTACTGACTCGCTGACTTGACTTGACTGGTTTTGTGACAGGACAAATAGTCTCCCAGATAAAGATGTGACGGGGACTGTGTGGGCTACGCGTCGTTCTGAGAGGGGAGCCCTCCCGTCCAAAGACCAACCGTTCCCTCCCCGACCTGGTCGACTGGGAAACCACAGTAAATGTCATTCATTAGCTTGGGTTTATCAGACCCAGGACCATGATCCTTTGTGTGAAAAGAGTTATTACCCTGTTTCCCTGACACTTCAGTCGTCCTCTCTCTCCTCCCTCGGCCAGGTCTCTCGACGGTCCCCCCGGACCGGACGCCCCGACACCTGTGACTCCGGCGGAGGAGGCGGCGACCTCGGAAGGACCTCGAAGGAAGGAACCTCGGAAGCCTGAGATCTAGGGAGTCAGAGAGGCAGGACACGACCACCGATTAGTGAGAATTCTACCGGAGCCGCAGGGCGGAAGGAGAAGGAAGAGGGTCGAAGTAAGTCGCGAAGAAGGACCGGGGACTCGGGGCTGGGGAGAGAGAGAGTCCGGAGCGGGCGGGGTGTCGGCGGCTGGTGCGCACGCAGTCGGCGCAGGAGAAGGACGGAGCCGAGAGACTCGTGAAGGAGACTCCTCCGGCGTGCCCTGTCGCGTCACAGGGGCCTCCGAGGGGCCGGAGGTCCTTCGGGGCCCTCACTGCGCGTCGGGGGCGGGAGGAGAGGGGAGGGCCGCGGCGCGAGGAGCGTGCGCCCGGAAGGGAGGAGACGGAGCCTCTACAGCGGGGAGTGAGCCGTCGAGCCTTTTTGAGTGCCGGTCCTCGGACAGGACGTCTCGCTTCGATCCAGTCTCCTTCTTTCGATATCATGCAATTACCGCATACCGACCGTAGATCTTTTGGTCCCGCCTACTTGGATGACTGTCTCTTCTTTACCTCTGCGTCCACACCTCTGGCCCGACCTCCGGTCCCGCACCCCCTCCTCTCCCGTCCCGTCTGACTCTTTCCTCGTCGCTACGCATGTGGTAGCACACGCTTTGTCCATTGGCCGTCCTCCGGCGACGTGTGGTGTCCCTCCGGCGACGTGTGGTGTCCCTCCGGCGCCCCGTGAGACGTGCTGGATCTCCCCGCCCCTCCCCTCCCTCCGCCGAGGGCTCCTTCCCCTACATACACTGCTTAATACTGAGTAAGCGCAACGGCATGCCCAACGTGTTTATAATAGGAGGTTAAGTTTTTTTTTTTCCTTGTCGGTCCCAAGTCGCGCACGACTGATACATACGAATGGCAGGTGTAAGAGGGCAAAACAGGAGAGTCATTAGGTCACTGTCGTTGCCTTTCTGTGTAGTGGGGTAAAAAGTGTCCCCGCTTTCTATGCTTGTCTGTAAAGAAGGTTCTTCCATATGTTTACCGGTTCCTCGTTTCCTCTTCTCCGAGTTGTTGTAGGTGGTAATCTCTCTACGGTTGGGTTCAGTGTTATTCTCCGCTGGAGTGTGGCTGATCCTGCCGGTAATGGTTTTGCCATTATTGGTCACACCCGCTCTGGGACGACTACCCTTACTTTGTCGTGCCGATGACATCTTTTCTACCTGTCAAGGTGTGTTTCATTTTGTGTCTTACTGGTGCACCGGGTCGTCAAGGTGGGTTCTGTCGACTTTTGTGTGCACGTATTTTTGAACTTGAATTTACTGGTGTCGTCGTAGTAAGTATTATCGTGTTTTCCCCTCGTTGGGTTTACGGACAGTCCACTACTTGTCGACTTATTTTACGCTGAGGAACTATTTTACCCGATGAGAAATAGGTACTTTTGCTTACTGAGTATGATGTTGTACCTATTTGGAACCTTCGTAATACGGTCCACTCTTCAGTCTATGCTTTCCGGTGTATAATATACTTTAATGGGTCTTGTCCGTTTACCAGTTTCTGTCTTTCATTCAGTCAGTCATCAACGGTGTCGAACCCTCCCTGTCTTTACCCTTCACTGAGGATTCTCCAAGTCCAAATCCCCTTCCCACTACTTTTACGAGACCACAATCTACTAACCTACCGTAGTGGCTGAGCTACCTGTACTCAAACTCGTTCAAGGTCCTCAACTACTACCTGTCCCTTCGGACCGCACGACGTCAGGCACCCCAACGTCTCAACCTGTCCTGACTCACTTGACTTGACTTGACTTGACTTGACTACCAAAATGTAATACTTACGTGATGTGTGGTGACTAAGATGTCCTACACTCAAATGACGTTATTTTTTAATTGGGTTACTCGCCCGTAAAGGGGTGACTCCTGCGACCCACCCATGTCCCTCCAATCGTAGAGTGTTTCCGATCTTGAGTGTACTCCGGGTCGGTTGGTGTCTCCCGAACGGGGATTCCTGAAGTAGTGTACTGGACTTAATCGCTCCCTTCTCGGAGGTAACGACCCCGTCCCTCCTTCCGGATCTCGTGGCGGAGAGTACCGACCGGTGTGACCCCAAGTGTCAGGTCCTCTACCCTGGTGGGTAGCCTCTTCGAGGCTTCGGACACGAGTCCACTGAGAGTGGACAGTCCACCTGTCCACGAGTCACAGAGACCAGCACAGGCTGAGAAACTCTGGGATGTCTGACATCGGGTGGTCCGAGACAGGTACCCTAAGAGGTCCGTTCTTATGACCTCACCCAACGGTACGTGAGGAGGTCCCCTAGAAGGACTGGGTCCCTAGCTTGAACCCAGCGGACGTGACGTCCGACTAAGAAATGACGACTCGGCGATCCCTTTTTGTTTGGTTTCGGTTCGGAGGGGACCAAGACCTTTTTAACGAGGTCCTGTGATCCGATCCCGTGTCTCTTGGACCTCTGTGAGCTGATACCCAAAATGCTCAGCGACGTGTTTCTTTCATGGTCCTTGGACAATCTACCTCTCCGGAGGGGCCCGTGTAGTGAGGGAGAACCAGGACTTACGTCTTCCTGACGAGTCGTATCACCAGGGACCTGTTGATCTCTCGTTTGACTCGTTAGAGAATGTGTTTGGTCGAAAATCCTCGACGCCAGGAGACCGAGACTGATGACAGACGCGGTCGTAGAGAGTGGGAAACAGTTATGGTCTGTCCTTTTTGTCAGAAAGGGAAACGTGCACGTGTTTTCATTAAGCACTCGTCATAAACAGCAACAACAACAAACCAACGATTCAACACAGACTGAGAAACACTGGCGTACTTGACGTCATGTGGTCTGAAGGGGCAGGAAGTGGTAGAGGACCTCAGACGAGTTTGAGTGCAGGTACCTCAGTCACTACGGTAGGTTGGTAGAGTGGGCGACGGCGGGGGAAGAGGAGGACGGGAGTCAGAAAGGGTCGTAGACCCTAGGCATATTTGAAAGGATTTGAAACTTTCCCCCAACCTCCTTCCTCCTAATGTAGTCTGGGTAAGTGTGGAATCATTTACCGAAATGTGGAGAGATTCTGTAAAGACGGGTGAGGGGACGGTTCAGGGAAGAGACACGAGGTAGTGCTCCCCAGAGGGGAGGTCCGGAGGAGACTGAGATGTGTGTGTGTCTGAACGACCGCAGAGAGAGAAAGAGTGAGGGTCTTTGTCATTTAAGTTCAAGACCAGGACGGCTGTAATCATGATACTTGTATGTCGTACAATGGATTGGAGAGACCCAGAGTCAAAAGGCGTAGACATTTCACCCCTATTATCGGTGTGAAGGAGGTTTCCGGTCACACCTGTCACTCACTCAGTCACACACGTTTCTCGAATCTTGTCTTAGACTGTACGGCCAACAGAAGACGACAATAAAAATCCGTCTTACGTAGTCATAGGTGGAAGCCAAATGTCTCGTTCCGACGTTACCATACCGAACAGGTTGGAGTTCCCCGGTATTGAAAGATTGTTCATCTTTCGGAAGCACTTCCCGTGAAAACGACTGTTTTACAGGAAGACCCCGGAGAAACAGAAAGACCGGCACGAGTGTTCCGACAGTTCAGGTCCGACGGAACATGACAGGGACCCTTCCGTCGACATCGAAACGGACCCGTCGAACACCAACCGGTCCACGACTCCCTTTGGTTTTGGTGCAGGAACGGTGTCGTCCGGTCCGGTCCGTAGCCAAAGCCTCAGTGTCCATCCTGAACAGACGGGGACGGGGACCCTCCCTTCGGTCGAGAGAGGACACACCAAATCACCTTTGTGGTGACCTGGTCCGTCGAGGTAGGACGTACCACCGACTACCTGGGTCTTATATATCCGAGCGAGAACCCCCGACCCGACGTGAATGTCTCTACCGTCACATAGAGACTGAGGAGACCCGGTAACAAGACCAAGTTGGGCGGGTCGGTCCCGTTCCTCTCGGACCGGGGTTGACTGGGTACTGGGACTGGGACGTGCGACTACCTGGACTTAGGGGTTTCCACATGGAGAAGGGACGTCGTCTTTCGTGGACCGTCCATACGACCGGAGTACACCTTCGCGTCAGGACCTTCCTCTCCTTCTGTGTTCGAACTGTCAGAGAATCGTAGGAGGAATGTTTACCCCGGTCTACCGGGGGAGTCCCTCAGGGCACTGGAGGGATCAGACGACCGCCCAAGCTCACCTCGGTCCCCTCGCACTGTATCTGGTGTGGGTCTTCTGGGTGACGGGGAGCACTAGAGTTCGGGGAACGACGTTCTTTCGTCTCGCCCTGAGGTAGGTACCTCAGTCGACGGACCCCAGGAAGGGAGGTCGAGAGACGTGGGACTCTACCCGGAACCCCAGGGGGATTTCGTTCCAAAAGACTCAGCACCTCCTCCCTGGACACAGAAGAACGAGGTGCCGTCCACCATCCCGACTGGAGGACTCTCCTTCACGTCCGAACGATCCGGGCCCCCGCTTGTGCGTATGCACCCAGTGCACCCGGTGAGAGTTAGCGTCGGAACAGACGACCGCAAAGGGAGTGGGGAAGGAATCAAGGTAAATTTATCCGTTTAGGACAGGGGAAAGAGGTCGCTCGTCCGGTGAGGGCCCCTTCGACGGGAGTCAAGGACCTCGAGGTTCGTAGAGTCGGATTTAGTCCACACCCTTCGGAGGACGGCGGGAGAAGAGAGTGGACCTCCTCGGCCCTTATACGAGCTCGGTGACCCCAGGTTCGTCCCACGGACTCCAGAAAAGGGTATATCTAAAAAGGTCACATCCTCCCGGTCAGAATCTCCGAAGGAACGAGTGAAACCTCGTCCCAGTAATTTTCCGGAACTGTGGTATCGACCGAATGGACCCCAGGACGAGAGAGTCGTAGAGGGTCTCTCTTCGTCTCCCATCTCGGACTACGGACCCTCTGAGTACGAACACCTTAGGGTGACCCCACGGGGAGCGACCGGCTCCTGTCCCTCCTGTTCCAAAAGTGGTCAGGGTCCTTGTCTCTTTCGATTCCTACTCCACCCTCTCACCCCCCGACAAAAAGTCCTTCGGTTTGGAGGTACTAAATTTCCTGACCGGAAAACTGAAAGAGACAAAACAAAAAATTCTCGTGCAAAAAGGACGGAAAAGTCACGGCAATTTCCTATGAAAGTACTTTACTTGCCGATGTTCTACCGTCAATCTATAGTGAATCGATCCAAAAGCAAAAATTTAGAGAAATTAACCGTTGTAATTTCCACCACCGTTTTCCTCCAGAGGGTCCCAAAACCTTTCAAGCCGCCAAGCACCATAGGGTGTAGGATGTCCCCAAGGACGGGGACACCCTTCGACTGAAGGGGGTTGTCTCGGTTCCCCTCTCCCCTCGGGGCCCGGACCTCAATCGCGGACCGGAGTACCGACCCGAGGGACCCCTCCCGACGTTCCGGACGACAGACCTCGATTTCCCCGGAACCCCGACCCTCTGACCGTTCTTTGGGTCGGGACCTGAGTCCTACCACCTACACCCCACCCCACACCCGGTGCCTATGGGAGGGTTCCTCCGTCTGGGGTGTGTCAGCGGTTCCGAGGTTCCCATTGAGTCGTGGTCCCTCCCCTCCCTTCCTCTACGTTTTCTCTCCTTGCCCACGGCGTGTGGGAGACCCCAGGGTCAAACGGTGGTCGGTCGGGCCGTCGCACCCCCGAGGGGACCGCCGGGGGTGTGAATTCTTAGGCGGACATTTCGTCCTCTGGGCCCAAGCTAGGGACCCAGTCTTTCTAGGGGACCTCTTCCCTTACCGTCGGGTGAGGTCATAAGAACGGACCCTTTAGGGTCTCCTTGGACTGTCCATATGTCAGGTACCCCAGCGGTTCTCAGCCTGTGGTGACTCGTTGATTGTGTGTGTGTGTCTCGTCCCGCCGCACCTGTTTCCGGAGTTCGAGAGACTCCAGACGGGCGAACGTCTCAGTCCCCGCCACCCGGATCTCCAAAGTACCGAAGAGGATCGAGACGGAGACCGACCGTGTTCCGAGGGTCAAACCTCAGTCTCTGGGTGCAAGGTTAGATATCGGACTCGGACTGGTGTCGAGGGACCAGTTCCCCCACGACACTTCCAATCACTCGACCTCGGACCTTCGAGGGCTCCAGAGACTCCCCTCCCCTCTCGACGTGCACCCGACTCCCCTCTGTCTAGTCCTACAGGGGTGACAGAGATGCGGGACAGAGATGTGTCCCCGACACGGACACCCCTTCTGACCCAGACGAAGGGAAAGGGGGCTGGGGCCCACACTCTTGACCCCCGAGTTCTTCGACCGGAACCCTCCCGCTCCGAGACTACGTCAGTCTGGAACCCGGTCCACCGGTCGATTTTCGGACCCAATTAAAGATTTGTGAGGGTCAACTGGGACCATTTGTGGGACCGAAGAGAGCGACGGTGACCTTGGGTCCGAGTGTGGCCGAACTGTCCATGTCCTGACCCCACCGTCGTCGGTAGACAGACGGACCCACGTCGGAGACCCCTGCCTGTAACAACTGAAACAGTAACGAGCCAATTGGACAGACTCGGAGTTAAAGGAGTAGACGTTTTCGCCGGTTGTTTTCCTGGACGTGAAGTCTAAAAGCGCTCCAACTTTATCCAACTATGTGTCTGTTTACGAGTCTGAGTTGTTCAAGGTTTACGTCAGACACCAGGTACTGGGTAAAGGGGAGGACGTACCTACCACCATCCCAGACGGACGAGCCTCCCTGGGAAGGCGTTCGGGTCCCCACGATGGAGTCGTCACGTCCACTTGCACGGGAAGGGGGTAGTACGGGCTCCGGGGTCGCCCGTACCAATCTGGCGTCCCACCGTCTCACCGTCCCGGTTCCCGGAGAGAGTCTGTAACCCCCTCTTCCCACAATGTTTTTCCTTGGCAGTCGTTCACCGGCCAAGGGGTCAAAATCCTGTTGACCACGTAAGTCGAAGTAGGGTCTCGACCCCCGCCCCCCCGTCAGCTGCCACCGGCTCTCCGGAGTTTTCCGCCCCTGTGCCGACTCCCGGAACCTGCCCACTCTTCACCGAGGACGACATCCATTGTACTGAACAAGACAAGGGTCCCGGGGTCTATGTCGGAGACTAGGAGAGAACTCGCTGAGGGGTACAAGTGCCGAGCGGTCTGTTGTCGAAGGAGGTTTCCGGGTATGAGACCGTGTCCTTCCCAAGGGAGAAGGGTGAAGACAAGAAGGTCCTCCCAAAGGGTTGACCCGTAGAAACTGGTTGTGGACTTGACTGGGTCGACGAAAGATTGTCAGGGTGGTGGTACCTCGGGACTCAAAGGCGGGCCGCGTGTCCGGGACCTGTTGGGGTGGGGGTGGGGGAACCAGGGACCTTGGAGATCCTTCGGGGACCGGGACCACGAACGACCAGCGACCCCACACGCCGGGTCTGGGGTCCGATCGGGACCTCCCGAGGACGAGAGTTTTGGGGTTGAGGTTCCGGTTCGACCAGGGGGCTCCCCGGAGTCGACCTGAGTGATTGTTTGAACCCTTCACGTTCCAGCGACCTGTGTCTTTGTTGGGGTTGGGTCCCGTCCCCGGGGTTGCACGGGGCTCGGTCGAACGGGACACGTGTTCGCCGTGGAGGTAGTGGAGGCGACGGTCCGGCCCGGCCCCACCCGTCCAGCCCATGAGTGTCGTGTGTCTCACGCATCCGGGCCCTCTACCTGAGCGACCGCGCGTGCTCCTTCGAGGGTAGGAACGGGCAGGACCTCTCGTCGAGGAGACGGAACCTCGCCCACTACAACGGTACCAAGGTCGTCCCCTGGTACCACCCGCGCCCAGAGGGGCCCCCGGCCCGGGCCACCGGAGTGGTGACCTGGCCTGCGGCGCGGCTGCCCCCTCGACCCGCGAGGACACGACCTGGGGGCACCCAAGGGAGAGTCAGCGGGGTCGACGACGACGACGGCGGTGGCGAGTGACCGGCTGAAGGACAAAGTCCGTGAGCCGTTCCCTTTCCTTCGACTCGACGTCTCTTGAAGGAGTAACGTCTCGGGTTCATTCTGTCAGGAGGTGGAGGGGGGAGTGCCGGACGACGGGGAGGGAGAGTGGTGGTGGGGGTTGGGACGGCACAGGGGGTGGGGACCGAGGGAAGAAATTACCCAGAACCAGGGACCGTACCGCTTATAGTCGAGCTCAGGAGGATCCCCTTAGATAGTCGAGGAGACCGCAGTCCTCCGAGTCCCGACGGAGACTTCCTCACTCCGGGTTCCCAACCGGTAAGACCCCGGGTACTGGGCTACGGGGTTCACACCGACGGTGCGGTTCCTGCAGGTGGGGTCGGGAGACGGGATGGGGACTCGAAAGGTGGAGGGACAGGTGAGGGAGACTGTACGGGTGTCCAGTCTCCGAGTGTCCCGGCCCGAAGAGTTGACCCCGACTCCGGACGGGGCGATGGGGGCGACTCCACCCATGGTCGGCTCGGGGGATGAGTATGACTCTGTGTGTGTCGGTGGACCCGTAGAAAGTCGGGACCCTCGACCCTTCTGGAACCCGCTGTGGTGGACCCTCGAGGGGCCCCGGTCGAGACGTTGTGAAAATATGGGTAACACCCCCGGCCGCCCATACACCCTCGGGCACCGTCGGGAAGAGGTCCCGTCGTGTACACGGACTGGGGACACCGGGTCGAATCCCTGTGCGTCTCCCTCGACCCTCCCGAGAGCCCTGTACCTGGAAAACGTCCAACTGTGGAGACCTTGAAAGACCCTGTGAATGCGTACAGGGGGATAGGGACCCCGTTCAACCGGTGGACCGTTCCTACCGTAAGGAAGGACTCAGGGTGTAGAGTCCATCTCAACCTCAACCTCCATCTCCACCGGTCCGTACCAATGGAACCAGGTGTCGAGTTTCACTCCCGACGGAAACCCCTCCACCCCTGGTGGTAGGTCCTAGTCGTCCGAGACTCCCGAGACTTCACCCGTGGTACGAACCTAGGGTCTGCCCCTCGGGAGTCACGAACCCAGTCACGGGGTCCCACTTCCCCGTCCACGGCTGGATAACGTGTTCTGGGGGCCAGGACAGAGTCGGGAGTCGGTCGGGGCACTGTATTGTCTTCTTCGGCGTAGGTCCGTGGTCCCGGTCCGTTCGGGGTTGAGCTTAGCCCAGGAGACGTAGGTTCCACGTCCTCGACCAGTCAAGGAAGAGGGAGAACCAGAGCCAAAGGACAAGAGGTGGACTTCCTCTCGTCGGGGTCTCCTCGAGTGCACACGGCCCTCGGGGGTCACGGACGGTGGGCGTTGTCGACTAAGACTTTTCGTTTCGATTCCCGAGACTAAGGACTTAGGACCTGGACCCGAGGCGGAGGGTAGACTCCCTTCTCCCCTCCCCGCCCCCCGCCCCTCCTCTACCAGTTGAGTCCGGACTCCGCCCCCTTTAACCCGGGTAATTTCCCCGGGGTCTTCCATCCGACGATGGGGACACCCCAGTAGAGGCCCCAGGAGAGGTCGTACCCGTACCAGTTCCGCACCGGCACGAGACCGTCCAGAAGAACCGAAGATTTCCGTCAAGGAAAACCTTTGGATCGGGTCGCTTGAGGGACCAGGGGTGTAAGTGGAGGAGTTTCGGTCGAGGAGGGGGTCGACGAGACTCGAAGGGGAAGGGATGGTGACGGGGGAGAGAGGGGGGTGGTTATAGGGGAGGGAACGAGGAGACAGACTTGGATTCCTTCTTTGAGGGTTCGGAAGTCTTTCGGGCATAGTTCCGACTCGATCCATACCCCGGTGGCTCCACCTCGATTCTCTGGACGAAGATCCTACGAGGGTGGTATGTGAGGGGCAAGGGGACGGCTCGAGGCGGTCGAACGAGGGAGCTTCGGGGGCCTAGGGAGGTCCCAGGAAGTCCTCCTAGACGGGTGTCACGACCGGGACATCGTGGAACTGGTCGAATAGGTGAATAGATGGGAGATCGGGTAGGTTCTGGGAAGGTGAATGTAGCTAGAGGGGGTTGTGAGGAAGGGTGGGGACAAGGGTGACTCAGGGTATCAAGTCGTCCCAGCCCCACCGGTCGCCCTGACAGGGACGGTAAACCAGGTCACACCAAAGGGAAACTGTGTGTGTTGTGTATGTTCTGTGTGTGTCTTGTATATTCTGTGTGTGTACAGTAGGTACAAGGACTTAAAAATTCCAGGTAGGACAGTACAGGAGGACTCTTTGGACATACGTCCAGTTCTCCGTTGTCAATCTTGACCTGTACCTTGTTGTGTGACCAAGGTTTAGCCCTTTCCTCATGTAGTTCCGACATATAATAGTGGCACGAATAAATTGAATATAAGTTCCATGTAGTACACTTTACGGTACGACCTACTTCGTGTTCGACCTTAGTCCTAACGGCCCTCTTTATAATTATTGGAGTCTATACGTCTACTGTGGTGAGAATACCGTCTTTCACTTCTTCTTGATTTCTCGGAGGACTACTTTCACTTTCTCCTCTCACTTTTTCAACCGAATTTCGAGTTGTAAGTCTTTTGCTTCTAGTACCGTAGGCCAGAGTAGTGAAGTACCGTTTATCTACCCCTTTGTTACCTGTGTCACTCTCTGAAAAACCGCCTCCCCAAGTTTTAGTGACGTCTACCACTGACGTCGGAACTTTAATTTTCTGTAAAGGAGGAACCTTCTTTTCGAGACTGGTTGGATCTGTTGTATAAGTTTTCCTCTCTGTAATGAAACGGTTGTTTCCACACAGATCGTTTCGATACCAAAAAGGTCACCAGTGCATACCTACACTCTCAACCTGATATTTCTTCCGACTCGTGACTTCTTAACTACGAAAACTTGCCACCACAGCCTCTTCTGAGAACTCTCAGGGAACCTAACATTCCTCTAGGTCGGTCAGGGAGGATTTCCTTTAGTCAGGACTTATAAATAACCTTCCTGAATACGACTTCGACTTCGAGGTTAGAAACCGGTGGGTTACATTTCTTGGTTGAGTAACCTTTTCTGGTATTACGACCCTTTCTACTTCCGCCCTCTTCCCCTGCTGTCTCCTACTCTACTAACTTACCGTAGTGGCTGAACTACCTGTACTCAAACTCATTCGAGGTCCTTAACCACTGGCTGTCCCTTCGGACAGCACGATGTCAGGTACCCCAGTGTTTCTCAACTTGTGCTGACTCACTGACTTGACTTGACTTGACAAGGACAGTACCGTCAGACTTCCGTCCAACCTTTTCTTAAAGGTCTGTGTCTCGTAAAGTCTTCCCTCACTCAAATAATACTTGTCTCTCGTCTCTGTTACACCCGTGTTCGCGTCGTCCGGTTGGAGAACTGTCAAGTGACCCTCTCGACTGTTAAAAACACCCAATCGTCAGTTAAAAATATCGGAGCTCTGTTTCTTTTAAGGACGACCTTCGAACCGTAATCTACTAACCAATCCCGTGATATACCACTAGTGACTCCACCCACAAAAACGGATTAAACCTCAGTCTTTCGGACGACCACTACTAGCCCCCCGAAAACCCTTGCAACCGTTTCTCTGAGTCAGTTAAAAACCTCGCCTAGAACCAAGACCCGAGGCGAAGACACCGGAACCCCGTCCTGAGGTGTGTAGGGTAGAAGTGAACGAAGGGTTGGGTTAATGGATTTGACAGACTGTGACAGTCGAAGGAACAGAGGGTCGGGAAGACGGGGACTACAAGTCTTTTGGGGTCGAAGATCTAGTCTTTACGGGAATACCACTTACCCCGGAGCCATTTATAAAAGAAGACGTCCCGGAGACAGATGTATATTTGTTAAAGTAATTTTGAACAGAAAACTTTAAGTCCCTCGGTACTTTCCATCCCTATAGAGTTACTGTCAAATCTTATTACCTGTCTCTCCTCTATTAATACATACAAGACACAGGTTAGCCGTTGGATCTTCTCAGAAACACTACAGAAAGAGAAGGACGAGTCCACGACAAAAAATAACAGTTCATGTAGACTAAAATATAGGGTAGGTCGTTCTCCTCCCCTCGTCCCGACGATAATAGGTCTCAGACCACCGTAAGTCTTGGACAAGTAAGACTCTGTAGTCAGAGGACGGAGACGTAAAAGATTGGGACAAGGAAGTACAGTGGTGAGCACCGTGACGAAGTAGGTAACACGGCGGACACTTATCGCTGAAGGTCCCTAGGGGAGACTCCAACAAGGAAACCAACGAACCATGGGAGTCGAGAATGGATCTCGTACGGTTTTTTACGATTGTTCTTTCCTCCGTTCTACCGTCTCATCCTTCGGAGACGGAGACAGAGAGAGATTGTGAGACACACACAGGGACAGAGAAAGAAAGAGGAAGGGAAGGAGTAGTAGAGAGAGGGGAAGGGAAGGAAGGAGGGGGAGGGAGGGAGGNAGAGAATATGTGTAGATCTACACATATTCTCTGTCGGGAGGTGGGTACTTGGGACTCGGGTGGAGGTGGGTACCAGTGTGGTTTTAATGTGGAAGAATGTCTCGTTGATAGATTTCTCATCGTCCTGTCTAAAGGGTGTCGACTTCTACATTTCTTCCCTGGTGCTACTCTACTCGTCCTTGCCATCTCTACGTCGTCTCAACTCTAGGTGTGGGGCGTCCAGCCGTTGGGGGTTTACCCTACTGATAGTGTCGGTGTCCCTAGGAGGGGTCCCTCACTCCCCAGACTGGGAATGTAGTCAGAGGGGTAGGGTTCCCAGGACGTGACCCTACTGTTCGGAGGTCGTACAGACCAAAACTTTCGGTTCGTCCCGAATACAAGTCCTGTCGGTCTCCCGAGATCCTTGGTCTCTGAGACGAGAATTCTCTGTGTGTATTCTACTCCGTTGTTATTGTAGAATGTATAAGACTCTGGGTCACGTCTCCACCGTCAAACTTTCCTGGGACGATCTAGTTTGTATAAACGACTGGAATTTCTCCGAGGGTCTCTCCCACGTCCTTTGACCCCGAGGGGAACCCCTGTCCCTGTGTCCGTCACAGGTAAAACCTCAGAAGGGAGATCGCGTAGTGACAACCCCTGGGTGGGTGGGTGGTCACTCGATCGTGGTCCGGGGTCGATTGGGACGGCACCCGGTGTGTCTGGTGGTACGTCCCTGGGTTGGGGTGAGCACTCTCCCGGTCGTCGTCGGGGTCAGGGGAGGCCCGACGTGTCGGTTGGTACCTTACTCGGACGGGACAGGAGGTCACCCGGGTGTACTGCCGTACTCCGTACCGGAACGTCAGTGGACCCGACCGCAGGTCGGAGTAGGTGGTCGCACCGGAGTCATGGACCGGAATGGTGTCGTCTTCCCGTGTGTGTCGGTATGCCCCGGTGCGGATCTCGTAATTCGAGACCACTGGTTTTCCCTCAAGAGACAACCCGGGGTGTCCTGTAGAGGATACATTTCGGTGAAGAGGTTCAAACCCTTTCCATTGGTTGGATGGGTTGTGTGTCTTTATTTGTGTCTTTTAACCCCTTTTATTCCTCTGTCTCCTCATTCACGGTTTATTTCCTTGTTCTATATTGGAATCTTTTTCTTGATTTACCTCCCCTATATTTGTGAGATAGGGTATTGTCCAAGTTCCATTTCTAGTATCTTCCATTGTTAGTATTTCTACACTCTCCTCACATACTTGTGTCTTAAAGTCATCTCAATCTTGTGTCATCGACTTTGTTTTTGTGTGATTCTTCCCAGTCGTCATATAATTTACTCTGTCTAGTCACTAGTCTTTCTGTTTCATGGCCTTTCGTGTGTTCGACTTGTCTTCTGTCTTTTTCTATCAAACCCTGAAGGGACCACCAGGTCGTCGATTCCAGGTGCGAGGGTTACCTCCGCCGTAACCCAAACTAGGGACCAGTGCCTTGATTCTAGGGTATACGGTGTTGATTCTGGTCATGTCAGTTTATGTAAGTAGTTTATTTAAAATTTTTTCTTAAAATTTTTACTCCTATCAAATTCTCTGGAGACCCTGTTGTAGTTCGTATTATTGTCGACGTGATATTCTCGGAGTCTTCTTCTTCTCTCTTTTTTCAGTCTCCTGTATAAACTTTTTTATTGTCGACTTTTGTCGGGATTGGACCCCTTCCTTTGTCCAAGTCCTTCATGGGCCTCAGGGATTATTCTACCTGGACTTCTTTAGGTACGATTCTACGTAGTATTAATTTACCTTTTCTACTTTCTATTTCTCTACTAGAATTTTCGTCGTTCTCTTTCCGTTGATAAATCTATGTTCCCTTGAGGGGAATCTGTTAGTCGTCTGAAAAGTCGTCTTTGACACATCCGGTCTTCGTTCACCGTGTTTCATAAGTGTCACTTCTTTCTGTCGGAGAAGTCACTTACCATCGATGCACGTTTTCTTAGTTTGACCTGATAAGAGAGTGTAGTACGTGTTGTTGTTGTTGTTTTTTGGCAAACGACCCAAATTCTGAATTTACATTCTGGACTTTGGTACTTTGAAGTCCTTCTTTTACATCCGTGCTACGGTAGATTGTAGTCATGGACATTATGAAAAACCGTGATATAGGAGTCCGTTCCCTTTGTTTTGGTTTTTATTTGTTTACTCTGATGTAGTTTGATTCTTCGTAAACGTATTACTTCCTTCGATAGTTGTTGTACTTTTCCGGTGGATGACTTACTCTCTTCTATAAACGTTTACTATATAGGATGTTCCTCAATTGCAGGTTTTATGCGTTTCGTCAGTATGTCGAGTTGCAGGTTTTCAGTTTGCTGAGTTAATTTCCACCTGTCTCGCAGACTCATCTCGTAGAGATCTTCAAGACCTTTTTTGTCTGTTTTGAAGTCACAACTTCCTTGCTTGAAGGTACCGTCCACGGTTCCGTATCCTCCCTGAGACGAAGACTTTAAAGGCCTCCACCGTTCACCGTCTCTGCCCTCGGTTCTCTCTCCACGCTACTAGGGCGCCCTGGTACTGCGATGAACAGGTCCTCAGAAAGGTGGTACCTGTCCTTCGTCTCACCCAAAGTTCCGGACTCTTCCCCAGTCTACTCCTCTCCCTAATGTCTCAGGGTCCACAGTCCTACTCCCCACCCCTCCTCCTCTGTCTCTACATCTAGTGAAGTGTGTGCCACCTGTTATAAAGATTCATAATTAGTGGCACAAAGGGAAAGGAGGAGACAAGTGACTTCGAGAAATACCACGGGGTCCCGAGGAGTCAGGGGTGGTCGGAACCGTCTTAACCACAGTTGGTATCAGAATACCCTTCCTTCACCCCCTCACTTTCACCAATGACTCAGTGGTTCTTGTTTCCCTCGACTCTATCAAAATACACAGTTACACAGACCCGGTTTCGTGGGTCTATAAACCAGTTTGTAATAAGATCTACAGAGACACTTTTATAAGTATCTTCACTAATCTTAAACTTAGTCATCTGAGACTCAGCTAACGAGAGGTATCGTGCCCACCCGGAGTAAGTTAGTCACCTCCCGGGATTATCTTTTTCTGCCTCTAAGGGGTTTCTTCTCCCTTAAGTCACTCGTTTGGCGGAAATCTGAGTTTGGTGTCGGAGTCGAGGAGGGACTCAGGGGTCGGACGTCGGGGTGAGACGTCTAGACCCCGAACGGTCGGAGACGTTAGTACACTCGGTTAAGGACTTTTATTTAGAGAGACACATGGGCGTAATTTGACCGTAACAAAGAGACCTTTATGTCTTCCTTTATGAACTGAAACTTCAAACTTTCGACGAGTGAGCCGACCACATTAGCCCTCACTTAAAGGGAGTGGGGTCTGGACGGTAGATACCCCAGCGTGTCTCAGTCTGTACTGACTTCACTGAATCGTCGTCGTCGTCGTCGTCGTCTGTACTATGTTTCCGTAGAACCTCAACATCTTCCCCCACCTCACCGGTGAGGGTCTCTTGGTCCATCCTGGTCCTCCGGGCTCGGAGAGCCACGGTCCCCAGGTCCAGTTCCCCCAGTCGGGGGGAGCCCTTCCTCAATACGGGAGGGGACAGGACTAATTGAGTGGAGGGGGTACGAACAAACGACCAAAGTAGTGAGTCAGCACAGGTTGAGAACCGCTGGGACCCCTGACGTCGCAAGGTCCGAGAAGACAAGTCCCCTAAAAAAAAAGTCCGTTTCTATGGCCTCACCCAAAGGTAAAGGAAGAGGTTGGAGGGGGGTGCCCGGGGAGAGTTTAGCTTCCGGTCTCTGATGACAATGCCTCCCTAGTATGTGAGCTGGGAGACGACCCTTCCTTCAGAAGGAGGGGCGAGTCGGGAGAGAGAGGGTCGAGGGGAGGGGCGAACGAGACCCCCAGACAGCCTGGGGGCCGAGGGACGGACGACTGAGGAGGTGAAGACACCGACCGTAGAAACTCCCCTGGAAAGGCGTAGGAGAGGGGTCCGGGGACTTCTGTGGTTGACCGAAGGGAAACCCAGGTCGTCCGGAGTCTTGTGAACCGACCCGGAGAGGGTCCGGGGATTCGGAGTCCGTAGGACTTCTCGTCCTCCTACTGTGGACCGAGTGTCGTGGCGGGTCGGGGGGTGGAAGTGGCGTGGGGGTGGTGGGGTAGGGGAGTGTTTGGTCCGGGACTCAATGTATGTCTCCTCCTCTGGTCCCGGTGTTTGGAGTGAGCCAGTATTTACAGACCCCAGACACCTCAATCCATTCCACGGACCGCTCCACCCACGACAGTTGGACCGGTCGTCAGAGAACTGACGACAGACCTCCCGGTCTCGTCCCTGCCCCCGAGGTCAACCGTCTACCGCAGTCACTGCGAGGGACAACCAAATAGTTGGAACCAAACTTTCTGGGACCAGTAAAGACCTTTATTGGACTTCCCCAGTCTAAGACTCGGAACAGTAAGGGACGGTGGTCCCCCTCGGAGCTTGAGGCGGGAGGCGGGTCCTCAGCACACACTGGACGCCGGGTCGAACAGTGAAAGGTTCTCAGAGGCGAGTGTCAAAGGACATGATTGCTCCAGTCGTCTCTCCCTTCGTTAAAGGGGTCCCCAGGTTCCCGAGTGTCTCAGGTACTTGAGACGAGGTCCTGCAGGGCCCTCATGGTGTCCGGACCGTCACCCGGTGAGAGGGGAAGGCGACTTCTACTTTGCCCGGTCTTTTAGTTTACCCGAACTTGACGGTGGGCCTTCTTACTTCGAGCTGAAACCCCTCTTAACCCACTGCCTGTGAGTGTCGGTGCTTTTGTTACTCTCAGGAAGTGGTTCTGGCAATTCCTGTGGCCTTTTATAAGTATTATGTTACAATTCATTTTTCTTTCGTTCTCTTTTTGTTTGCTTGTTTTGAGTCCTTTGACCTCTACGACTAAGGTCGATACCTTTTTCGAAATAGAACTCTTTAGTGGTTTATGCTTCTGGCGTCTAAACCCGCCGTTTAGAAGAAAGGTGAAATAGGAAGTACTGGTGTATGATGAAAATACTCTTATTTCTAATTCATTTAATTTTACTGTCGCGACCAAGACCTACCACACACACTTCAGGGTGCCCCGTCGAACCGAAATACACCTACCGACCACCGCAACGTCCACTGCCGAGGGGGTCGAGAGGAGGGGACCCTAAGCACTCCTTCTCTGCCTGCAAAAAAGAAATTGACTTTTCATTATGTAGGTGTCTCATTCTTCAGTCGGTCGTCCTACGTTTTATTCAAAAGGACGGCACCGTCTGGGCGGGTGTATGGGGTGGGTGACAGCGTCGCACATATCATATTCAGCGAGTCAGCACAGGCTGAGACACACTGCGGTACTTGACATCAGGTCATCAGAGGAGACAGGAACCCTAAGAGATCCGTTCTTATGACCTCACCCAACGGTAAGGGAAGAGGTCCCCTAGAACGACTAGGTCCCTAGCCTGGGTGCAGATGGACGTGACGTCCACCAGAGGACGTAATGTCCATCTAAGAAATGATAGATTCGGTGGTCCCCTCAGGGGGGTGACCGGGTCCCGGTCGTATAATACATAAGAACGTTTTGAAAGACGTGTATGAGTTCGTATAAAAACATCGAGAAAAGAAAAAATGGGACAACATGCGGAACAAAAAAGTGCATCACTACAAAGACTTGTAAAGTACCTCGGAAAAGAAACATAGACGGTATGACAAGGAAAATTTCGGTCGTATGATAAGGATATCGGATCGGTCACGTACCCTGGTCAACGGACAACTGTCCATGAATCTGACAATTGTTGTTAACGACAGTGTTTGCTGTACTGTTGGACGTGTGACCGGTAAGTAGAAACCCGAGACACGTCAGTCCATAGACGTTCTATGTGTGGGATTAGAATTCTCGTTGAAATCCCATTCCCCGGTCATTCATAATGGGTCACCGAGTCGCCATTTCTTCGACGGAAAGCTACATCCTCGACGCCCCAGACTAAGGACCCAACCCTTCTAGGGAACCTCTTCCTTAACCGTTGGGTGAGGTCATAAGAACGGACCTCTTAGGGTACCTGTCTCCTGGACCACCTGATGTCAGGTACCTCAGTGTGTGTGTATGTGTGTGTGTGTGTGTGTGTGTGTGTGTGTGTGTGTGTGGTCATTCATCGAACTCAAAGACGTCTACAAGACTTACTAAAGTAGTCCAGTTGTGTAGTCTAAGGTAGGTCTGACTCTACATTAACGTGAGTAGAGTGTGTTATCGTTTCATTACGAGTTTTAAGAAGTTCGGTCCGAGGTTGTCATGCACTTGACTTTTGACGGTCTACAACTTCGACCAAAATCTTTTCCGTCTCCTTGGTCTCTAGTTTAACGGTTGTAGGTGTCCTAGTGTCTTTTTCGTTCTCTCGAGGTTTTTTTGGTAGATGAAGACAAAATAACTGATACGGTTTCAGAAACTGTCACACCTAGTATTGTTTCACACCCTTTAAGAATTTCTCTACCCTTATGGTCTGGTGGACTGGACTGAAACGTCCAATTCTTCGTTATCAATCTTGACCTGTACCTTGGTGTCTGACCAAGGTTTATCCCTTTCCTGATGTAGTTCAGACATAACTATGGGACGAATAAATTGAATATACATCTCATATAGTACACTTTACGAACCGACCTACTTCGTGTTTAACCTTAGTTCTAACGGTCCGTTTTATAGTTATTGGAGTCTATACGTCTACTGTGGTGGGAATACCGTCTTTCGTTTCTTGATTTCTCGTAGAACTATTTTCACTTTTTCCTCTCGCTTTTTCAACTGAATTTTGAGTTATAAGTCTTTTGATTCTAGTACCGTAGGTCAGGGTAGTGAAGTACTGTTTATTATCTACCCCTTCGTTACCTTTGTCACTCTCTGAAACCGTCTCACCAAGTTTTAGTGACGTCTACCACTGACGTCGGTACTTTAATTCTGTGAACGAGAAGCCTTCTTTTCGAGACTGGTTGGATCTGTCGTATAATTTTTCGTCTCCGTAATGAAACGGTTGTTTCCAGGTAGATCAGTTTCGATACCAAAAAAGTCACCAGTACATACCCACACTCTCAACCTGAGATTTCTTCGACTCGTGGTTTCTTGACTACGAAAACTTGACACCACAACCTCTTCTGAGAACTCTGAGGGAACCTGACGTTTCTCTAGGTTGGTCAGTAGGATTTCCTTTAGTTGGGACCTGTAAATAACCTTCCTACCTACGACTTCGACTTCGTGGTTATGAAACCGGTGGACTACCCTTCTCGGTTGAGTAACCTTTTCTGGGACTACGACCCTTTCTAACTCCCGTCCTCCTCTTCCCCTACTGTGTCCTACTCTACCAACCTACCGTAGTGGCTGAACTACCTGTACTCAAACTCATTCGAGACCTTCAACCACTACCTGTCCCTTCGGACAGCACGACGTCAGGTACCCCGGTGTTTCTCAGTCTGTATTGACTCGCTGACTTGACAACCGGGGACCGTGGTGAAAGGTAAAATAAAATGATTGACACGGCAGGTCGAACGTCCTAGAGTTAAGGGACTCGTCTCCAACTTGGACCTGGTGTCGACTCTGTGGCGACTCGGGATTGGTGACCTGACGGTCCCTCAAGGGACGTTATCCTAAAAACGCACTGAAAATGGGAGAATAAAAATTTTTTAGGAAAGACGATAGTCAAAAGATCTATAGGTCCCATATTATGTATATCTTATCAACTGTCCCTTTTATGACCTTCTTCTCAGGTCTTTGAACTCAAAGACAAAGTCATCGAGTCTTAATGTACAGCTCAGTTCACTTCTTTTTCCATTCTCTCCTTGTCCTAGTTCTACTAATGTCTCAAGGGGTCGGTGTCGTCACTTTCGGACCTTAGGAGTCGCGATCCGGTGGTCCTCTAGCAGGACCGAGGCAAAATCACTATGGCTAAGGTAGAAATGAAAGGAAATGTCCGTGGAAGGAACATGTTTCGGGTGTGGCTCACACACTTCGGTCCGTCAGTCACGGGTTCCATTGACTTAACGGTCTTGTTGACGGTGGGAGGCGTCCGAGGGACTGAGGATCCCAGTCTAAACGGTTTGAGACCTCTGTCATTGAGATTGGGAGTCTGAACCCATGTGGACGGACCGGGTGGACCGGTGGGCTGACGGTGACTGGACAGGAGCCCGTCGACACGGTGGGGCCCGGGGAAACGGTGGCGTGGGAGACAGGACCGTGGCCCGTGAAGGGTTCGGACTCAACACTAGTGAGAGGGAACCGTTTTGGACAACGGCACAGGAGGGAATTTACGCAGAAGACGGGTGCCGACACCCCTAATGCACGGTCGGGGAAAGGTCGAAGGACAAGACAAGGAGACGGAGAGCCGGGACCGTCGGTTGTCAAGAGAATCGACTACGCGGTTTTGGGTTTGTGGGTCATCTAAGGTCGCAATAAGGGTAGTCTTAGAAGACGGGTCACAGGAGTCTACGTGAAGGAGGAGGACACACCAACGGGTCCCAGAGTCCTTTGGGACTCACAGGACTGATATAGGGACAGGTAGTTATCCGAGGGTCTTGACGGACCTTCAGGAGAGACCTAACGGGGAGACGGGGAAAAAGGTGGTAGGGGGGTGCCGTGGAAAAAAAGGGACTACGAGGTCTGAGGGTCCGACGGCCTTCGTGTCCGAAAAAGGACTGTGAACACGATTTATCGTAGCGAAGAGAACCTCGGGTTCTGGTGTCGGGAACGGACGAGAAGGGGTCTCGCGAAGAATAGTGTTGAGCGTGGCCGTGACAAAGCACACGTGGAGAGAACACACGACTCGACTCAGCGAAGTCAACACGGGTTGAGAGACGCTAGGATCCCTGGTATCGGGCGCTCCGAGGAGACAGGTACCTCAAGAGGTCCGCTCCTATGATCTCACCCGAAGGTAAAGGACGAGGTTCCCTTAGAAGGACTGGGTCCCTCAGGGGAGGAATTAATAGTGGAGGAGTTCTTCGGTGCAAACAGAATAACTAGGGAGTCCCGACGTCGTAGGTCGGGTCTCACGGTCCATCTGCATAGCATCGTGTTCGACGACATTGTTTTGTAGTCTCGGGTCTCTGGAAGTGGTGATCTGTAAACAGTTATGAAAGAGTGTCAAGACCTCCGACCTTCGGACTCTAGTACTATGTCTACCGACGAAGAGTGACGCAGGAGTGAACCGAAGGGAAGTCATGGACATATATATATCTCTCTGTCTCTGTCTATCCGTCTATCTGTCTGTCTGTGTGTGAGTGTGTGTGTGTCTCCATAGAGAGAAGCAGCATATTCCAGTGGTTGGGTTATCCTAATCCTGGGGTAGGAATACCTGAGTAAATCAGAAAAAAAAAATTAATTTTTTTTTAAAATTTGACTCCATATCGACTACATATTCATCTGTAGGACCTTACACTTCAGTTCACCCGGAATCCTTCGTAGTGATACTTGTTTCGATCACCTCCACTACTTTAAGGTCAACTCGGTAAAGTTTAGGACTTTCTACTACGACACTTTCACGACGTGAGTTATACGGTTGTTTAAACCTTTTGAGTCGCCACCGGTGTCCTGACCTTTTCCAGTCAAAAGTAAGGTTAGAGGTTATTACCGTTACGGTTTCTTACGAGTCTGATGGTGTGTTAATGTGAGTAGAACGTGCGATCATTTCATTACGAGTTTTAAGAGGTTCGGTCCGAAGTCGTTATGTACTTGACACTTGAAGGTCTACAAGTTCGACCAAAATTTTTTCCGTCTCTTTGGTCTCTAGTTTAACAGTTGTAGACGACCTAGTACCTTTTTCGTTCTCTCAAGGTCTTTTTGTAGATAGAGACGAAATAACTGATACGGTTTCGGAAACTGATACACCTAGTGTTATTTGAGACCTTTTAAGGCTTCCTCTACCCTTATGGTCTGGTGGACTGGACGGAGAACTCTTTGGACATACGTCCAGTCCTTCGTTGTCAATCTTGATCTGTACCTTGTTGTCTGATAAAGGTTTAGCCCTTTCCTCATGTAGTTCCGACATATAACAGTGGGACGAATAAATTGAAGATACGTCTCATGTAGCTGACTTCACTGAATCGTACGTACTTACGTAACCTCTTCCTTTACCGTCGGGTAAGGTTATAAGAACGGACCTCTTAGGGTCCCTGTCTCCTCGGACCACCCGTCGACAGATACCCCAGCGTGTCTCAGTCTATGTTGACTTCACTGAATCGTCATCGTCGTCTCATGTAATACTCTTTGCGACCCAACCTTCTTCGTGTTCGACCTTAGTTCTAACGGCCCTCTTTATAGTTATTGGAGTCTATACGTCCACTGTAGTGGGAATACCGTCTTTCACTTCTCGGAGAACTACTTTCACTTCCTCCTCTCACTTTTTCAACCGAATTTCGAGTTGTAAGTCTTTTGCTTCTAGTACCAGGGTAGTGAAGTACCGTTTATCTACCCCTTTGTCACCTTTATCACCGATTGAAATAAAAAGACCCGAGGTTCTAGTGACGGGTACCACTAACGTCGGTACTTTAATTTTCTGTGAATGAGGAACCTTCCTTTCAATACTGGTTGGATCTGTTGTATAATTTTTCGTCTCTGTAATGAAACAGTTGTTTCCTGACAGATCAGTTCCGATACCAAAAGGGTCATCAGTACATACCTATACTCTCAACCTGATATTTCTTCCGACTCGTGGCTTCTTAACTACGAAAACTTGACACCACAACCTCTTCTGAGAACTCTCAGGAAACCTGACGTTCCTCTAGGTTGGTCAGGTAGGATTCCTCTAGTCAGGACCCACAAGTAACCTTTCTGACTACAACTTCGACTTTGAGGTTATGAAACCGGTGGACTACGCTTCTCGACTGAGTAAACTTTTCTGGGACTACGACCCTTTCTAACTCCCGTCCTCCTCTTCCCCTGTTGTCTCCTACTCTACCAATCTACCGTAGTGACTGAGTTACCTGTACCCAAACCCACTTGAGGCCCTCAACCATTACCTCCCTCCGGACCGCCCGACGCTAAGTACCCCAGTGTTTCTCAGCCTGTACTGACTCGCTGACTTGACTGACTTGACGGGTAACATCGACGGTAGGAACTTTACAAACAAACGGTGGGTTTTGAACTGGAGATCTGGATCGAGGTGGGGAGTCTGGGTCAAGAGGAAGGGAAGGTAGAGAGCATTCGGGGTTAGAAACGGGGTTGAGACGGAAAAGGGGAGGGGTGTAGGTGTGTGAGTCGGGGATGGTGTGTGTCGTAGGTGTGGGATCTGAGGAGAGGAACCCCGAAAGTCAGTAGAGCAGTGGGGGGAGGAGGATGGTATGGAGGGACTTTTGGAGGTCGGTCTGATGGAGGACAGCCCCAATGACTGGGAGTAGTCTCTTCAGGGGTATGGTCCGTAACGGTGACTTGTTTGGGTGTCGAGGTTGGTCGTACCACCGGTCACAAAAGGTCTGTAGTCAAGACGGAAGGAATAACCGACCGGAGGGTTTTGGACATGAAAAGACCAAGTAGAACGAAAGGATAAAGTGGAAAGGTGTGAGAAGTCTCGTCGAGTAATTTTTTTTTTTTTTTTTTTGGAAGTGAAAAGACAGACCCATAGGGTCTGGTGAGTGCTTACGTAGGTACAGTCGGAGATCGGGGTACCAGGAGAGCATAGAAAGGTCGTAAGGGAACAATGAACGACCCTGTCAAGGGTTCCGTGGGACTGGGAGGACCTATAAGAGGAGAGGGGGTTAGAATGAGGAAGGGGAGGGGGTATTCGATCAAGTCACAAAAAGGTAGAAATTTTTTGGTGTCGTGAGAAAGGACGATCACCAAGAGTCGGAACTGATACATAAACTTTCCGAGGTAGGGTCCGGTTAACTTATCTGTACAGAGACGACCCCACGTGTGTAGGAGACCGAACCGGGTACCCGTCGGTACTGGTTCTTGGTCCGTGGGTGAACGGAGGAGGAACGGACGAGATAGAAAAAGGGCAATGGACTACTGAAACCGGTGGACGGACTACGTTTCTTGGCTGAGTAAACTTTTCTGGGACTACGACCTTTTCTAACTTCCGTCCTCCTCTTCCCCTGTTGTCTCCTACTCTACCAACCTACCGTAGTGGCTGCGCTACCTGTACAAACTCATCCGAGACCCTCACCCACTACCTCTCCCTTCGGACCGCACGACGTCAGGTACCCCAGCGTCGCTGACTCGCTGACTTGACTGACCGACTGACTACTGAAACCTCTTACTAGGCAGGAGTGACAGGGTAAAGTAGTGGAGGACAACTTTCGAAGAGTAGGCTAGAGATGCCTGAAGGACGAGGACTCAGGAGCAGTGTCGTGCACTGGGACCTCCGGAGAGGACGGAGGAACGTCACGAAACCCACAGAACAGGTCAAAGGGTAGAAGGAGAGACTGGTAGGGTAGAGTAGAGGTGGGAGATTATGGGACCGTAAAGAGGTCGAACACAAGAACTTGAAGAGAGACAGACAGGGTACGCGAGTCCCACGCAATGCGGTGAATTGTCGAAGGTTTTGACGTGAAGGGTGGGACTGGAGGAAGGACCCGAGAGTGGGTGTGAAGGTCGACGGAAGCACGTATAGGTTACCTGTGCACTCGGGGTGGAGCAGACTCAAAAGGTAGACGCGTAGTATTTGGACGAGAAGGTGCACGTAGTGGATAGATCTAATACGTCAGAGGGTTCGACCTCAGACTTATCGTAGAAGTAGGACTGGGTGTCGACGATCTAGTGACTACCTCGGGAGACCCCAGGTGAGGGAAGACACGTCGACCAAAGTGAGGTGAGAACACACCAAACAGGGGACTTAAAAGTCCTCCTGAAAGAGGTCGGGTAGAAGGAAGTCCGAGGAATGGTCGGGTGGGTGTGGAGAGCGAGACAGGAGGTCTAAAGATGGTCCCGAGAGATTTTACGTTTAGACTCGGACGGGAAGGAGGTCCACTTTAAGGGACTAGCACGTACGATTCGACGAAGTCAACACAGATTGAGACACGTTTGGGTCCCTGACGTCAGGCGGTCCGAAGAGACAGGTACCCTAGGAGGTCCGTTCTTATGACCTCACCCGACGGTACGGGAGGAGGTCCCCTAGAAAGTCTGGGTCCCTAGCTTGAGTTAGAGAATACAGAGGACGTGACCCTCCGCCCAAGGAATATGATGATCGTACTGGATGTGACTAGGAGATTGCAACCTACCTTGAGTTCGAGGGACCGTCGAATATCGTTCGGGAAGTTCCAGGTGTGGAGTGGGAGGAAATGACCAGAAAAACTGGGAGAGGGTGTGAGTGAGGTCGAGACGACACTGGTGTAGCCTAGAAGCGTACACAGGTAAGTAGGGAAGTAGAAAGTGAATTGTCTGTAACTGACTCTCAGACGGGACACGGGTCTACGACGGGGTCTGGGATCCCGTGTTCCGGAGACGGCGGGACTTCAAGGGTGGGATACGACAAGACACTGTACGGGTGGTGAAGTGAGGAGGGGTCAGTCCGTCCTTTTCCCGTCTGATTCTCTAGACTGGAGGACCGAGCCGGAGAAGGGCCCAACATTATTTTAGTACCAATTCTCCGAATCAAGACGAGACGGAGTCAAAGAAGGAGACATTTCACCCCCACTATTATCACTGGACGGGTTATCACACTAACCTTCCTGACTTACTCACTTACGGACGTTTCCCGGACCCTACTACGGACGACGTGTCAGTCCGGAGTTGTCCGTAAGTGAAAACATTTCTGAAAAAACTCCACATGGCAATATTTCGGAAATAACTTAAACAATGTCACAGAGAAGACAAAATACAAAAACAAGAAATCGGAGTTCAGTACACCCGAGACTCGAGGGACTGGTCCTAAACTTCGGCGTAGGGGACGTAACCTTCCGTTTCCGAATTCCTGGTCCCTTTAGGGGTCATCTGTAAGTGAAAACAAAATGTGGGAGTCGAGCCACGAATTGTGTGTTACTTATACGTGTTACCAGTAGAACTACCTAATTTCTTTTTTCGTTTCGTAAATCGTGTACTTTCAATCCAAGAGTGACTTTTAGCCAACGGGACTTCAATATTTTGGAGTGAGTCTTACAGTGGGACTTTCCGGATCTCTCTTCCTTTTACGAGGTGTGCACCTACCTTACACTCAGTCTACTGTTCCCAATCGACTCGCGGGAGACTGGGTCTCGGAGGAACCCACCTTCTCTCCCAGACTACCTTACCTCCTTTTCCTTTCCTCCACTGGCAGCAGTCCTCCGGTGCACAAAAACGACCCTTGGAACTTGAAGGCCAGGTCCCGTCCTCACTCCCACCCCCATGGACGTCCCCGGACTGTGTCAGGTCCGAACCTGACGTGGTGAGACTCGTCAGTGAGTAGAGGGGTGTAGAGACAAGATTAAAACAGTCTAACATTCGTTTCAAGCTTGTCCATTATAAGTCCCAAGAAAACTGAAAAACTAAGATCTTTTCACTTTCACTGAGTCAATACATGTTGAGAAACGGTGGGGTACCTGACATGTCAGGTACCTTAAAACGTCCGACTTTATGACCTCACCCATCGGAAAGGGAAGAGGTCCCCTAGAAGGGGTGGGTTCCTAGTTCGGGTCCAGAGGGCGTAACGTTCACCTAAGAAATGGTCGACTCGGTGTTCTAAGATCTACATAATTCACGAGGGAGTCAGCACAGACTGAGAAACACTGGGGTACCTGACATCGGACGGCACGAGGAGACAGGCACCCTAAAAGGTCCGTTCTTATGACCGACCCAACGGTAAAGGATGAGGTCCCCTAGATAGAAGGGGTGGGTCCCTAGTTCGGGTCCAGGGGACGCAGAAGACACAACGTGTGTCTGAAAAAAATTGACGACATGGTGGCCACAGGTGGAGACCAGAAATTGGTCCAATCTTTGGTGTAGTCTCTCTTTGTCCCTGGTACTAAATACTTGATTTCCTGTTTACATACTATTAGTAGAAAAGAACCTCGAGTCGACACAATTTCACACGTTCCTCTTTCGATAAAGTCCCGTAAAATTTGAGTATTACCCCTTGACCCGGAAGGTAAATGTTTGATGTGTAAAGTTCTTTTAAGTTGACGAGTAGAAACTGAGTCATTAAGAAAAGTCCCCTAAGTTAAATGTCTTTATTGGCGTCTATTCCTGATTTTCCATGAGTGTTTCCAAAAGTAGAGTCACATAAATATTGTCTTTTTTTTTACAATTCATTGAAGTTAAAGAATATAAGTTCCCTATCAATTTATTAAACTCCACGTACAGAACTACAGAATAGAAAACGTTCTTTTACCACACCTCCTTTACGAATACTATATTCGAGTTCACCCCCCTTTTCCGTACTAAGTAACACGTCGTATAAGAGTTAAAACCCCTTCTTTCTTTTCAAGCGTTTACTTTTGGGTCTTCTTTTACACGGAGACCAATCACCCTAATACCCACAAAAGAAAAAAGAAAACGAAGAAACATGAAGCTCTATAAACCGTGGATAATGAGACTTTGGGAGGGGATTTTTCTCATGTCTTTACCTTGAGCTTTTTCGTTGTGGAACGGTTTTCATGTCAGTCGAAAGAGTGAAGACGAACCTCGTCGTACTAAATTCGTAGTGTAACGTTACACCCTAAGAAAGGAAAACAGACGTGCACCACCCCTACTCTGCGTCCACCCCTACTCTGCGCACACCGTCACACCGGACTTGAGAATGTTACGCCGTGTCCTCGGAACTTGAGACTCGAGAGGTCGAGGAGGATCAAGACGTACTTAGCGGTGAAAGACTCCGTGTGGTCCGACCGTTCAGGCTTGTGGTCCCGACTGTAGACCGAGGGAGAGGTGGGTAAGACCACTCCGATCCTCCCTTACGGGCCCTTCCGTCGTACCACGGGTCTCAGTTCCTGTGTCCAAGACCTCTACCCGGTTCGTCTTGAGGTACAGGGGTTTAGGTGTGTGTACTTAGAGAAACTTGAACAACCTACAAGTCCTTCTCTACTTCCTCTGTTGAACCTTGTCTACACGTTTGCAACCAAACCCGAGTCTTTTGGGTTAATGAGACGACCGGAACAGAGGTCCACCGACCGACACACCAGAACTCCTTCAGTGGTACCAGGGACCCCCTCCTCTCCTCTCCTTTGACGTACTCGCAGACGTATACCCACGTACTCATACACGTACACACACACACGTACCCATGCACACACACGTACACACGTACGTGCCCACGTACACGTGTCCACGTACTCACACGTGCCTACACACACGTGTCCACGTACACACATGCCCACATACACGTACACACACACGTGCCCACGTACACACGCTGGTACGTACCCACGTACACACACACACCCACGTACACACATATACACACGTCCCCACACACGCGTGCCCACGTACACGTGCTCACGTGCACACACGTGCCTACACACACACGTGCCCACGTACACACACTGGTACGTACCCATGCACACACACGTACACACAGACACGTGCCCACACATACACACTGGTACGTACCCACGTACCCACACGTACCCGCGCCCACACGCACGTGTCCACACGCACGTACACACGTACGTACCCACACAGACACGTGTCCACGTACACACACACACGTACCCATGTACACACACGTATGTACCCACACGCATGTACCCATGTACACACACACGTACCCATACACACACACCCACGTGACACGTACGTACCCACATACACACATGCGTGTCCACACACACGTACACACACACCGAAACCGTACTAATTTTGAGAACCCTCCTCCGTCTAAGACGGTACCGTACCACCTGGTGTGATTTTCTACTGACTGAGAGGGTCGGAAAAGTAAAAACCGGAACTGTTTAAAGTCTGTCGCAGGTGACAGTACTCTGTCCGACAGGTCACCGACTGAAGCAACGCAAGTACAGGGCACTAGAACACGTGCACCGTGTGTACACACAATTTCCTTGTTTCCGGCCTCCATCTGACCAGTTCCCGTCCTCCCGACGGGTCTACCTGTCGGATACACGTGTTTTCGACTTCCTCGACAGATTCATCGAAGCACCGAAATCTTAGATCGTTTTTTAAGTGACAGTTGGAAAGACAATCCAATACAATTCATCCTTACATATGGATTCGACATCTTGCCGGTTCCTCCCTGGTCTGAATGGACGTTTCATGGGTCTTCACATCGAGTCCTGTCTCCTTCCCACAATCAACTCGGTCCCACCCCACCTGGTGTCGACTGTGTCCTCCCGTGTCAAATTCTCCGACCGTCGTGTACTCACCCGACGTGTGGACGACGGGGATTCCTTCCAAGTAACTCTGGGGTACCTGAAAGGAAGGTCCGGGTCTCTTGTAGGAAAAGACTAGTGAGACTGGTTCAATCTGTCCACACGGGCCGGTATGGAAGAGGAGACTTTCGTCTCGCCTTCGGTCCCATTCCTCCTCTAAACGGTTGGAAAGAAAGGTGGGAGTAGTTGGTGGGAGTAGACCCCCGGTCCGGAATTTAGGGTGGTCCGGACAAACATAGTCCTTCTGGTGGTCCCACCGTTCCCTCTAACGTCTCGGCTCTCCTAGAAGGACGTAGAACTTGTTTCATGACTTGTCCAACCCAAGATAAGGTCCCAAAGAAGTTCAACAGTTTGAAGGCGTGTGCAGACTTAGTAGACCTCCCGAACAATTTTCGGTCGAACGACCCGAGAGGGCCGGCGGGGGTCTCAAAGTCTAAGTCTTCCAGATAGCCTAAGTCGTCCTGGATTCCCAAACGTAAAGAGTGCCGAGATGTCCACTGCGAGAAAGAGACCCCTGGTGTGGTACCCTTGGAGACGGGATATATGTGTCGTCCACCTTTGGGTGCTACACCTGGGGTTTCCGTTGTGGTCCCCTTCCGGTCTCTCTGACCCCAGGACCCCCGGTCGACGGTCAACCTGCGACCACTCCACGACCCAGGTGCCGATAAGAAGCAACTCCCCTTGTTTCACACAACAAAAAAGAGGTCCCGGAGGCAAGTTCACAGTGGAGGAGAATAGAAGAACAATACATCAACGATTCAGCACAGGATGAAAAAATACCGGAGTACCTATCATCGGGTGGTTCGGACAGACAAGTACTCTGCAGAGTCCGCTCTTGTGACCTCACCCAACGGTAAGGGTAGAGGTCGACGAGGAGGACTGGGTCCCTAATTTGGGTGCAGAGGACGTAACCGACCGTTCGAGACATAGTGACTCGGCAGTCCCCTCGAGACTGGTGTAAATGTTAGAGAAATAGCGATTGAACTTGTCTCAATGTTAAACGAGATTCAACGAATGCACAAATAGTAGGTGAACGAGGGTACTCCAAATCCAAAGAACTCCTGTCCCCGAGACAGAACAATGTCCCTTAGCGGTCGAGGGTCTTGTAGTCGATGAGGTACCGACTGTGATTTTTGTGAGGCGACATATTGTCGCCGGAATCGGTAGGGTCCCTTCGTTTGGTTTGAGAACCGTGGACCTCACCCACCACACCCTTTCCCCCGGAACCGGTACAGTGGCTGGTACTAGGTAAGGACCCAGGAAGCCCCTGGGTAAGACGTTTCACAGTCGTCACGCACACCAGTGTCCTCTCTGGTGGCGTACATCAAAAGTCGAGAAGTTAGTCAAGGGCACTCGATAGTCGACAAACCCGTCTTGTTTCTGTCAAGTCAGTGAGTTAGCACAGGCTGAGAACGTCTGGAGTACCTGACAACGGGTGGTCCGAGAAGACAGGTACCTTAAGAGGTCCATTCTCAAGACCTCACCCATCGGCAAAGGAAGAGGTCCTCTAAAAGGGTTGGGTCCTTAGCTTGGGTCCAGCTTGCGTAACGTCCGTCTAAGAAATGACTGATTCGGTGGTTTCTTTGAGGTCTTGAAGGTCTTGTTTTTCCCCTTTATTCACCCCTGTAAAACCTTTACTACTGGGACAGGGTCCCCAAGAGTATCACTGTTCTCACGACTGAAGATCCGAGACTAACACAAAGACTCGAGACCAGAGACCTGTTATCCATAGACCACCCGAGACGGGTAAGTCCCTCCAGGGACCAGGAGTCCTTCGGACGGAGGTAGTCTCTCCGTCCCCGACATCTCTACCACGTCCCACGTCACCCCGAGGTAGCTAGGATAAACTGGTTCTTATCTTCCTGGGTCCACCCCGATTCCTAAGAGTCCTATGGCCATGTAAGTTATATCCGAAGGGTGCACCACGGTCACCATTTCTCGGATGGATGGTTGCGTCCTCTGTATTCGCTACACCCAAGCTAGGGACCCAGCCCTTCTAAGGGGACCTCTCCCTTTACCGTTGGGTGAGGTCATAAGAACGGACCTCTTAGGGTCCCTGTTTCCTCGGACCTTCCGATGTCGGTTAAGGTGTAAATTATCCAGTCCTTCCCAGGACCCGTGATTGGGGAACGGGTGTCTGGCATTGGGAATCCTGTACCGGGTCCAGGGAATCCCGACCGACCCCCCAGATCTTCCAACGGTACCATTGTATCAGATAGGTGGGAGAGGACTCCCAAACCTTCTACCTCAGGAAAGTCTAGTCCTTCCGGACCCAAGGGGTCCTACCTACCCCCCTAAGACCGCAGCGTCCTTTCCAACACTGTTCTCCCTTCAATCCGCAGTTGTGAGGGGAAAGAGGAGGGAACTCAGTAGTCTATAGTCCTACCCGGTTTCTCTCCTTAATGTACTCCTGTACTGTCTTTACACCGGCTCCTACTCTACCAACCTACCGTAGTGACTGAGTTATCTGTACTCAAACTCGTTTGACGCCCTCTATCACTTCCTGTCCCTTCGGACCACGCGACGTCAGGTACCCCAGCGTTCCTGACTGAATCGCTGACTTGTTGTGGTCGTTTGTGTTGTCTTTACTAGGGAAAGGATCGAAGAGTGAAAGACATACAACCTCCCGTGACACTGGAACTCCACAGGGCCCTACACGAACAGTGCGAGTCTCAACTCACGTCTTCGTTGGGGAGGGGAGTGGTGGGGACCAGAGGGAAGAGTCGACGACTCCGTTCTTCTCGTCTCAGCTCAACCGAAGAATAACAGTGACATTGTTTGGGGGTGGGTGAACCACCGAATTTTGATATGTGCGAATAAGGGGAGACCCTAAGGGTCCACCGAGCCACCATTTCTTAGACGGACGGTCACGTCCTCTGAACTCACTACACCCAGGCTAGGGACCCAGTCCTTCTAGGGGGTCCTTTCCTTTACCGTTGGGAGAGGTCATAAGAACGGACCTCTTAGGGTACCTGTCTTCTCGGACCACCCGATGTCAGGTGTCCCAGTGTTTCTCGACCCGTGCTGACTCTCACGTACGTTCGGCAAGAGGAGGTCAATACTTCCCGTGTTCGGACCTTAGTCAAAACGTCCGACTGCAGTTCCATCCCCGTACCGGTGCGGGGGAGGTCCCAGGAAGGAACGAAGAGGTCGGGGGTCTCGATGTGACGAACGGGAGGCACCGAACACCGAGGAACGTCGAAGCTTCGGTCGTCACGTCGTAACTGAAAGTCGTAGTGTAGGAGAGACAGACTCCAGTCGGGAGGAAGGGGACGGAGGGCCACGATGTCTGGGCCCAGTAGTGCAGATGTAAGAGGTTGGGGGCCGAGTGGATCCTACTGGAAAGACAGAGTTCTAGGGGTTGAATTGGGGTAGACGTTTCAGGGACATCGGTACATTCCGGTGTTAGCGTCCAAGATCCCTGTTCCTCCACCTGTAAAAATCCCCAGTTATAAGTCGGATGGTATGGCCGGAACAGTGTCCCGGAACCACGGGGGAGGGGTCCCCGTCCATACGGTCGTCGGTACAGGTGAGGGGTCGAGGTCTTAGGGTAAGAGACACCGAAGGTCCTCGAACAGGGGTCCGGGGTCCTCAGGTCCGGAGCCAACGACAACGATCTTCGGTCCTGTATCTACACCTTTCCGAGGGTACTGGTAGTGTCCACCTTTCTAGTGTGGTCTTTCACTTTCACTTACACATTCAACGAGTCAGCACAGACTGAGAAACGTTGGGGTACCTAATATATCAGGTACCTTAAGACGTCCAGTCTTCTGACCTGACCCATCGGAAAGGAAAGAGGTCCTCTAGAAGGGTTGCGTCCCTAGCTCGAGTCCAGAGGGTGTAACGTCCGTCTAAGAAATGGTCGACTCGGTGGTCCCTTCAGGTGGGCTGGTCTGTCAATTTTCCCCGCACGACTGTCTGTCTCGACTCCACGTACCATCGTCGAGACTCAACTAGGGTCCCGGTTCCCCCGAGGGTTCGGACCTCGGGGTCCAGAGGGACGGACACGACTCCGTCCATACCCTCTCCGGTCCGAGGGGCGAGGGACGGCATAGACCCGGGACGATCACCCTATTGGGGGTACACCGTGTGGGGGGAACACCGACACACTAACTTACTTCCCGGGGGAAGGGGTCCGAAGTCTCAGACTTGACGAAGATCGTAAGGGTGGGGTCCGCAGGTCCGGACTTCGAGTGAAGAGACGCGACCAAACAAACAAGTAAACGAACAGTTCACCCGAAAGGACTATCGAGGGAACCATTTCTTAGACGGACACTACGTCCTCTGGGGTCAAGCTAAGTACCCAACCCTTCTAGACGACCTCTTCCCTTTCCGATCGGTGAGGTCATAAGACCGGACCTCTTAAGGTACCTGATACGGCAGGTACCCCAGCGTTTCTCAGCCTGTGCTGACTCGATGAAAATAAAAAATCCCATTCAAGCCTCCTCCCTTCCCCGGACGACCTTCCTCATAAACACACACACACACACACACACACACACATACAAACACACGCCCGAAGGGTCCATCACGATCCCCTTTTCTTGAACGGACGGTTACGTCCTCTGTATTCTCTACACCCAAACTAGGGACCCAGTCCTTCTAGGGGACCTCCTCCCGTACCGTTGGGTGAGGTCATGAGAACGGACCTCTTAGGGTACCTGTCTCCTCGGACCGACCGATGTCGGGTATCGCAGCGTTTCTCAACCTGTGATGACTTCACTGAATCGTCCGTGTGTAAGTGCACACACACACACACAGATTCCTGTGTTTAATGTCATTTTTAAGTCAAAGTGACTTACATAGGACCTAACCTAGGGTCTTGTCTTTTCCCTGAAGCCACTTTTTTGATCTCTTTAGACTTACTTCAGGTCTCCAAATCAATTATCATTACATGGTCGTTTCGGAGAAGCAAAACTGTTTACATGGTGTCAATGTATTCTACTGTTATAATCCCCTCTGACCCACATCCCACAAGCCCTTGTGACAAGATAGAAACATTGAAAAGACGTTTAGATTTTAATAAGGGGGTTTTTCAAGTAATTATTATAAGTCAGGCGGGGGTTAAAAAATTAATTTTTATAAGTGAAGGTTTCAAAATGTTGGGATGTGTTATATAGCTACACCTCCAAATTGATTGTTTAGATGACAGGTCAAGTCACAAATAAAATAATAACTCGATATTGTGTATGTCTCACTCCACGTGTTTGGAACGGAACACGAGTGTCGAGTGAGAAAAATTGTGTACCTTAGTGAGTGGAATGGTCGTGATCTAGCTCGTTCTCTTCCAGAGGTCGTGGGTCTTCAGAGGAAGATCGGGTACCGTGGGGTGAGGTCATGAGAACAGACCTTTTAGGGTACCTGCCTCCTCGGACCATCCGACGTCAGGTACTCCAGTGATTCTCAGCCTGTGCTGACTCGTTGAAGTGAAAGTGAAAAGTGAAAGTACGTAACCTCTTCCTTTACCGTTGAGCGAGGTCACAAGAACGGACCTCTCAGGGTCCCTGTCTCCTCGGACCACGCGACGGCGGATACCCCAGCGTGTCTCAACCTGTACTGACTTCGCTGAATCGTCGTCGTCGTCGTCGGGTAAAAATCACTTGTCGAGAGAAGGTGTCTCGACGGGTGAGGACTAAATAAACCTTCTAACCAAATCAGACAAGAGCTTAAAGTATAGGTATTTTAGTGTTTCTCACGTGAGAAAGCTCAGTCAGAAAGTGAGTGTGTCACAGACTTTTAGTCGGTGCGACGACACACATCGACAAGGAAGAAATAACGACACGACAGTTAGTCAGCGTCTCAGCCCAGGCTGACAAACGTTGGGGCACTCGACGTCGTGCGGTCCGGAGGGGACAGGAAGGGGTAGAGGACCTCAAACGAGTTTGAGTACAGTCTGTACTCATTTCGTGAATCGTACGTTGACGTACTGGAGACACTTTCCTCTCACAAATTCTCTCGTTAAAAAAGAATTTGAAAAACATAACCCCAAAAACAACAAAAGTAACTACCCCGAAATCAGCGATTCAACATAGGTTGAGAAACACTGAGGTACCTGACGTCGTGCGGTCCGAAGAGACAGGAGGTGATAGTGGGTCTCAACGAGTTTGAGTACATGTAACTCAGTTACTACGGTAGGTTGGTAGAGTAGGAAACGGTGAGGGAAGAGGAGAACGGGATTTAGAAAACGTCATAGTCCCAGAAAAGGTTGCTCAACCGAGAAGGGTAGTCCACCGGTTTCATAATTTCGAAGTCGTAGTCAGGAAGGTTACTTATAAGTCCCAACTAAAGGAAATCCTGACTGACCAAACTAGAGGAACGTCAGGTTCCCTGAGAGTTCTCAGAAGAGGTCATGGTGTTAAACTTTCGTAGTCAAGAAGTCACGAGTCGGAAGAAATACCAGGTCGAGAGTGTAGGCATGGACTGATGACCTTTTTGGTATCGACACTTACACTGTAATAAACCTTTTGTCAGGAACGTCTACATCAATTTACTTCCCAGTAGGACCTAACAGGTCCACCCGGGATTCACAGGAATTTTCTATGTCTTCTCTTTCGTCTCTCCTTCCTCCTCTCCCGATACCCTTCTGCCTCCGTCTGGACTTTCACTACGTCGGTGCTCGATTCCCTCCGGACCCGAGGACCTGCTCCGTCCCTTCCTACACGGGGCACGAGGGAACCCCCCTCGTGTCGGGACACTTGTGGAACTAAACACCGAAAATCGGAGGCCTTGACACTCTCTCATTAAAAGACAAGAAAATTCGGTGATTCAACCACCATGAAAAAATGTCGTCGGGACCCTTTGAATGTGTTTTTATATTCGGTCGAATGAAAAGGGTCTGGGACGGAATGGAGGAACGTTTCGGCACAAGTACCAGGGACGAGATTTAGTAACTCTTATGTGTCTCTCTGCGTGTGTCTGTGTGTTTGTATGTGTGTGCAGAGACGATTAAACGTAGAAACAGGGTCGGACACGGGTCCTTGCACTACTCGATTCCTCTTTACCCGACCTGATCTGTTAAGTACTTCTGGACGTCGTTTGGACGTCCGACTGGGGTCCCCGGGGTTCTTCGGTCCAAGGAAGTCAACGACCCGACTTTTATCTTAGGATATCCCTCCGACTCTGTTGTCTCCTTTCCTCGGGTCGCCGTCTGTGTGTGATCCGTGGGAAAACTAGTGTACAAGTTGTCTCCCTTCGTTCTCCACCGGAGGGGTCAGGTCTCCCCGAACCCGTCTTCTCTTGGTGGTCGGGGAACCACCCGTTTCGGGAGCACCCGTCGTGGGTCGTCCGAGTGGTGAGTGACGTCGTTTTTGAGTCGACCCTTCCGAACAACGTCCCACTTGTACTGTTTCTGCTAGAGGTACATTAGCAGGCTAAGTATGTTTGTGGGTTTGTCCCCCCTGGGTAGTCCCGGCCACGGGTACGAGACGTCCAGACTCATTCGTGTCGACGGCCCCCGGTCCTCCCACCCGAGACTGGTCCAACGTCCGCGTCCCCTGGTGGCCAACTCCATGTGCGGGTCCAACCTAGAGACGGCGCCCAGTCAGCCCACCCACATCTCGTCGGTGGTCAGACCCCCAAGTCTCGGGTGCAACCCCGACCCCTTCGACTGCTACGAGGGAACCGTCGGCACCCCCCCGAGGTGGTCGAAGACGTGGGTAACTCAGAGGAACTTTAGGTCCGGCAACAACCGCGAGACCCGGACCTGGGACCGAGCCACCCCCGAGGAGCGCAAGTCTATGTGGTGGGAGACAACGGGTAGAGACTGAAGTCGGTGGACCGTGAGGTCCCACAGGACCGGGTGTTTCGAGGGAGAGCGGGTACACGCGGGCACCAACACCGACTGGTTCGTCTTCCGTCTCCCCCTTCCGCGGAAGTCCGTCGTCACCGACGCCATTCGTATCCGACCGTGGTGGTCCGAGGCACAGCCTAACGAGTCGACGTCCGTCACGGGTCCCGGATGGCGCTTGCACCGGGTCAGGAACACCCGACTCCGTTACTGTCTCAGGCACTCCAGCCATCCCCCCGAGGTCCTGGACGGCACCAGACCCGACCACTGGACTGTGTCGGCACAACGTAACTGGGACCAGACTTCGACCACTACGAGGCTGTGGACAGGCCCCTACCGCTACTTCTTCTCCTTTTACCACGGGCACCGGAGCAGTATGTCCCCCGAACCCAAGTACCTGGCCACCGGGAGGTCGACCCGAACCCTTTGGCGGAGGACACTCACGGTGACACCCTCTCCTCTCCTCCTCTTCGTGTCGGACTTCTCCCGGACACTGGCACCGTTCCCCCTCGCGAGACCCCCGCCCGCTCAATCGTACTCCCCAGCACCCCCTCTTAAGAACCAGATCACAAGTAAGTGGGAGTGTTGTGAAGGGTCTCGCCCTCGGTCCCGAGGTGGAGTGACGGACGTTCTACTGGGTTGGGGTGGGTTAGGGAGATCGTGGGTAGGTCCCGTGGGTACTGCACGATCTGGAGTTCATGTTTCTACGAACCCCGTGGTCGGGACGGGTCGAGACAGGACCTAGGAAGTTGAATTGTCGAGGTAGGTCGAAGGGGAAGAACTTTTCGTTTCGGAATCCTTATTGGTTGCCAGACGATCCCACCCTGGCTCGCACTGTTAGTGGAGGGTAGAAAATATGTAGTATGACAACCCTGGATTGTTTGCGGTACTATCCGAAGTCCCTGATTCCATCCTGAGTGCCCTTTCCGACTCAGTAACGGGTCATTCCAGTAGGGGAGCCTACGGTCCTGAACAGATTAGTCGTATGAGGGGCATTGGACCAAACTCAAATAGTCCTGCATTTTCTGTAGGGGGACGTCGGTTATCGGTTAATCATTTATGGTCCTTTGGGGACGTCGGTTATTTCTAATCGGTTAATCATTTATGATCCTTTGAGGACGTCGGTTAGTCGGGAACGGTTGAGAGACAAGATTTTGGATATTTACGACGACATTTAGACCCGAGCCCCGAGGAACGAGGTGAGGTGACGTAACCTACACCGTCCTCGGGATCGAGTTCGATCTTTATTTTGGGGAAGTACGAAAACGCAACGACACCTGCAGAATAAGAGAGTCAAAACCCCTGAGCCTGAGACCCGTATTGTAATGAGCTAATTACGCCAGACGGTCCCCCATCGTGGTACTGGGATCCTGAGTCACTCGAAGGTATCAGGGACTCAGAGACAGTATCTACGACGGTGAGACGACAGATAGGGGCGAGTAATTTCGTTCTTGTCACCTCACCCATCGGTACGGGAGGAGGTCCCCTAGAAGGATTGGGTCCCTAGTTTGGCCGTAGGGAATACAGAGGACGTGACCGTCCGCCCAAGAAATGGTGATCGTACCTTCGAGGATAATGAATTGTTGGTAGGGGGTCACTCACTCAGATTCCCGTCTGTGCACAATTCCCACATTGTGGGTACGTACCAGAATAAATTAGGATTGGAGATTGAGGACCCCGTGTCTATCATGACTCTATTCCATCTACTCGGAGGGTTCCGGCATGAAGACCAATCGGCACCTTGGCCCTGTGCTTGGGTCCAGGGAGACGAAGTTTGGGTACGAGATTCGTTGATGTTCCCTTGTTACTGGCGTGTCAATTCTATTATTGTTATAATTTAGGAAGTATACACTATTCGGTCGGAACCCCCAGAAGTAGTCTTAATGAATAGATGTGCGACCTTGAAGTCCTGGGTTCGTTAACGGGGTTGGTAGGTGGGGTCCAATTAAAACGAGCCTCCCACTTGACGGAGGGTCCATCCACTACGACTCGACCAGAAGGGAGTCGTTTAGTTCCTACATCCCCTTAGAAAGGTTTTGGTCAAAGGGGGCGACTGAACATGGTTTCGTCTACGGTGGTCCGGTCGGTTTGAACGAGACCCACTTGGGCACACTCTAGGTCCGCTAGTGACCCCCCATGGAAGAGACAGGTAGCGACCACCCAGGAGCTCGGAAGACCGGGGGTCTGGAGTCGGTAGATTCCCACCCGACCAGGGGTATACGGGTCGTCTCGCCGCCATGGGAACAGGCCGGAATGGACCTGGACCGCCCACCTGCACAGCATCGAAGGGGACGCGTCCTGTTACTCGAACCGTACGAGTAGGAAGAACGAACAGGCGAGAAGACGTTTCCGGTCGTCCCAGAAGACGACTCCGTCCATCTCGTCTCGGCCCTAGGACATCTGCTCCCGAGGGCTGACCTTGTGGGAGAGGGAGACGTCCTGTCCCGTCCTACGGTACCGCGACCTTCCCTTGTGTCCTTCGCTTCTACTCAGGGACCGTCAGGGGAGGACTCTACGAGGTCTCGGAGGGAGGGTCCGTCCACGTCGAGTGGGGAGCCCGGTCGGCTGGTGTGACCCCCGGACAAGGGGAGGGTGTGTCCCAAGTAGGGGGTAATAATGAGCGGTTCGGGGACAAGGGAGTGGGAGTAGAGGGAGGATACCTTAGACCGTCGTGGAGACAGGTACTCCACAATCCTTGTCGATAAACCTTTTCGAGTTCCCTAGGAGGTTATCGCTGTTCTTTTACTTTGAATTCTTGTTCGTAAAGTCCCCAGAAGGGACCACCAGATCACCGATTCTAAGGTGCTAAGGTGACGTGCCCCGTGTCCAAGCTAGGGACCGGTCCCTTGATTCTAGGGTGTACGGTACTTCCGTCTTTATTTTTCAGTTGTTTATTTGTATAATCCTTCAAAGGACCACCAGGGCACTAACGCTGAAACGGAAGGTTATGTCTGTCACGTCAAGTTAACGACTAGTCCCTCGACTCTAGGGTGTACGGAGTACAGGTTTTTGGGTTGTGTATTTTTTTTTATGTCTCCGTTATAACATTATACCCGAAGGGATACCGAGTCAACCATTTCTTAGACGGACGTCACGTCCTCTGGACCCAAGTTAGGGACCTAAGCCCTTCTAGGGACCTCTTCCTTTACCGTTGGGTGAGGTCATAAGAACGGACCTCTTAGGGGTACCTGTCTCCTCGGACCACCCGATGTCAAGTACCCCAGTGTTTTCAGTCTGTGTTGGATCCCTGATTTGTCGACGGAGGTTATAACATTGTTCAAGTTATTTCTGAACTTTTTACCGACGTAACTTTTTTTAGAATTTTTTAATTTTTTTTTTTTTTTTCGTAAACCGATTTTTCGCACCGAAGGGACCACCGAGTCTACCATTTCTTAGACGGACGTCACGTCTTCTGCGTCCAAGTTAGGGACTGAGTCCTTCTAGGGGTCTCCTCCGTTACCGTTGGGCGAGGTCATAAGAACGGACCTCTTAAGGTACCTACCCGGTATCCGATGTCAGGTACCGATGTCTGGACGGACACACTGATTGTGTCTGCTTTTCCCACCGGTCCCGGTTTCCCTTGAACCACTGGCGCTTACTGCACTTGAGGTAACCACGACCCGGTGGACCCCGGGGAAGTCCCCCGACTTTTCTCGAAGGAGGACCAGTGTGACGTCCTTCCTGACTAAGACTACTGACCGGACGGGTCTTATATGTCTGGACTAGGGGAACAGGACTAACTACGAGATTTCGTAGGGTCGAGGTCCCGAGGGGTACCCGACTCAGTCTCGCAGGAAGTCTAAGAGTCGGGTCGAAGAGGGAGACGTGTTCGGGGTGGTAGGAGGGAAGGAAAGTTACCCTGACTGGGGTCCTCCAAGGGGATATTTGTAAGACGTAATCTCGAACGAAAGACCCCTCGGGGTGGACACTACACTCAGACCCCTCCCTTCATCCTTCGTTCCACTCCAGACTCAGTTTACCGGAGGAGACGTGTGGGAAATGTCAAGTCAAGTCAACGAGTCAATACAGGCTGAGAAACACTCGGGTATCTCACGTCGCACGACCCGAAGAGACAGATGGTGGTTGAGGACCTCGAACGAGTTTACGTACAGGTAACTCAACCACTACGGTAGGTTGGTAGAGTAGGAGACAGCAGGGGAAGAGGAGGACGGAAGTTAGAAAGGGTCGTAGTCTCAGAAATGGTAATTCAGTCAAAAAGTCAAGAAGCGTAGTCCACCGGTTTCATAACCTCGAAGTCGAAGTCGTAGTCAGGAAGGTCACTGACTAAAGGAAATCCTAACTAACGAAACTAGAGGAACGACGGGTTCCCTGAGAGTTCTCAGAAAAGGTTGTGGTGTCAATTTTCGTAGTTAAGTAGTCGCGAGTCGAAAAAAATAACAGGTTGAGAGTATAGGTATATACTGATGACCTTTTTGGCATCGAAACTGATCTACCTGGAAAAAACCATTTCCTTACAGAGACGAACAATTATACGAGAAATCCAACCAGTATCGAAAAGAAGGTTCCTCGTTCGTAGAAAATTATAGTACCGACGTCAGTGGTAGACGTCACTAAAACGTAGGGGTGTTTTATTTCAGGTAGTGATAAAGGTAACAAAGGAGTAGATAGACGGTACTTCACTACCCTGGTCTACGGTAGTAGAAACAAAAAACTTACGACTCAAAATTCGGTTTTAAAAGTTAGAGAAGAAAGTGAAAGTAGTTCTTCGAGAAATCAAGGAGAAACGAAAGACGGTATTCCCACTATAGTAGACGAATAGACTCCAATAACTATAAAAGGGTCTTTAGAACTAAGGTCGATCACGAAATAGGTCGGGTCGTAAAATGTACTACATGAGACATATATTCAATTTAATCGTCCCATTGGTATATGACGGAACTACATGGGGAAAAGGTTAAAACTCGGTCATACAACAAGGTACAGGTCTAGATTGACAATGAAGAACTGGACGTATGTCTAAAGAGTCCTCCGTTCATTTTCGTCAGACCATAAGGGTAGAGAAATTCTTAAAAGACGTCAGACAACACTAGATGTGTCAGTTTCCGAAATCGGATCAGTCACTTCGTCTTCGTCTACAAAAATGCCTTAAGAGAACGAACGAAAAGATACTAGGTTGTCCACAACCGTTAAACTAGAAACCAAGGAGACGAAGAGATTCAGGTCGAACTTGTAGACCTTTAAAGAGTCACGTACATGACAACTTCGGACCGAACCTTTTAAAACTTGGAAAGAAATGATCACACACTCTACTCGTGTTAACACGCCATCAAACTTGTAAGAAACCGTAACGGAAAGAAACCCTAACTTTACTTTTGTCTGGAAAAAAGTCAGGACACCGGCGACGACTCAAAAGGTTTAAACGACCGTATAACTCACGTCGTGAAAGTGTCGCAGTAGAAAATCCTAGACTTTATCGAGTCGACCTTAATGTAGTAGAGGTGATCGAAACAATAATCACTACAAAGGATTCCGGACGAACTGAAACGTGAGGTCCTACAGACCGAGATCCACCCACTTGTGTGGTAACACCAATAGACCCAGTAAGTCTAGAAAAAACATGTCAAGAAGACACATAAGAACAGTGGAGAAGAATTGTAGAAGACGAAGACAATCCAGGGGTGATAAAGACGGGAAATAACACGGGGAGAAACGTACTTTACAAGGGAACCATAGAGATCAGAAAGGGTAAGGGTACAAAAGGAGACAAAGAAACGTGACTAGTCAATCCTTCCAAAAGCATAGAGAGGAACGATAAGAAACCTTGAGACGTAAGTCTACCTACATAGAAAAGAAAAGGGGAAACGGAAAACGAAGAGAAGAAAAGAGTCGATAAACATTCCGGAGAAGTCTGTTGGTAAAACGGAAAAACGTAAAGAAAAAGAACCCTTACCAAAACTAGTGTCGGAGGACATGTTACAATGTTTGGAGGTAGGTATCAAGAAGTCCGTGAGACAGATAGTCTAGATTAGGGAACTTAGATAAACAGTGAAGGTGACATATTTAACACTCTCTAAACTAAATCCAGTATAGACTTACCAGATCACCAAAAGGGATGAAAGAAGTTAAAATTAGACTTAAAAAGTTATTCCTCAAGTACTAGATTCGGTGTCAGTCGAGGGTCAGAACAAAAACGACTGACATATCTCGAAGACAACGTTTCTTATATTACTTAGACTAAAGTCATGACTGGTAGACCAGTTTAACCCCTCCTCAACTCGCACAGGTCAAATTTCATCAGACTTGACTAAAGGCGTCGGAGACACTGACAAAAGACCCAAGGAGAAAGTCTGGGATTAGAGGACATCCAGCCCCTGTTAACTAAGTAGGTATAACGTTTTGACATAACACAAGGACGGAACACAGTCCTTGAACCCTACGAAGCACCTACTTTGTCTCTAGGGTCGGAACACTTCAAAGACAAGATCGTCCCTACTCACCCAATAATAATAACGGGGTTTGGTTTGTCAGTAGTGATCCCGACTCTGGACAGGTTCCTGGACTGTTCCTATCGGAATACACTGGAGTGTTTACGGGTGTTTACGGAACATGACATTTTGGACACTCCGACTGCTACTGCGGGGACACACTCTCTACAACTGCACCTCACCCTTCCGACACCTATGTACGAGTGAGGTCGGGGATACCCGACGACCACATTCGTACACAGTACACACATGCATCTTGGTTTCGACCGTGTCCTACCCCGAAGGGTCCACCGTGATCACCATTTCTTAGGTGGACAGTCACGTTCTCTACCGAAACTAGGGACCCGATCCTTCTGGGGGACCTCATCCGTCACCGTTGAGTGAGGTCATAAGAACGGGCCTTTTGAGGTGCCTGTCTCCTTGGATCTCCCGATATCAGACACCCCAACGTTTCTCAGTCTGACTCGTACATATACGGGACCGTGTCCTGTCCCCTCACCCCTCCTTTTCCCCCTGGGGTCTCAGATGAATTCTTAAGAAGAGGTAGGAGTCGATGAGTCACTCCCGGGTTTATGTGTGTGGGTGGTCGTTGTGGTCGAGGGTTTGTAGAAACATTATTATTGTCGTTTATGAAGTCACCGAGAAGGTTTCACGATCTGTAAGAAATTCATGGGATGTTATTGAAAATTTACAAAACATTTAAAATAGATGTCTGAGATAACGAATGTTATGTTTAATGTTGATAGGTAAGTAAATTAGGAGTACTGTAGGGGTACTGTATCTGTGATAATAGTAGGGTAACATGTCTACCCCTTTGGCTCAAGTGAGTTGGGAGGTCACAGACTCGACCTCGATTTTTGTGAAGATTGGGGCACGTTATGACGGAGGTTCTCCTCAAGACCTTTTACGGTAGAGGGACGTAGAGTACTGTAAAGGTCACTACGGAGTACATCAATCGACCGGGTGACCTGGGAGAAGATAGAGGTTTGATCGTCGCTGGAGGTTGACCGGATCACCCTTCTCTTGACTTAGTCGTCAGTTTTTGAGTCTTAGACCACCATCCAGGTGAGGATTCTCCACACACTTTTTGTCACTTTAACTTTCAACGAGTCAACACAGACTGAGACTCTGGAGTACCTGATATGACAGGTACCTTACAAGGTCCGGTCTCATGACTTCACCCACCGGAAAGGGAAGAGGTCCCCTAGAAGGGTTTGGTCCCAAGCTTGGGTCCAGAGGGAGTAATGTCGACCTAAGAAATGGTCGACTCGGTGTTCCCTTCGGGTTCTTATGACCCTACCCATCGGATTGGGAAGAGATCGTCTAGAAGGGTTGGGTCCTTAGTTTGGTCCCAAAGGACGTAACGTCCGTCTCAGAAATGGTTGACTCGATACACGTAGAAACCCATTTTTAGGTGGAAGGATCCATGAGAGGGGTGGACCGTTCTTCCCTCGACATCCCCACAGAGCACCAGGGCGACAGAGGTCCCTCCCCCGACTTGTTCCTGGACTGAGGACCCCCTCCCCTTCCAGAAGTCGTGTTGGGTCAGACTGGGTACCGTAGTCCGTTAGTCTCTCTCCCGTCACAAGCTGTCAATTTGAAGTTCTTCGGCGGCAAAGTCTCCAGTTTTTATCTCCGTATCGTCGCTAAGTCTTTCAGGGTGGACTTCGATGTCGTCGACGACGTCAAACACCGGAACACCCACGACTCGGGTCTCTTTTTGTAGAATATTGACTGTGAGTGAACAGAGGTGCACCGTAGAGTCTTCGCCCCTACGACTCTTCATCTCGTCCCTCCGTCGCCCACCTAAACCGGACCGAGACGACCTAAGGTCTTGGACGTCGGGATTGGTGACCCTGACGGGTCGTTTTCTGTATCTCGGCCCTGAGACTCCGGACTTTCGGAACGAGTCTTTTTCCGGTCGTCATCTCCTAGGGACGGACGGAGAGAGGGAGAGGGTAACCCTTGTGTTGGAGTGTCCGTGGTAGGTCTAGGTCCCCGGGGCAGTGGTCGTAAGTGAACGGGTGAAAGTCTTCTACGAAAGTGTCAAATATTTAGGACACACAGGGAAGACACACGGTTATTTGTCCACTTGTCTACCCAGGATCAGGGACGGGAGGCCCTCGGGTTTTGTTACTCTCGGTCATTTAGACTCCTCGTCCTCTCTCCTGGGACGTCGGAAGGGTCTCCTTCTCGGAACTGAAACCCCGTCCAACCCCACCTTGTAAACGAGGACCGATGGTACAACTTTATTACGGAGAGAGGTTTTGTCCGTCGACACCCGTGGAGTAGACGGTTGTTGTGACCGTCTCGGTCCGTCACCCCGTCCTCGGACTTCGAATCCGTCGGAGAGGATTTTTCTGGTGTGAAGGTCTCCTGGGGTTGTGAAAACGAGTCCAGGTCGAACGGTCCTAAGGGTAGGGTTTTACTCTCCTGTAGAGAGGTGTGGGACGGTGACTCGTAGCTAGACGTTCAAGTCTGGTAGCTATTTAGTACCCGTCTTAATCCCCGAGAGGACTCTACTCGGAAGAAGGGTACAAGGGGTAGACTGTACAGGAGACCTGTGGGACTCTTGTCTCGTCTACGACAATAGATTCCCAACTCCCCGGTACTCGATCGACCTAGAAATTTTAGTGGTACCGGAAGTCGTAGGGGTTCTTAGGGTGGGAGTGAGGTGCTAATGGACCATGTCTTCTCGAGACTGAATACGGTTGTTTCTTTGTCCACCTAGTTGATCAACTCTTTCAGCACGGAGCTCCTCACACAAGGTTAAACCTAGGGTTCCTAGACCCACCCTTCTGTCCCCACACTCGTCTCCGGCACCCCTGGATCGAAGATCTTGTCCCGTTGAGAGCATAGGAGGTCGGAGTGGACCTCGGAGTTCCGGCGGAGACAGCTCGAGCACGGATATTTGTGGATGTCCTCCGTCCCTGGAGAGACGGGTGAGTGGACGAGGGCCACACGTCCGGGTCGGAACTGGATCAATCCTACAACGGAGAGTACTCAGTCCTTCGTTAGACGGATCAAACGAGGTGTCAGAACGACTTAGTCTTACTCGGTGTCCTTCGGACTCGGTTCGAGCGGGGAACTTACTTTGATCCCGGGCCCTCCCAGACCTTCCCGTCGTTATCCCTTCACCTCCCCAACCTCGAACCCTCCTGTGTCGGGGGGAAGTCCGAGACGTCGACCCACTCACCCTGAAGGACTGGAGAACCCTGGAGTCAAAGGAGGAGACTTTTTAATTTCGTTTTTATCGTGTCACCCGAGGCTCGGACGTACTCACGTCTGGTCTGTGGAGCACCCGATGATGGTGGGTCTTAGGTCTCACAAAGATCTACCTGGATCTCTAATAGTCTGGTGTGCTTCAGTCTGTCTCTCTCTGTTCATAGGATACTATAACGAATATTCACTTTATAAAAAATTTTTCCCATGTTTACTAGAATAGGTGTTTTGTTTATGTTTTATCTCAATGTTTGTATCTCATATTTGAATACTAAAGGTCCCACATTCCCTCACCTCTCCCTATTTAACCCTCTAACCCTAACTGTATGTGTACGATGATATATATTTTATATTTCATATATTTGATACACACATAATTCAGCGAAGAGAACACAGACTGAGGTACCTGGCATCGGACGATCCGAGGAGACAGGTACCCCTAGAAGGTCTGGGTCGTTAGCGTGGGTACAGAGAACAGGGAACCATCGAGTCAACCATTTCTTAGATGGTAACCATTTCTTACGTCTTCTGGGTAAACTAAGGACCCAGCCCGTCTAGACGACCTCTTCCCTATCCGATGGATGAGGTCATAAGAACCCGAAGGACCAACTGAGTCTGTCATTTCTTAGGTGGATGTTACACCCTCTGGACCCAAGCTAGACACCCAAACCTTCTATGGGACCTCTTCCCTTACCGATGGGTGAGGTCATAAGACCGGACCTCTTAAGGTACCTGACTTATCGGGTACCCCAGCGTTTCTCAGCCTGTGCTGACTCGCTGACAGTGTCGAGTACAGAGGACTTAACCGTCCACCCAAGAAATGGTAATCGCGGTGGATCCTTCGGTAAATTTTTATCTATGTATATTATATATTTGAAGTATATTTTATATATTTTTATGTTTATATATAATTAGTCAAGTCAAGTCAGCAAGTCAGTACAGGTTGAGAAACACTGGAGTACCTGACGTCGTGTGGTCCGGAGGGACAGGTAGTGGTTGAGAGTCTCGAATGAGTTTGAGTACAGGTAGCTCAACCACTGTGGTAGGTTGATAGAGGAGGAGACAGCAGGGGAAGAGGAGGACGGAAGTTAAAAGGGGTCGTAGTCCCAGAAAAGGTTACTCAGTCAAGAAGTGTAGTCCACTGGTTTCATAACCTCAAAGTCGAAGTCGTAGTCAGGAAGGTCACTTATAAGTCCTGACTAAAGGAAATCCTACCTGACCAACCTAGAGGAGTGTCAGGTTCCTTGAGAGTTCTCAGAAGAGGTTGTGGTGTCAAGTTTTCGTAATCAGGAAGTCACGAATCGGAAGAAATAACAGATTGAGAGTGTAGACACTGCTGATGACCTTTTTGGTATCGAAACTGATCTGTGTGGAAACAACTGTTTCATTATAGAGACGAAAAATTATACGACAGATTCAACCAGTATCGAAAAGAAGGTTCCTCATTCGCAGAAAATTAAAGTACCGACGTCAGTGGTAGACGCCACTAAAACCTCGGGTTTGTTATTTCAGACAGTGACAAAGGTGACAAAGGGGTACTTAAATGGTACTTCACTACCCTGACCTACGGTACTAGAATCAAAAGACTTACAACTCAAGATTCGATTGAAAAAGTGAGATGAGAAATTAAAAGTAGTCCTCCGAAAAATCAAGGAGAAACGAAAGACAGTATTCCACCATAGTAGACGTATAGACTCCAATAACTATAAAGAGGGTCTTTAGACTAAGGTCGAACACGAAGTAGGTCGGGTCACGAAGAGGACTACATAAGACATATATTCATTTATTCGTCCCACTGTTATATGTCGGAACGTCATGAGGAAAGTTTTAAATTTTGGTCAGACTACAAGGTACAGGTCAAGATTGATAACGAAGAACTGGACGTATGTCTAAAGAGTCCTCCGTCCAGTCCACCAGATCATAAGGGTAGAGAACTTCTTAAAGGGTGTCAAACAACACTAGGTATATCAGTTTCCGAAACCGTATCAGTTATTTCGTCTTCATATACAAAAAGACCCTGAGAGACCGAAAAAGCTACTAGGTCACCTACAATCGTTAAACTACAGACCAAGGAGACGGAAGAGATATAGGTCGAAGTTGTAGACCTTCAAGAACCAAGTACATGGAAACTTCCGACCGAACCTCTTCAAACTCGATAATGATACGATCGCACACTCTACTCACGTTTACACGCCATAAGACTTGTGTGAAACCGTAACGGAAAGGAACCCTACCTTACTTTTGACTGGAAAAGGTAAGGACAGCGGTGAAGACTCAAAAGGTTTAAACGACCGTATAACTCACGTCGTGAAATTGTCGTAGTAGAGACGTATATTAAATATTTTATCTATTCATTATTTCTGGATGACATATCGTGTCCCTTGAGATGACTTATGGGACATTATTGGATATACCCTTTTCATCGATGTTTACTGCCTATATACATTTATATATTGACTCAGTGAAACGAAGTGTGGACTTTGATTGTGTTGTGACATTTATTTGGTCTGAGGTCACTTTTTCTTAAAAATCTGTTTCTCGTAAAGACTACGTAGTGACTACTCGGTAGTCACGAAAAGCAGTCAGCTCACTTACCGACCACGGCGGAAGGGTCCGTCTCGGCTACTACACTCCTAATATACACTTTTCAGTAGGTGTAGAGAATCGGGTCGTAGACCGTATACCGTCCCTGGGCGATCTACGATCACGGTCCGTTCCTCGGGAAAGGAAGACATGGGTGGCGTTGGTTCGGATTCCGAGGTACCCGGCACTTCTACTCAGTAAACGACCGGGTTCGGTCTTCTATATTGGGAATAGTGGGGTCAAGTATTGGTAGTATCCCCTCCGACGTCCTTAATCTTTACAGTTTTCCGTCGGGGTAAGTCCAGTTTCACGAAAGAACGGAGTCAGATCTGGGCCCCACTCCCGTCAGAGACATTACGGAGACCTGTGTGTCTCCTCCCTCAGGGGGAGGGAAGGGACCTGTGTCAGGAAAGAGTCGTAGAAATCGAGTCTCAGTTCACGTCTGTATGGAACAGTGGAGAGAGGACCCTCCAGCCGAGGACCAAGACCCGGGAGAACAGGGACGAGACCAGATCGGAGAGTAATCAAGAGTTTCTGTTCCAGTGGACCGAAGTTTCAAATAGAAACTTTCGGGGTGGGTGTTAGGTCGGGTGTACTTCCAGGTCACTTGAGCGTGGAGGTCGAGACTGAGTGAGAGGTGGCCTGCAAGTGCTTAGGGGAACTTCACCTACGGAAATGGAAGAACAAAAAGAGGACGATTAAGTGACCCGACGTCTTTCCCCAAGAAATTTCACCCAATTCACGTCCTCATGACTGAGTAACGTCTTTGACACTGTATAGTTATTTTACCCCATAACGACAAATCAGTGGGTCAGTACAGACTGAGAACGACGGAGCACCTGACATCGGGCGGTCCGAGAAGACAGGTACCCTAAGAGGTCCGTTCTTAAGACCTCACCCAACGGTAAAGGAAGAGGCCCTCTAGAACGGTTGGGTCTATAATTTGGAAGCAGAGAACGTGCCCGTCCATCTAAGAAATGGTGACTCGGTTGTCCCTTCGGGTTCCGTGGTTAATTGATTTTAGTACGAAACTTCTGATCTGTTACACACTCTTTTACGACCCTACCACATTTCATATTTTTTATCCTATGTACTGTCATATATTCTGTCCTAGGGTGAGAACGTTTACGCATATAACAGATGAGTTTTAATTGTAATTTTTATTTGTTTTTGGGATACTTTTTTTACATAACGATGTCACGGTTTTGAATCGTACCATGAACCTTATTTTATCTATAAATCATTTACAGACAACTTAAATCTTACTTATTTATTTATAAAAGTCATTAATTACAAATGGTCCTCTTACTGGTTACTACAAATAAATGAAGGAACATGACAAAGTCCGTGTGTACCTAAAATAATAATCCAATTTTCATTACCATTTATATTTCACTTTCCGAAATTTACACCGACCTATTACGGACAATTGAAGTAAGACCGGTCTAGTAGTTCATCCCTTTATCCGAAAGTTTTCCCGGATTTCTTGGACATTTTTACCTGAACTGAGTCGTACGTTTAAGTCGAATGTAAACCGAGGTTTCCTGACTGACTACTTCCCAAGTTTTCATAAACAAGTTGTGTAGAATGCATCGGTGCGAGTGGACCCGTCCTCTACCTCTCCCTCTGGCGTCTCTACGAGGGTCTCGAGGCTCGCGAAGAATAAATACACCCCTTTGGTCGACTCGGGTGTCCCTTGTCTCCGGTCATTACTGCCCCCATGCCGCCACGGTTCGCCTGACACTGCCACCGTCACTACTTCCCACTCCCCTCTCCGCTCCTGTCTTCCTCCGGACCTCTGAAGGACCCGGGCCGGACCCGGTCCTCCTCGGTTTACGTGTGCCGTCTCGGCCTTCTGGAGTCGTCCGCTCGTGTCTCGTGGGTCGCCCGAGGAGGTGACCTCTTCCACCCTCTCCTACGGGCCTCTGCTCGACATACCTCTGCCACCCACGCCCCCCCGTGGGCCGAACCGTCCCGGTAGTCTCGAAACTTACATCAGGCAAAGGAGAGACGACCGAAAGTACTAAGAGGAGAGAGAAAGTACAAGACGTCAGGGTCATGCCGAGCAGGTCCGCACTTAAATAAATGGAGCAGATCCTGAGTCGTGTGAAAGAGTTTGAGTCTTGCACACAGAAAGAAGTCAAGACTTTTTAAGGAGTCAGTAGGTACGAAACTTTCGACGGAAAAAGGGTTGGAGAGAAGAGAGGAAGTCTTGTCGGATAATTTACGTTTAACTCAAAAGAACTAAATCAGTGGTTTACAGAAAACTGAATAAAAAGTAGAGAAACGGAGGACCACGAAATAAGACACACTAAAAGAGTCTATATGGAAGGTTTAATGATTTAGATTTTAGCACGGATCGATTCTAAAAAATTTTACGTTACAAAAAAATAAAGACACTAAAGATGAATCAAGAAACTTAAGTGAAAAATTTTTTTTTTAATTAAAGGAGCCGTGATTTTTCTTTACTTGGTTGTTCAGAAACTTTTCTGTACCTCCCTGGAATTTATATATAATGATTCACTTTCGTCGGTCAGACTTTTCCGATGTATGACATATTAAAGTTGATATACTGTAAACCCTTTTCCGTCTAATCCCTCTGTCATTTTTCCGGTCACCAACGGTCCAGAGTGCCTTTGTCCCCATCCATTACTTACCCTCTCCGTACCTACTAAAAATCCCGTCACTTTTATGAGACATACTATAGTATACTATCTGCATACAGTAATAAGTAAACAGGTTCGGATACGTTTTGGTTCGCACTTGATATTTCATTTGATGTGTGAACCCCCACTAATACTGTACAGTCACGTCCAAGTAGTCACTATTGTTTCCGGGACGAGACCGCCCCACCTTCCAACTATTACCCCCTCCGACACGCACTTACCCCCGGTTTTCCGTATACCCTTGAAAGACATGAAAGGTGACCTAGAACGACACTTGGATTTTAACTAGATCTTTCATTGTAGAATCGAAATTTTTGTACTAAAGAATAAGAACAAAATATCTAAAATAAGGAAATAAAGAAATTCGTGGATTCCTATGAATAAAAAATTCAGAAAATATAAGATCATGAAGGTAAAGGGGTACCCAGTTGAGAAAATAACAACACCCTATGAAAGGAAGTATAGCCTGAACGGGTCTATAAAATATTAACACACACACACTCGAGGGGGAGTCACCCCTGCGGAAAGACCCACACCACCACCTCGACAAGGGTGATCACGGGACCTAACACTTACGGAAGGGATCCACAGGGACACATTCAGAGTTCCCAAGTGACAAAGAGTTGACAGAGAGAGTCAAAGATAGAATCTGAAAGACAAGAGGTACTCACCACTTTCAAACCCGATGTCCTCGTTTTGGTTTAATAGGAGTCAAAGATCTCCTAAAATAAAGATAAGTCCCGGACATGTAAAAATTTTTAAAGACTCGGTATTAAAGAGAGATTTGAAGAACGACACAAGTCCAGGTTTCCGAAACTGAGAATAGGGGAGTATCGACAATTTAATTTTCTGTTTGTGCCTTCACTCTCAGGGAGACCGGTACGTTCATTGTCAGGGATTTTTTACTATGTAGACTCTATCTATATCTTACTGAATTCTTATTGAATAAATAAATTCCGTGACCTGTACTTTCTAATAAATAGAAAGAACGAGAACCCTGGTTTATATATAAATATAGTGTATATATACTAAAATATAAAAAAGGTCGTAAAGACACACAGATCCTTTAAAGTACACTAGAACCTGTTCGATGATTATAAATTACAGATGTACAGACCGGAAGAGTAGTATCCTGAAATTACTACTGATTTGTTCTATTAAGTACATTCCACGAATCTTGTTTTGGACCGGACCCACACCAGTTATTTATAATATCGTTATTAAGGACGAAGTCGAGTAAAGAAAAAGAACTGGTCTTGACCTACGAGTGGAGATATATGAAGTTTATAAAAAATTTTATTGGTGTTGTAAAAAAAATTGGAGTTAGAAAATTGACGGAGAGGGAAGGGGTGGGGGTTGTCGTTTGAGTTATGTCATTGAATAATTAAAATTTTCTTTAGGAGAATGTTACTTAATTTGAATGATGTGAACTTATAAGTTGAAGACGATTACTTGTTAATATTGTTGATGAAATTTTATTAACCAAATACTACTAATTTGGGTACTTACTAAATGGTTTTTAACAACGGGTCTTTAGTACGTTTCTACTCGTCTTTAACATACGTGGATTGTCTTCGTCTTCTATAGTTGTTCTCCACCGTTTTTATGTGTCTTCTTGATATGTTTTTTTTAGAAGTACTGGGTCTATTGGTGCTACCACACTAGTGGGTGGACCTTGGTCTGTAGGACCTTACGTTTCAGTTTACCCGGAATCCTTCGTAGTGATACTTGTTTCGATCACCTCCACTACCTTAAGGTCCACTCGAAAAAGTTTAGGATTTTCTACTACGATACTTTCACAACGTGAGTTATACGGTCGTTTAAGCCCTTTGAGTCGTCACCGGTGTCCTGACCTTTTCCAGTCAAAAGTAAGGTTAGGGTTTCTTTCCGTTACGGTTTCTTACAAGTACGATGACGTGTTAATGTGATTAGAGTGGACGATCCTTTCATAACGAGTTTTAAGAGGTTCGGTCCGAAGTTTCCATGTACTTGGTTCTTGAAGGTCTACTACTTCGACGTAAATCTCTTCCGTCTCCTTGGTCTCTAGTTTAACGGTGGTAGGTGACCTAGTAACTTTTTCGTTCTCTCAAGGTCTTTTTGTAGCCGAAATAACTGATACGGTTTCGGAAACTGACACTCCTAGTGTTGTTAGACACCTTTTAAGACTTTGTCTACCCTTATGGTCTGGTGGACTGGACGGAGGACTCTTTAGATATACGTCCAGTTCTTCGTTGTCAATCTTGGTCTACATCTTGTTGTCTGACCAAGGTTTAACTCTTTCCTCATGTAGTTCCGACATATAACAGTGGGACGATTAAATTGAAGATACGTCTCATGTAGTACTCTTTGCAACCCGACCTTCTTCGTGTTCGACCTTAGTTCTAACGGTCCTCTTTATAGTCATTGGAGTCTATACGTCTACTGTGGTGGGAATACCGTCTTTCACTTCTCCTTGATTTTTCGGAGAACTACTTTTTCTTTCTCCTCTCACCTTTTCAACTGAATTGTGAGTTGTAAGTCTTTTGATTCTAGTACTGTAGGCCAGGGTACTGAAGTACCGTTTGTCTACCCCTTTGTTACCTTTATCACCCTCTGAAATAAAACCCCCCCCCAAGTTTTAGTCACGTCTACCACTGACGTCGATACTTTAATTTTCTACGAACGAGGAACCTTATTTTCGACACTGGTTGGATCTGTCGTATAATTTTTCGTCTCTGTAAGGAAATGGTTGTTTCCAGGTAGTTCAGTTTCGATACCACAAAGGTCATCAGTACACACCCACATTCTCAACTTGATATTTCTTTCGACTCACGACTTCTTAACTACGAAAACTTGACACCACAACTTCTCCTGAGAACTCTCAAGGAACTTGACACTCCTCTAGGTTGGTCAGGTAGGATTTCCTTTAGTCAGGACTTATAAGTAACCTTCCTGACTACGACTTCGACTCTGAGGTTTTGAAACCGGTGGACTAAGTTTCTTGACTGAATAACCTTTTCTGGGACTACGACCTTTCTAACTTCCATCCTCTTCTTCCACTACTGTCTCCTACTCTATCAACCTACCGTAGTGGTTGAACTATCTGTACTCAAACTCGTCAGAGGTCCACAACCACTACCTGTCCCTTCGGGCCACACGACGTCAGGTACCCCAGTGTTTCTCAGCCTGTGCTGACTTGCTGACTTGACTTGACTAACGGGCCTTTTATGGTGTTTTCGAGACCAGTTCCCGTAGGGTCAAAAACTTTCCCTAAAGAGTCACAGTCATGTAAGTCCGAAAGACATGTGGTATCTGACTCTACGAATATTCTCTGTCTTTAAATAAAGAACGACAAGACCTCCGACCCTGTAAGTTCTAGTTCTATGACCATCCAAACTACAGACCACTCTTGAGAGAACCCGAAGGGTCCACCGCGATCGCCATTTCTCGGGCGGACGGTAACGTCCTTTGTATTGCTCTACGTCCAAAAAAGGGACCCAGTCCTTCTAGAGGACCTCCTCCCGTACCGTCGGGTGAGGTTATAAGAACGGACCTCTTAGGGGTACCTGTCTTCTCGAACCGCCTGATGTCAGGTATTCCAACGTTCTCAGTCTGTGCTACCTTCACTGAATGTACGTGTTCTCGGGAGGAGGACCAAGTATCTACTTGTAGAAGAGAGACATAGAGTGGATCACCTTCACCGTTCACTCGATAAACCCTAGGGAAAAATTCCTGTGAACCCGAGGAGTGTTGGAGCCGTGGAGGGTGTCTGGGGTAGAAGATATAGTAGAGTAGCTCCTTAACAAAGTTGTATACTTAAGCTCGACCCCCACCTCTGTGTAAGTTGGATACTGTGAGTCAAAATAGGGTTTATGAAGGTGTCATCTCGTCACCTGTTAATCTTTTTCTCACTTCTTAAATTTCACACAACTTAACCTTTTGATGGTTCTTTATCTATGTCTCGTTATACACGTATGACACCAGGACGGATTCATTTTGTTTCCTATATCCCCACACACACGTACACACACACACACACACACACACACACACACACACATACTCTCTCTCCCTTTACCATACATTTCTCTTGTAAAGATCTTCCTAAGACGTTCTTTGACACTCGACTCCAATGTATTTTACAAAACCTCGTCCCTTCACTGTCCAAGCCCTGACATAGGCGTCTGAGCGTGCCGTACGACTCATCTACGTCACCTCTCCTAGCCCTCCTTGACCCTCTCGGACTTCGGTCCTCTAGACAAATTTCCTACACGTCACCATGTCCACTCTCAACTGCCGTAGATAAGACTTCGTTCCTCTACACCACCTCTTCCTTTTTTCTTTGACCCAGGTAAAAACTCCCCGAAGGTCGTCATCGGGGTCACGGATCCCGTTCATGGAAGTGGGGGAGTCACGAGTAGTTACATACTTTACTTACCAGAGGACGTATCTTCTGAGTCTTGAGGTCGGGGAGATCCGTAGACGAACCGTTGAGGTCTGTCGTAGGGCATCCGGGAGAAGAACCTCAAACGAGTGGGTTGGGACCTGGGACCCTCCGTCCCCGTCCTCTGTCCCAGGTGTCCGTCCACTTCGGTCCCGGGTGTAAGGAGAACGCAGGAGACCGGGACGGGAGGACCCTCACACCGCGGTTAAGGACGGGGTGGCGGGAACGAGGTGGTCCGGGGGGTGGTCGTCCTGACGTCCGTGGAGACTCGACCCGAGACGTAAATGTACCGTTCCTTCTTCACAGAGGTTTTGCGACTCCCGGACCAGAGGGAATCCTGGATTCCCCTCTGTCCTTTTGTCTTGTTACTCTTTCTTCCCTTCTTCTGTCGGTTCTTTTAGTCTAGATGTCCATGTGACAGTGAGTACGCGTACGCACGGGGACGGTAGTATTGTGACACATGAATCCTCCTCGAATTTTATCCAGAAGACTTACGTACTCTGTCACTACCTCTCTCTCGACCTCCTACTCCTGAGAGGCCTCCCACCGCCTACTTCCTTTCTTTTGTCTAGGAGGACTTGTTGTCTGTAAGGGGGTCTGGGGTGTGTACACTTTCGAGGTGACCCTTGGAAACCAGTAACTCCTGTCACTCCCCGTCTTCCTTATTAAAGTAAGTAAGACCATAGACGACCCGGATTATACCCTAAACTAAATATCACAGGACGAGTTTACAAACAACTTACTTACTTTCCCACACACCTACCTATCTACCCACCCATCCACCCACCCACCTAACTATTCACCCAGATATCCACCTACCTACCTACCTACTCACTAACCTACCTACCCACCCACCCACCTACCGAATTACCTACCTACCTATTTTCTGGTTCAGATAAATCGAAAGTCTCCTTTTTGACTTTGGTATTAGAGTGTCATTAGTCTCCCGACAGTATCTGTCGAAAGTTTCGACCGAGAACAACCCTGGATTGTTTGCGGTACTATCCGAAGTCCCTGATTCCATCCTGAGTGCCCTTTTCGACTCAGTAACGGGTCACTCCAGTAGGGGCACCTACGGTCCTGAACAGATTAGTCGTATGAGGGGCATTGGACCAAACTCAAATAGTCCTGCATTTTCTGTAGGGGGACGTCGGTTATCGGTTAATCATTTATGATCCTTTGGGGACGTCGGTTATTTCTAATCGGTTAATCATTTCTGATCCTTTGAGGACGTCGGTTAGTCGGGAACGGTTGAGAGACAAGATTTTGGATATTTACGACGACATTCAGACCCGAGCCCCGAGGAACGAGGTGAGGTGACGTAACCTACACCACCCTCGGGATCGAGCTCGATCTTTATTTTGGGGAAGTACGAAAACGTAACGACACCTACAGAATAAGAGAGTCAAAACCCCTGAGCCTGAGACCCGTATTGTAAACCCCCGAGTAGGCCCTAGGGAAATTGACCCCTCTTATTGTGAAAGGGTCATCTTCCCCAAAGGAGTGATCCTCCTTTCTATAGACTTGTGGCCATAATTCAGACCAATTCAGGTCGCATCCCGGCTCCGGGTCGTAAGCGTGACCTTCCGTCGACCGAGAACAATCCGGATTAGTCTCCACTTAATCAGTAGGATCGGTCACATTCTGGCTCCGGGTCACTCGCCCGACCTTCCGTTGACCGTCGGTCGTATTCTGGCCCTGGGTCGTAAGCGCGACCTTCCGTCGACCAAGACACTCCCTCACCCTTCCTTGCAGAGAGGGCTGAGGCTTAGACTACCCGTCACCTGCGGGAAGCCACTCTACTGTGACCCTTCGTTCTGTCGTCATTGGGCCCTATCTGGATCAAGACACAAAAGCCGACTATAAACAAAGAGAAGACAGACAGCGGAAACACACGGCTGTGGTGAAAGCAAAAAAACACACAAGTAACACTCGAGGTAGCAATACCCAGTTTCGAGAAGGTGGGGAAACAGACACTACTGACTGGTACTTCTAGCCCTCTCAGTCTTCTTCTTCGACTATGAGGTCCTTAGGAGAAATATAGGATCGGACTAACTGAATATGTGACTTTAGAGTGGAGGGGGTATATACGTCGGTGGGAACGGGGGCGTCAATGGCGTCCACAGCGGCACCTAGTTTCCTCCCTGGGTCTTGGGAGCCGAGGCGGTACCCTTCCCCCCGGTCGGGTTCCTTGAGCGCCTTCTTGACCTTCCCCGTCTCTGAACAGACTCCTACCTTCGGTCCTCCGAGGAAGTAGGTGGCAAGTCCGTAAGGGACAGGCCCACCCCGGTCGTTTAGGGTCACCCCTTGCTTGTATGGTCATGACCGGCAAAAGATGCTCACTAAATATATTGACCTTTTGAGTTTGAGGAAGAAAAAGGCTTTTTGGGATTGCAGAATAACTAGAGAATCTAAGATAGGACAAATGAGTGTTAGGATGAACCCTACTAACAGTAGTCGACAACGTCCACGAGAAGTGGTGCCTCCTTACCCTCGTTTAAGATAGCCTTCGTACTTTTGTACAAGGTCCTCACCTGCCTTCTGGGTGGTGCGTCGGGGTGGATTAGCTCCTCCCCAAAGGAAACTACGCTGGCTTGACCCTAAAACTTGCGCGACTTCCATCCCTCGCAGAGGCTCACATGTCGGTCTGAGACTACCGACCGGAGACCCGTCGGCGGTCCTTTGGTTGCTTAAACAGATTCCATTTAAACTATTCTGTCCTCGGTTTACTCTCGGGCCGTCGGAAAAATCTCTCCAATTACCTCCGAAAGTCCGTCATATGCGGGTACCTGGGAGTCCGACTACTCAGTGCGCGTCGTCAGAACGATCGGAAACAATTAGTCCGTCGAGTCCTATAGTCCTCCTTCAATGTCTCCTATCTCTCCGACCCTCTTGTCAGTTATGTCCTAGACCACTCCCGTCGACTCTTTCACAAATTATTGTCTCTCTTTCCCTCCTTGTTTAATCTGCCCTCCTTTCCCTTAAATCTCGATTCCTTTCGACTTCTTTAGTCTTTCTCGACCGAGTTTAAAAGAAACGCCCCTGCTCTGACCCTGGACTAAGGGTCTTCTGAGCTCTGTGGGTCGGCTTTCCTTCCCTCTTTGGTCGGTCTGGCTGGGATTTCTCTCTGGTTACACGGATAACGTTTCTCGTTCCCGTGACCTTTTTACTCACGGGGTTCTCTTTGGACTTTTTTTCCTGACATTCCTTTCTTCTCAGAGGGAGCCCATGGGTGTAGAATATACGTCCTCCTCTATCACTAATCCCCCCAGCCCCGGGCCGTGGGGAGGGACTCAGGACCCATTGATAATTACACCTCCCCTTCGACCAGCCGAAGTGCCACCTATGCCCTCGGGTTATGAGCCAGGAGTTAGTTTTTAAGCCCGGCTACAGGTTCTTCTGATCGAACCAGGTCCCTCGGTGGCCCTGTTTTACTATAATGACCTGATGATTTGATTTTCACCTGAACCCTCGGGTTGCCCACGGGGTGAGTAAAGACCACTAGGGCCTTACAGACCGGGCAAATAATCCTTCTCTGTATAAAAGGTTTCAGTTACGTGTTTAAGTGAAACTAAGACCTCCCTATAGTCAGTGTCTACCCGAACCTGTTGGTTAAGTACAAAATAAGGACCGTGACTCTCTACTTATGTCTGATATAAGTGGTTTGGGGGGACGTCGACACCTGGGTCGATACGATGTTACCTAGGTTTTTATGGGAGACCGGACCCGGCTCAGCCGTCCTCATCCTGGCCGTTTTGTTTCTGGAGGGTAGTAACAACTAAATTTTCGTTTACGATGGGGACACTTCCATTTCGTCGTAGGGGACTCAGTCCTCCGGACCGTTCCTTAGTGCGGTGTGTATGTCGCGGAGGACTTCTATCCCTAAGAATTTTTCACGGCCACGGGTACCTTATGAGGGGACGACGGACACTTTTTCGGGTCCCCTTGTCTGAAATCTGGGCAGGTTCTAGAAGCCCTTCAGTCGTTTGCCCACTCACTGTAAGTAAGGTGACAGGGATTGGGTATATGGGAGGACTCGCCGAACGGTGGTCTGATGTAGACCATATGTTAGAACCTGAATTTTCTACGGAAAAAGTCAAACGGAGACCGGGGGGTCTCGGTTCTCTAGAAGCGTAAGCTCACCTGACTGCTTCTGTCAGTTTGACATCCTGTCGACTGGACCTGAGCGGAAGGTATCCCTAAATTTTTGAGCGGCCGTAACAAGTTGCTCCGAGATCCACTCCTGGAGACCCTCATGGCCTGATCGGTGGGGGTGTAACAGGACAACGTTATACACCTACTGGGGTACGACCGGCGATGATCGTTCCTCCGTACGGATCTCCGGTGTCCGTTGGAGGAAGTCTGAGACCCCTGTAACCCCATGGTCCGCTCACGTTTCTTCCGGGTTTAACGACTTGTCCTTCAGCAAATGAACCCCATGTTTTATTTTGTCCCCGTTTCTACCAACTGAGTCCGATACTTTCTGATAAAATATCTAGGGGCTCGGTTGCTGAGGAGCCGTTCACTCCCTCAAGAATCCCTGACTGACAACCCATGACGTCCGATACCTAGGACCCCAAACGACTTTTCCGGGCCGGAGATATGCTTCCTTCATCTCTTTTATTCTTGACCTGAACCTGACTCGGTTACTCCGCCCGTAAAGTCCTTGAAGCTGTCCACAATGACCTTCGGGGTCGGGATCGAGAGGGACTGGGCCGATTCGGTAAAGTTGACAAACACCTACTTTTCGTCCCTCACCCTTTCCCTCAGGACTGTGTCGTTGCCCCTGGAACCCCCGCCGGACACCGTATGGAGAGATTTGCCGACCTGGGCCATCGACGACCTACCGGCGGGACAGAGGCATAGTAGCGCCGGCGACGAGAGGAACAGGTACTGCGGCTGTTCAACTGAATACCTGTCGCGGAGGACCAGATGTGAGGGGTACGGTATCTCCCCTAGGAGTTTGTCGGTGGTCCATTCACCTAAAGATTGCGAGCGAATTGGGTACTGGTTCGGGACGACAATCTACGAGGGGCCTATGTGAAAGTCTGTGGAACAAAAGATTTAGGACGATGAGAGAACGGGTAGGGCCTCCTCCTACCCGGAGAGGTACTGACACAACTTCATAACCGACTCCATTGGCGGTATGCTTCTTTGGAGTCGCTGTATGGTAATTTCCTGTTTCTCGACTATACCAAGTGTCTACCCTCGTCAATATATTTCCTACCCGTCTCTTTTCGTCCCGGTCGGTATCATCTACTGTGACCCTCCCAGCAGACCCGGCTCCGAAACGGGGGACCTTGTAGACGGGTTTTTCGTCTTAACTATCGACACTATGTTCGTAATCTCTCCCGCTTTCCTTTTTTCTAGTGGTAAATGTGACTGTCGGCCATACGTAAGCCGTGGCACGTATAAGTTCCGGGATATATATTTCTCGTCCCCGAGAACTACCGTCTCCCTTTTCTCTAATTCTTGGATGGACTTTATGTCTGAGAACCGTCGCCAGGTGAACGGGGCCCGCCATAGGTATCATGTACAGGGTCCTGTGGTCTTTCCTCTTCTACGGTCCCGGGCTCCGTTGGCACGACGGCTACGTCGTCGGGCGCTCCACCGGCGACCTATGACGGTTCGAGTACACGACCGACATCCTAATGGTGGCGGCCCCTACCCCTGAGAGGGGAGTTCGGGGTATATGAGGGGGAGGCTAAATTCGACCCACGTCCTATTGTGGTTGGCGGGACGCCCGTTCCTACCTCCCATAGCCCTGGTCCTACTGTTGGACAACGAAGGACGGCTGGACCCGTCTGTAGAGACATGGGTAAATGTAGTTTGGTGGGTAAACCCTCTCTTTTTCTGAAACTGCGAAGATGTTCGTCGCGTCGACACCAAAGGGGCTGTTTTCTATTGGTATGTCCTGTACAGGCGTGGACGTTCCGGACAGTCTACTACTCTGGCCCTTTTCCTGTCGTGTGTCCACATTCTATGACCCCCTTTCCACCCCTGTCGTAACCCTCTATCTAAAATGTCTCCATTCCGGTCCGTTCATACCGATAGCAATGGACAATCAAAACCAACTATGTAAAAGACGCACCCATCTTCGAATGGGGTGATTTTTCCTCTGTCGTTATTATCACCGATTCTTCGAGGATCTTCTCTATTATGGATCCAAACCCGACGGTCGTAGATAACCGAGACTATTACCTGGACGTAAACACTCGTTTTAACAATTTCCAGACCAGAGTCGGGACCCCTGGTTTACCTTCGATGTGACGCTCATGTCAGGGGTCTCGAGTCCGGTTCATCTTTCTTACTTAACCTGGGATTTCCTTTGAAATTGTTTCGACCGTTATCTCTGACCACCCCTGACCCATTGGGAGGAAGGGAAACGCGAAAAAACCCGTGTGTTATGGGGGATATTTGATCCAAACTGAGGGAAACTTTAACATATACCTTCAGGTGGGGGGTAAACAAGTCACAAACTCCCTTTCTGATTTGGTAGAGAGAGCGATCGTGCAAGGTTGTTCTCTACGACCGAAATTCATTTCACGTATTTGCATAGACCAGTGACTCTGCTCTTCAAGTACTCCCGGTCTCATTTCCTTGGTAGGGCAGGGTACTATACCCGGGCCCTCTAACCCAGACCCAATTCTCTGTGGTCAGTTTTTGGAATCTCGGTTCTACCTTCCCGGGGATACAACAAGAGGAATGGTGGGAGTGACGGGATTTCCACCGGTCTTAACCTGGGACCCACGTGACGTTGGTGCACGTAGCACGGTGGGGTCTCCTTGTTCTTTTCCGGGTTTTTCTTACCTTCCGTTGCGGCGTAGGGTGGTTGGGGAATTTTTACTTCGAGCAGGCGGTCGACCGGGGTCTGTTTAGGGGGACTGAGAGGACAACCACCGGAAGGAAGAGGTGAGGCCTTGACGACCACGATTGGGTGTAGTTGGACGATTCTAGTCGACCTGCGAAGCATTACCTGATTGGGTACTCCATGAGTTAAGCTGATGACCTTAGGGGGGTTATGGACCACCGGTCTAAATAAGAAACTGGAACCTGGAAACATTTTTCTTGTATAGTCATGTCAAGTTCACTACTACGACTCTGTTGTGATAGTCCGTTACAGAGTCTTACTTCTCCTCCTAAGGAGAGGTACTAGTTTCCTGCCCCCCTTTCAACCCTGGATTGTTTGCGGTACTATCCGAAGTCCCTGATTCCATCCTGAGTGCCCTTTCCGACTCAGTAACGGGTCACTCCAGTAGGGGCTCTTACGGTCCTGAACAGATTAGTCGTATGAGGGGCATTGGACCAAACTCAAATAGTCCTGCATTTTCTGTAGGGGGACGTCGGTAATCGGTTAATCATTTATGGTCCTTTGGGGACGTCGGTTATTTCTAATCGGTTAATCATTTCTGATCCTTTGAGGACGTCGGTTAGTCGGGAACGGTTGAGAGACAAGATTTTGGATATTTACGACGACATTTAGACCCGAACCCCGAGGAACGAGGTAAGGTGACGCAACCTACACCGCCCTCGGTCTCGAGCTCGATCTTTATTTTGGGAAAGTACGAAAACGTAACGACACCTGCAGAATAAGAGAGTCAAAACCCCTGAGTCTGAGACCCGTATTGTCGGGAGTCGCTAAGGAAATAGAACCCTAAGTACGGAGACACACTGGGGGATGGAGACTTACGTCCGACATGGACTACTGAAGGAGGGTCACTCATCGTATAGTACTGTCACTTCCCTACAATGACCACACTCATCCGATGTTTCGGATACTGAAGACAGAAGAACCTGAGACAATGGGTGGGGCCTCTATTCGACGGTGCCTCCTCCCCGGAAACACCCCCGAAGCCCGGGTGTCAGTAACTCCTCGACTCTGGGAGTCCAAGTTCTCGGCCGTCCTTGACTTACGACGGTCGTTCGAGTACTTGCACTTCCCTCTCGGATGGGTACCCTCGAAACTCTATGCCAGGGGTCGGGTGGCCGCGTACCTGACGTCGGACACTCCCTGGGACTCGTCTCTTGGGTAGGTTCGCCACAACTGAGGACCAAGTGTCTTTGGCACTGTGTCGTTTACGCATGACGAAATTCGGTGACGTAGAATCCAATCAAACAACGGTCGTGAGTCTGTCGATTATGTCGTCGACTAAACTCAAATTTAATTTTTACCTGTACTACCGTTAATTTGAACTGTCTACTACCGTTACCAAGTCTCGGGTCGAAAACCATGACTAATCTACCCCAAACTTAGGACCTAAGGGTGGAATGATCGACATACCGACACCTGGTCTACTAGTCGAAGAGACCTGGAAACAAAGACACAGAAATTTTACCCGTATTAAGAGACGAGTGTCCCGATCGTGTTCCTAATGTATTTTGTCAACACATTTCATAAATCGGGTCCCTGAAGGGTCCACCAATTCCGAGACGTGAGAGTTTCGTCCCCCGGGTTCAAGTTCGGGACCAGTCCCTTGATCTAGGGTGTGTGGTGTTAATTTTAGGGTGTGTACCGTTACTTCTAGGATGCCCGACTTCAATTTTGGGTCCCGTCGTTTTTTCTTTTCATGAATCGGGTCCTGGATAGTGACTTATCTTCCAACAACAAGTCAGCGAGTCGGTACAGACTGAGAAACGCTGGGGTACCTGACGTCGTGCGGTTCGAAGGGACAGGTAGTGGTTGACGGCCTCGAACGAGTTTGAGTACAGGTAGCTCAGCCACTACAGTAGGTTGGTAGAGTAGGAGACAGCAGGGGAAGAGGAAAACGGAAGTTATAAAGGGTCCTAGTCCCAGAAAGGGATCAACCGAGCAGGGTAGTCCACCGGTTTCATAACCTCGAAGTCGAAGTCATAGTCAGGAAGGTTCCTTATAAGTCCTGACTAAAGGAAATCCTAACTGACCAAACTAGCGGAACGTCAGGTTCCCTGAGAGTCGCTTATCTTCCATCGATAATCGCTGTTGTTGTCGTTATCACTGTCGTTGTCTCCTTCCAGACCGCACTCCGTCGCTCGCAGGGACGGACCTTCCCTAACTCGACTCAGTACTGCAGTACACGTTGGAAAACGTTCAGAATCTACCTCGACGGACACCCCGACGGACCGGTTCTGGCACCCGACCCCCTGGTCCACAGTGCCCTGGTGGTCCGAATGGAACGCGGGCCAACGTCGTGGTCGACGAGGACCGGAAGTGGCACCCATCGTGGAAGGGAGGACGTGCCGGAGACCAAGTCCACACCCCGGCGGTGGGACCGACCCGGGTGCCCGTGTCCTTCCATTTGTGGGTCCGTCCTTCACTAACAGTGCCCGTACCCCGGTCGCGCGCCGGTCCGCTCAGACTTCCAGTCCTTACGAAGGGCCCCTCGGGAAAGGTCATCTCCAGTCTCAGAGGCCGACGTCCAAGAGTCCCTCGCCTCCTCAGGTTCTTGTGGGGGATGAGACTTTGGGGTTGTCCTGTGTCCCGTCCTCTCGATCTCGGCAGGTCCCCCGAGATTGGGGTCCTCGAGGAGGGACCGTCCATTCGTGTACCAGACTCACAAAACAAAACAAAAAAACCATTACTTTACTCTACTTTACCCTTCCTTTCGCCCGACGTCGGTCCCGTCGTATCCGTTCTGGGGTCCGTCCACTCACTTCCCTTTCCGTTCGGGTGAATTGGGGAGTGACTCTTCCTAGAAGTTCTCTTTTGTCGGGTCGGGACCCAGAGAGTGAGTGGAACCGAAGTGGTAGGAGGGGAGACCCTGAGTCAAAGTGGTGGACCCTTAACCCCATTATTGAGGAAGGTCCGAGGAGAGGACACTTCCGAAGTCCTTGTTCACTCTATTACTTGTACTGCCCGGTGTCTTCAACGCCCCGGGGCACTCTTTACTAATTCCCTCGGGGAACCGGACCCAAGCTAGGGACCCACCCCTTCTAGGGGACCTCTTCCCTTTCCGATAGGCGAGGTCATAAGGCCGGACCTCTTAAGGTACCTGACATATCAGGTACCCCAGTTTTTCTCAACCCGTACTGACTCGCTGAAAACGAAAGTGAAACTAGTTCGTAATGATTCTTAAGGCTCTTAATTCGTACAATTGTACTAATTCTTGACGTTAACGTCTCGCAAGTTGATTCACTCCCCAGGAAGATGCCGGTGCCAGAGGACACTGACGTACCCAGTGTGCGGGCACCGAGGTCGGGATTTTTATTTACATGTACATTTGGCACTTCCCGATTTGTTTGACTCTACTGATGCACGGGCACCGAGCTCAGAGTCCCAGTCCCTCGCGTGCGCCCCCTGCCTTCAGTGTCGCCACTCCCCTCACGACAGACGTTCCGACGAGGGGACGGAGGCGTGGACGACGAGTCCCAGGGTAGAGTCTCCGGGGTCAGAGGGTGGACGACTTGAACGTGGGGACCGTCCGTAGGTCGGTCACGGACCACGTTAAGTTTGCAGACCCCTGTGTCCGAAGAGCCTACACCGTTAGAAACCCTCTAACAAGAAGAGTTGGCACCAAATTTCAAAACCCACCAGTAAACGTCGTTGTACCTACCTAGTACTTCAATAGTATGATTTACTTCATTCGGGTCTCTCTGTTTATAGTATACTATGACGAATACGTACTTTAGAATTTTTTTTTTTTTCTATGTTTACTTGTACATATGTTTTATCTTTATCTGGGTGTCTGTATAATTATCTTTTGTTTGAACACTAATATGGTTTCCCCTTTCCTTCCCCTCCCGACTTGACCCCTAATTATCTGTGTGTGATGATGTATATTTTGTCCATTTGTTGTTCCTGTCTGACATCTCGTGTCTCTGTTACAAAATATTATTGGAGATTCCCCCTTTTCGACTTTTGTTATCCATATATAAATACGTATCACCTTAGTGAAACGACTTGTGGACTTTGATTATGTTGCAACATTTAGTTGATATGGTGTTATTTTTTCTAGATCGAATAGTTAATGTGATCGTTTATTTTTGGGGCTTTGTATTTAATTTTTCTCCGGACCACCGAGTCACCCATTTCTTAGACGGACGTTACGTCCTCTGTCCCCAAGCTAGGAACCCAGTCCTTCTAGGGGACCTCTTTCCTTACCGTTGGGTGGGGTCACAAGAACAGACCTCTTAAGGTACCTGTCTCCTCGGACCACCCGATGTCAGGCATCCCAACGTGTCTTAGCTTGTACGGTTAATTTATTTTAGGCCCTACAAGTGTCAGGGACCGATTTGGTCTGACCCTGAACACTGTCAAGACGGCTCAAGACGGGTACCACCGACCTTTTTACGGACACCACCCTTACAGGGTTGCACGGACGGGGCCGACGCGGAAACCGAAGGGTATGGAAGAGGGCGAACCGAGAACGGGAGTCTAAAGGAGAAGGGAAAGACGAGGATAGGACCGACGGAACAGAGACGAATCGGAACGTCGTCAGTTTTGGTCCCATGGGCCCTCCACAGAATCCGAAAGACCAGACACTTTTGTGAGTTATCTGGTAGAAGGAACTGGGGTAGGAGTTGAGATGGGGAAGCACCCCAGGTGTAACAGAACTTTTGGGAGGGACCTTCCCCGAGGGATGTCCTTTCCGTCCTCCAGTACACTAGTCTCTAGTGACTTCCTCCTTCTAGTAACGAAAGTCTTGAACGGGTACCCTCTACAGAGACCGGAGACATTTTCGTCGGGTCCTTTGAATGTGGCCACCTGTTTGGTCGGGTCCCTTCCTCCGGCCCAGATCAGCGACACGGACGACCAAGGTGGTAGATGTGACGTCGGTGACAAACAGAGTCGCCGACCGCTGGGTGGTCGGGGTGTAGTCTGCCGTGTTGAGGATCCCGCTCAGGAAAGGGGTGCAGGCTCTCGGGTAGCGGAGGGATTCATCCCCAGTCGTGACCGCGAGATTTCAATGGTCGTAGTGGGATCCTTCCGCCTTCGGGAAGGAAACAGGAAAGTAGTTTAGTAGCGGTTCGTGGACCCCGTCCACTCTGAAATCTCTCCTCGACCCCCGTGTGTGCCGTGGTCCCGACGGGAGTCCGACCGTCTCCTCTTGGTCCTGTCTCCGAGGAGGATGTGCTTCCCCCGTGTCTCGCGGGGTGGGGGTTTATGTTCCTACCCACACCCCAGCACCCCGACTCTCCACAAAACTGGCTGGTTCGTCCCTCAATGTAGAGACTCGGACACCCGACAAAGAAAGGTCTTGTGGGGAGAACCGTAGGAGCCCCGTGACGGTCTCGTGTCGTCGGTCCGACCTCCTCCTTAAACGTGGAACCCGAGGGAAAGGGGTTGAAACCTCGGCAGCTCGAGTCACCCGACCCGAGACGGAGACCTATAAGTCCTGTATGGGTCCCTTTTGACAGTCGGACTGAGGAAAGAAACCGATTATCTCCAAGAATTTCGTGTCGAGGTCCCCTCTGGTTGACCCAGACCCGTTTTCGGAACTCGTGATTTCTCCCCCGTATACAGATCTCGTAGTGAATCACCCAAAGGAAACCCTCTTACAGAGTCTACCGACTAATTACTGGACCGACAGACCCAATTCGGTAGAGAGTTAGAAAGATGGAATTATCCGGAATGGAAGTCTTCCCTTTCATTACCCTTAATAGTCTCCCGATAGTCCCTCCGGACGTACCTCCTCCACCGGAAGCTTGACTCGTAGTAATTTGTCGGAATGTAGGGAAGAATCAATAAGATGTTCTCTTCTTCTCGACTACTCATATCAAAGCATATACTACTTCATTTAGAGATACATTTAGAGATTCATTTATTTCATCAGTAAAAAAGTGTGAAATGGGAATAACTTACAACGTTCAAGAAATTTATCGTAAGATAATGTATCTTGTGTAAGGGTTCCTTCCTTATCGTCCCAAAGTTGTTTCACTTTACCCTCGGGACGTCCCGGACTGTTACCGTCTCCGTCTCCGTGACTGGACCCCTTCGTCCTCAAAACAAATTTCCTAGGAGTACCTTTTCCAAACGATCACGTTCTCCTTCCACCTCCCCCCACCGGGGTCGGGTACTTCGGGTCTGGACCTACGAGAGGGTCTCTAGTGTCGTCCCCAGATATACCGGTCGTGCAGAGTCCCCGTGGGTGAGGAGTGAAGACCTGAGGTCGCGATCGACCGAAAACGGGGGTAGCGGAAGTGAAAACCGACCTCCAAACACGTTGTCGCGACCACGGAGGGTGTCGGTCCTCAAGACTGGTAATCAATGGGTCCAGAAACTCCTTGAATTCTACCCTGTAACTAAGTAATAATAAATTACTGATAGAAAAGATAGTCTTTGAAGGGACCACCGATTCTCCCGTTGCGCAGACGGACGTTACGCTCTCTGGGTCCAAGCTAGGAACCCAGCCCTTCTAGGGGACCTCTTTCTTTACCGTTGGGTGAGGTCATAAGAACGGACTTCCTAGGGTACCTACCTCCTCGGACCATCCGATGCCAGGTCCTCCCCAGTGTTTTTCAGCCTGTGCTGACTTGCTGAAGTGAGAGAGTGAGTGAAGGATAGCCTTTATTTGGGAAGTTTTGGGTCCGGGAGGTCACCTATTCGTCGAACCTGATACGGAATTTTTCCAGTCTCTACGAACCCTCGGTGACCCAGTCCCTTGTCGACTCTACTCCTTGGTCGTCCGTTCAACCTGGACTCCTGGAACTGGGGAGCCGAGACAGGTCTTCACTGTTCCCAGCCAGGACCCACCGACTGAACCCCTCGTAACGAGTTAGGGTGCCCGATCAGATATACTGGACGAACACAATCAGAGAGTCAGTATAGGTTGAGAAACACTGGGGTACCTGACAACGGACGGTCCGAGGAGACAGGAACCTTAAGAGGTCCGTTTTTTTGACCTCACCCAACGGTAAGGAAAGAGGTCCCTTAGAAGGACTGGGTCCCCAGTTTGGACCCAGAGGACGTAACTTCCGTCTAAGAAATACTCGGTACACTCGGCGGTCCCTTCGGGAGCCATACTGAACGCATAGAGGTACAAAGTTTGGTGGGGTCGTCACACGAGGAACACCTGACTGAGGAGTCTCTTGGGGAGTAAGTCGACCAGTCACAAACGACGCGCTAACGGGACCCGGTCGTCGTTATTCTACACTATTCTACTAGTCTCGGGGACGGGGAGAGGGTTCGAGGGGTGGAGGTAAGGTCCGGACAGTCGACGGGCGTGGGAAAATGACTCCAGGTTTATTCATCTATTTCTTTTGGGTTAAAGGACAAGTGTCGACTAAGTAAACAGTAAGAACTCGGTTTCGTCTAAGGGTAATTTAAGGTGATTACCCTGTTTTTCGAAGGTTCATAAAATTTAAATATTGCGGAACCGTATTACCCGAAACAAAAAGTACTACGAGAGATCTACATTTAGACGAGTATTTTCACTCCTGTAGATATTTCTATAAAACGAGAGCAGACTCACTGTTGTTGTAAGGACACACCTAAGAACTTACGACCTCTTTTCGGGAGAAAAGACGGCTCCAGGAAAAATCCTTCAATCGAAACTTGAAATTTTTACTAAAACCCCAAGAAATAAAGACCTAAATTTTCCGTAGACCGTGTAACTGTTAAAAAGGACCACAGACTTTATAGTCTCGGCAGGAGACCGTGATTGAACGATGTCAAAAGACCGAAGAAACCTTAACCAAGTCTCGGCTCTAGTTTCAGTGAGCGTCAACCGATTATGCCCAATGTTCAGTTCCCATTTTGTCCCTCTCTACGGTCGATCCCCAGTCTTACTTCGGTAGAACTACGAGTTAGTTTCTATTTGTCTGGGTGGATTCGATACGAACGTTTTTGTAATAGTTTCGACTAAACACATAGGTGACCGCTTTATCGTGTCTTTGACGGTTTTATTTCTTCATACCCATCTACACGTCGTAGAAAATTGTCCGGCACCTTCCGTTCCACTGTGAACACACTGGTGACCCCGGGTCCGACCTAGTTACGGATGAAAAATAGAGAAAGACTTAAAAGACATTAGAGTATACAGACAAAAGAGCCCTTTCCGACAAACGAAATTTACTCTTGCAGGATTTAATTTTCGTCACTCTTTATCAAATCTTTGCCATGAGAGTTGGTGGAACGGTCTCGGTCCGACGGAGGTGGTGCATGTCCGACACACTGGAACCGACTCCGTCAATTGGAGAGACTTGCAGGCTCAAGGGAGGACACTTTTACCTCCTGAACCCTGTGCCTGTCATTACTAGTATACCCGAGTGACACTCGCAAGGTACTCTACTGCTCACTTAGCTACTACTTGACGAGTTACTCATTATTCACACCAAGAGTGATGATAATAGGGTTATTCGGAACTCGTTCTTTTACTTACGAAAAAAGGTTTTACGTTCAACTAAAATTCATCGTCCCTCCCCCTCAAGGGACCGTCAGGTCAACAATCCTGAGTCACGAGAGTGACGACTCCCGGACCCAAGTTAGGGACCAACCCCTTGGTTCAAGAACGTTTGGTACGTCTCGTCGGTCCTTTTTTTTTTTTTATCCTTCTCTTAAACAGTCGAGTGTTATCAATCTCTTGACTCTTGTTTTGTCCTCCCACATGGGCTCTCGGGAGTCTACACTTCTCTTGTCCGAAAGAAACTTCTGAACTGGGTTAGAAGGAGTGTCCGAGACTCGAACAGGTCGAAACTCCTAGAGGGAAGGAACTGGTGTGGTAAGTGTGGACGGTCCCCGTCGACCCTTCTGGTGTGTGGTCGTTTCAGAGGGAACTGCACAGTCGTACAACCTAGGTTCCTAATAAAAGGAGGTCATTTGTAAAGAACCACTCATTTCCGTAACAAAGACCGTTTCTGGATTACGAGGTTTTTACAAAAGGAAGGTCAAAATAACTCTATATTAAATGTCCGTCGTGGCACCTTCAAGTTCCACCTGTCGTATCACTATGTAGTACTTTACTACTGGTGTCATTCAGACTAGAGAGTAGAGTATATCTATGTCGTAATTTCTTTATTTGTTATCAAAAGGAACACTACTCTTGAGTCCTAAACGAGACATTGTTGAAAGTATCCATTGTGTGTCGTCACAATATAATAGAACAACATGGAACGTGGAACATTGACCTGTAAACATGGAAAAGTTACGGAAGTAGGTTGAGGAGGAGAGGTGTGGGGAATGGAGACCATTGGTGTGTGGACTAGAGGAAAAGAGACTCAAACGAACAAGTAAGCGAAAACTTTACATTCACTAGATGTCACGATACAATTAAGGACAATGTGTTGTACCAACCTATCAAGATATGTAAAGTTGTACTAGTAGTTCTCTTCAGATCAATTTTATGTAGTAGTATGTTTCCACAATATATCAATAACGATATAAGGGGTGTGCCATGGAGAGTATAGACACTAAGTACATAAAACGTTGACCTCTAAACGTAGAGAATTAGAGGGAGTCGATAAAGAGAGGAAGGAGTGAGAGGAGTAGAGACCGTTGGTGGGGTAACAGAAGACACAAATACGACAAAGACAAAAAACGTAAACCAGTAATCGAAACAAAGTATCGAGGGTGTACATTACCTTAGTATGTAATAACAAAAAAGAGAAGACTGAATAAAGTGAACCGTTTTATTATGGGAGATTCAGGTAGGTACAACAACGTTTACCGTTCTAAGGTAAGAAAAAACACCGACTCATTATAAGGTAACACATACACACACACACATGGTTTGTAAGAAATAGGTAAATAGATAACTATCCATGAATCCAACGAAGGTACAGAACCGACGTTACTTTATCCCCACGTATAATATTAATCACAAAAATAAAGGAAGTACACTTGTGGGTCCTCACCTAACAACCTATCATATCATCAAGGTAAAAATTAAAAAACCCCTTGGTAGGATTACAAAAGGTGTCACCGGCGTGGTTAAACGTCAAGGTGGTTGTCACGTGTTCCTAAGAGGAAGAGGTATAGGAGTGGTAGCGACAGTAAACAACAGAAAAACTATTGTCTGTAAAACTGTCCACCATAACGTAACACCAAAACTAAACGGAAAACGACTACCATCTACCGTAGTGGTTGAGCTACCTGTACTCAAACTCACTTGAGGTCCTCAACCACTACCTGTCCCTCCGGACCGCACGACGCTAGGTACCCCAACGTCTCAGTCTGTGCTGACTCGCTGACTTGACTTGACTTGATTTGACTACCACCGATCACTACAACTCGTAGAACCGTTCTCAGACAACCAGTAGACAGAAAAAGTCTGTCTACAGATAAGTCTAGTAGACGGGTAAAAAATTGGTCCCAAAACAAAAAACAAAAACCAAAAAAAAAAACCACAACTCAACACACTTAAGAAACATGTCAAACATATAATTGGGGAACATCCTATATAGTAAACCTTTATAGAAGAGGGTAAGTCATCTGCCGTAAAAGTAAAGCAGTTATCAAAGGAAGATACACGTTTTCTACATCAGGGTAAATAAATAAAAACGAAAACAAAGGGAACGGTCTCCTCTGTATAGGTTTCTTTATAATGATTCGGACTACGGTTTCCCGACCGACGGACACTAAAGAAGACCTTCAAAAGATCAAAGGCCGGAGTGTCAAATCAGACATTAGGTAAACCTTAAATGAATACACACACCATACTCTCTCTTCAGGTCACACTAAGGAAACGTACATCGACAGACCAAAAGGGGTTTGGTAAATGACTTCTCCAAGAGAAAGGGGGTAACATATGAGAACAGAGAAAATAACACCTAATTAACGGGTATGTTTACACCCAAGTAAATACTCGAGAGATAAGACGAGGGGAGTAGACACAGACAAAAACGTGGTCATGATATGACAAAATTAATTGTGTCGAAACATCGTCCAAAACTTTAGTCCCTCGTACTATGGAGGACGAAACAAGAAGGAAGAGTTCTAACAAAACTAATAAACCCCAGAAGTACAAAGGTATGATTAAAATCTAAACAAGATCAAGATACTTTTTTTTCAGTAACCGTAAAACGTAACTTAGACATCGAACGGAACCAATCATACCAGTAAAATTGTTATAAGTAAGAAGATTGGGTACTTGTGTCATATAAAAAGGTAGACAAACACAGTAGAAGTTAAATAAAATGGTTGTAGGATATCAAAAGGTTCATGTCCAGAAAATAGAGGAATTTTCACTTCCACTATCAACGAGTCAGTACAGGTTGATAAATACTGGGTACCTGACATCGGACCGTCCAAGGAGACAGGTACCTCAAGAGGTCCGTTCTTATGACCTCACCCATTGGTGACGGAAGAGGTCCTCTAGAAGGACTGGGTCCCTAATTTGGGTCCAGAGGACGTAACGTTCGTCGAAGAAACGGTAGACCCAAATAGGGATCTATGAAATAAGAAAAACTACGTTAATCTTTACCCTAATAAAAGAATTAAAGAGACTATCAAACGGTACATATCTTTACGTTGTCTAAAGACGCATAGTTAAAACTTAGGACACTGAGTTGACTCAAGTGACTGAAGATCATCAAAAAAGACCACATAAATCCTAAAAGATACATATCGTAGTACAGTAGACGTTTACATTATCAAAATGAAGAAACCTAAAGAAAATATCTAAATCTAAGGGAAATAAAGAAAAACAGAAGAGTAAGGACACCGATCCTGAAGATTATGACAATAGTTCGTTTCCGACAAACGGGGTAACCGTGGTCACTATTTCTTTGACGGACGGTTACGTCCTCTGTATTCTCTGCACCAACCTAGGGACCCAACCTTCTTCCGTATCGTTGGGTGAAGTCATAAGTACGGACCTCTTAGGACACCTGTCTCCTCGGACCCCCCGATATCAGGTACCCCAACGTTTCTCAGCCTGTGTTGACTCGTTGATTGTGTGAATCTATTATGTCCTATTAGAAGAATAGAGTTCTAAGACTTAGTATAGACGATTCTGAGAAAACGGTATATTCCATTATTTAAGTGTCCAGGATCTATGTGGTGTCAAGTTTTCGTAGTCAAGAAGTCACGAGTCGAAAGAAATATCAGGTCGAGAGTATAGGTATGTACTGGTGACCTTTTTGGTATCGGAACTGATCTGTCTGGAAACAACCGTTTCACTACAGAGACGAACAACTATACGACAGATACAACCAGTACTGAAAAGGAGATTCCTCGTTCACAGAAAATTAAAGTACCGACGTCAGTGGTAGCCGTCACTTAGATGACTTCTGTTCCGGTTAGAACCGAATCTCCCCCTTTCACGACACTAACTAATCATTACAGACAGTACAGTTTCCCTGTCCTTTTCCACCAGGCACACGTGGACTGGGTGGTAAGGGACGTCCTTTCCTCCGAAACGTACGTCCGACTGCGAACCCTTCGGTCCCCTCTTCGACTCGGAATAGACACACGGGGACTCGTCGAGACGACCTTCTCAGAACCGAAGGAGTAGAAATCTTACTCTCTTTGACTACTTCGCGAAAGGTCGAGGGGCTCTTCCACTACCCGACACTTACCTTTCTTGCAATAGGCATTGGTTGACGGGTATGGAAGTAAACGCCAGTCTCCAGACGCCGGACCCGGACACTGAAGACAGAACCGCTCTCCCGGACCCTCAAGAAGGCGGATCACGTCCAGACTCGGACACAGGAGTCGGGATACCCGGGACCAGACGGACCTCCTCTGGTAGGTGAACCCACCTGAGGTGTCTGTATGTGACGACGTGTGCTAAGAGCCGAAGGTCTGAGCGACTCCACCTTGTCCCGAAGTGGACTTGGGGACCCCCTCGAACAATGTCGGGTCGACAGGGGAGGGGGTTCTGTGGGAGAAGGGACGGGCCCGAAGACCTTCCAGACCCCACCCCGGTCCTTAGACGTACAGAATTTTCGAGGGTCTGCGACGTCGACGACGAGTCTCACCTGGTGCAAAACCCTTGGAGACCGAATCTCACTCCCTTCTTTCGGAGTCAAGTTTCTCGTTCCTTGGTCCACTACAGACCAAGTAAGTTCAGTGAAGTCACAAAGGTCTTACAGTTAGTGAGTGAAAGGTGTACATTTTAAGAACTGTATAGGAACATGGCAGACACGGTAATTATGACAGACGTCTGACCGAAATGTAACTTAAGAGATAAAAGTAGGAGTCGTAATTATGGATACTTTAGCGTCGAAACTTCACGATTAACCTAAAGAGGATTTCTATGTATCTTGTACTTTGATAACGAAAAAAACGTACAAACTGACGACATGGAGGATCTTAGTCGTTGACCAAGTTTAGAGGACGTCGACATTTGTCGTCCCTCCCTCTTTCTTTAAGTTTCTTTAGTATCAGGGAACTACTGAGACGACCCAACAGACGAAAATTTTTATGGAGGAAGAACTTAATCAGTGGGGTCGCCTTTGTCTTTGGGGTCCGGGAGACGAACAGACGGGGGTACAGAGCACCGCAAAGTGGCGGAGGTCGTCGGACAAGAGAAACCGACAGGGGTGCAGGGAGAGCCGGGTGGAAGTTACGAGTCCGTGTGAGATGGCCAGGGCTAAGGTTGTCGGGTACGGAGGTACACGGCGTCAACTGGATTGGAGGGCCCATTTGGAAGGAGTCCCGGACGGAGTGGAGGGACAATGGGTGTCCCGACACCCCTCTAGGGCCCTGGTCCGACCCTCCGTCCGCTTCCGGGACCCTACGATGGTCGTGGCGTCTTTACTGTCTTCCATGGTCTCTCTTTCTCTTCGGTCTCCTCCTCGTCTCAAACCCGACTACTCCCTACAGTCCTCTAAGGGAGAACGGCCGGGGGACCCCGGGTGTAGACACTCCTCTGGGAGAGACAGAGTTCTCGGTCCCGACTCGTGGCCCCCCGGTGTCGGCACGGGTCACTCACTCATCTGTCTTGGCGAGTCCTGTGTCGACTGGTCAAATTGAGAGCAGGATTTCAGTCACACTTTTGGATCTAGATGTATTTACTTTCGCTTTCACTTCAACGAGTCAGCACAGGCTGAGAGACGCTGGGGTACCTGACATCGGATGGTCCGAAGAGGTAGGTACCCTAAAAGGTCCGTTCTCATGACCTCACCCAATGGTAAAGGAAGAGGTCCTCTAGAACGACTGGGTCCCTAATTTGGGCCCAAAGGGTGTGTCCTTTCCGGTTTAAACCTGTTGACCCTTTATTATGTGTTCTTTGGGAAGTCCCACCCTATTCTTTTCCAAAATTCTCTAAAATACCCTTTTTATGTACTTGTTTTATTTGCGGGGTCGAACGACTAACAATTGGTCCTTACTCTTTACCCTTTCAATAAAGAGGGAGGGAGTCACACACACACACAGATAGACAGACAGGGAGGTGTGGTAGACAGGGACGATTGGTGTATGTACCGGTTAATACCGATTAAGTTTTACGGAGGGGGTGGGGGTACCGGTAGGTCGGGTCTCGGGGACGGATGACCGGACTAGAGGTAGAGTCAGGAACAGAGACCCTCTCCCTCAGACTAACCGAGTCGGGTCGGAGACCGAACTAAGGAGACCCAGTCTCCAGGTGAGAAACCCCAGTCTCCGGGTGGGACAAGACCAGTCGATACCGGTCCCCCCATCCCCACCACCCTGAGTCCCAGGAGGGGCAGGTCCCGACTCCTACTTCGTTTGTGACAGCTTTCCTGAGGCCTCGTCCTTCTTCCTTCCTGCCGACGGAAGACATGTTTAGGGACGAGGGGTCTTGGTAAAACTCTTTAGCCCAACTCTATCTCTAAAAGGGTTGGTCTCTACGTTCATGGTAGAAGTAAGGGAACGGTTCACGATATTTGACTCATAAGTACAGGAAGGTTCCAAGTATACAGTTTCGGGTTTGGACGTTACATTACCGTAAACCTCTACTCCGGAAACCCTTGATAATCCCAATTATAAATACCAATTATTCATTAGGATTATAATCCATTCATAATCCCAATCATCCAGTACCCCCTCCCCTGAGAAGACTACCCCAACAACAACAACAAGTCACCGATTCACCACAGACTGAGACGTTGGGACACCTGACGCCGTGCGGTCCGATGAGACAGGAGGTGATAGGGGACCTCAAACGAGTTTGAGTGCAAGTAACTCGACCACTACGGTAGGTCGGTAGAGTAGGAGACAGCAGGGGAAGAGGAGGACGGAAGTTAGAAAGGGTCGTAGTCCCAGAAAAGATTACTCAGACAAGAAGCGTAGTCCGTCGGTCCGTAACTACGAAGTCGAAGTCGGAGTCAGACTACCCCAGTCATCGAAATATTCTTCTCCTTCTTATATCAAAAGAGAGAGGAAGAGGGGGGAGTGGTGGTAAAGAGAGTGGGAAGAAGGAGAGAGAGAGAGAGAGAGAGACAGAGAGGAAGAAGTACGTGTTGGGTCCTTTCCGGTACACTCCTACACAGTCCTTCCACCGGTAGACGACCGGTCCTTCTCCCGGGAGTGGTTTTGGGGTCTTTGACTGGTAGAACTATATCCTGAAGTCTAAGGTCTTGGCCATCGTTTATTTAAAGACAACAAGTTCGGAGCTCAGATACCATAAAACAATTCCGTCGGGTCCGACTGATTCTGTAGTGGTCCAGAACAGTAAAAATCGTCCGTCCGTAAAAATATTGAGAAGACCTAAACCCACCTATGTACTCAAGTGCCGTCGAGGTGGCACTCTTACCGGGGTGACGATCTTAGGTCGACTCAGGGTCACATCCCTCCCGTCGAAAGACTTGTACTTCTAGGGACAGACCAATGACTCTACGGTAGCGGGTGAAAGTGTGTCAGATAAAACGTGACACGGACCCTCGAGCCGGCGGGACCGGACGGAGGGAGACCGACCAGGGGTCTTGAACCGGGTGTCCGTCCGCCCTCGAACGGTTCCCGCCACCGGCTGTCTCCGGTGAGTGGGGTCTTCCTCACCGGGACAGGGGTTGAGTGAGAGAGGATAACGAGTGTCGGACAGGTTACCACCCCCACACCCTGTCTCCCAGTCACAGGTGTCTCATCCATTTTAAGAGAATCGTTGTCCTGTTGGGACGTCGTCGACCGAGAGGGAAGTGAAACTCTTTCATCCAACGTGGGACAGGAAGGGGGTGGTCGACTCTTCCCGACGACAGGGGCACCACGGGCCTCCCCTGTCCTGAGGGCCCTCGACGGTGGTCGGTCAGGGGTCTCTACTCCGTATCTAAGGCGAGTGACCCTGTCTCTGTTCCGAGAGTCCCTGGGATCTCGACAAAACAAAAGTTTCAGGTATGGACAAAAAAATACAGCTGGTAATATAGGTAAAATATTAGAACTTCAGAAAAATTGTGGGTTTACATTTTTGCTCAATTTGTTCACCGAGTAAGTAAATCGAACGTTTCTCATTTTTCGTGTCGGATCCTCATAGCAAGACCCACAACTACGGCACGGTCCTCGGTATTAGGGTAAATTAAGAACGTTGAAAGTCACGTGTTTATTCTCTGCGAAGGTCTTCCTTTCGTTTCGGTCTCCTTTTCGCTCGAGCACAAACCCTACTGTCTCCTACAATCCGTCAAGGAAGGACGGTCGAGAGACCCCGGGACTAACTCCCCGGAGACGATAGAGTGTCGGACCTCGGGTCGTACCCCGTCTGTGTCCACACTCGCCTGCCTCGGGTGGGTCCTGCGGTGACCGGTCAAAGTGAGGTACCCTCGGACCTCTCGTGGTAACGGGAGGTCTACCCCTCAACTCCCAGTTCCTACACAGTCCCCGGGTAGGGACCTCGGTACGGTCCTGAGGCCTCCGGGACTTCGAAGTTGGAATCTGACGAGTTGTGATCGACCCCACCTTCTTCACTCGACCTTCCCCGGTGGTACTCTTCAGTCTTTTATCCGCTGACACCCGGTGTCGGTGAATCCCTTTCTGTGGGGGTATGGACCGAACTTAGAAACGTGGGTTTGACGGGTCCCAAGGGACATTTCGGAGGGGTGTACCTTCCTCTCCCCACGATTTTTCTGCACTCATGGATTTCCTCGGACGGCCGGACCGGGGGGGTCTGTGGGGTACGGAGTACGGGACGAGGCGAGAGAGAGGGACCGGGAGAGACTGAAGGGTGTACGAGGTGGAGGGTCCCGTGGAGAGGTGGGAGAGGACACGAGTGGGGGGAGGAGGGTCTCCGTTTTCCCCAGACCCTGGTCGTTCTGGTCGCAAGTTTAGGACAGAGTCAGTGAAGGGTCGACGCACTGGAACCTGTTCAGTGGCTCAAAGAGGTTCGAGGTTCTACACTGATTGTTACCATGGGAGGGAGGGGTCCCAACACATCCTCCTCGTTTACTTAGTTTCGCTTTCACAACCTTTGTTTTACTACGGACTCGAGGAGACTCTCGTTCCTGGGCAACAGACGTCGAGACCCGTAAAGGGGAGGTCTTCGCAGAGTCAACAACAGCCAGTCAGCGAGTCAGCACAGGTGGAGAAACACTGGGGTACTTGACGTCGTACGGTCCGGAAGGACAGGTAGTGGTAGAGGGCCTCAAGTGAGTCTGAGTACGGGTGACTCAGCTACAGAATCAAGCCAGCCATAAAGGACTGGGTCCAGTGGTGATAGGAGGAGTCTGAAGTTCGGACTCAGGACTCGAGAAGTCTCTGGTCCTACCCCGCCGGAGTCACTGGTCCTCAGAGGAGGATGGGACGTCCGCACCGGGAAGGGGTGGGGCCGTCCTGAACGTCGGCCCCCAGGTGGACACCCCCCGTCGTGCCACTAAGGTCCTCCTCGGAGCCCGATAGTCTAGGTCGTGGAGACCCTCACTTCTGGGACCTTCATCTACTCTAGGGCTCTCTCCCCGTCGTCCTCTTCTCTTCCTGCTCGTCCTGCGACCCTGCCCTCACCTGAGCTGGGTACTCGTCGCTCCCTCCGACACGAGAGCCCGGGAGCAGGTGAGTACAGAGTTCACTCCTCCTCCGGTCTACAATCTCCCTTCTGCCTCTTCCTGTCGGGAGTGGATTCCGGGGAGACTCCGACTCCGCCGGTCCCAGGTCAGTCGCCACCGTCCCCACCCGCTCCCTCACTCGACTGGTCACGACACACACCGGTCTCCGGCCCCGGAGGCCGGTCACAGACTGGTCGAATACCAGACCTTTAGAGGTGACATAGGTGGGTGCGGAACTCCTCGGTCTTTCGGGACCGAGCCCACACGGGTCGAGTATTTAGGTCTCAGTACTTGGTGTCGTCAGGGGTAGTCCTCGTCTGTCCTCCCCCAGAAATAGGAGAGAGTGTGGGACAGATTGTTGGTCGCTGGGGATTCCTACGGTCGAGACCGGAGGTACGAGAGGGCAGGGAGGGGTCCGAGAGACCAATCCGAAGGTCTGCGTTGTTACTACAGGAAAAGGTCCCGTTTTACCCGGAACAGTTTGACCTCCCCACCAAGAGGTCCACACCAGGGGTGTGGTCGGCGTCGTTTGCGACTCTTGAACAACCTTTGTGTCTAAGAGCCCGGGGTGGGGACTGGAGGCCGCGGGCCTTCGAGGCCCCACCTCGGGGGTCTTAGACATAAATTGACAGATCCACTGAGACTCCGGGGACGTAGCACTCTTGGTGTCTCGGGCCTCTCGGTTCACAGGGGCGCTAGTCCCGGGTCACAGTGCCCTTCTTCAGTCTGTACTCTCTTGCGACACTTGCTCAGGTAAGTGTGTTTCCTGGCTTTGACCGTTTCGATCAGGAACGACAATCTTCAGTCTCTGAGGGGAGCCCCTGACCCCTCTCTCAGAGTCTCCGGACCCACACCAATGTCTCCATTCGTCAATCGGAGATATGAATCTTATGTCCGTGAAAGACATAAGATGATATGAATCTAATTTTTTATTAAAAAAAATTATCTACTGTTCCATTTTATCTTCGTAGCGGAGGGTAAAGCAACATATCGGATCATTAACCAACTTGAGTGAAGCCCTACTGGATCCCAAGGCGAGGCCCAATGTCTCTTATTTTGCAACTCCCAAGAAACTAGGAGCCGGTTATTCCAAAATACTGAAGTTGGATTTTCACCGGAGTTGCTTCTGTCCTACCCGACTGATTAATTTTGGTCTCTCCTCGGCATCCAGGCGTGTGGATTTTGACTGTGACAGTAGAACCCAGTTGCGTCGACGAGGGCAAAGCGGGGACCAAATATCCATTATAAAGGGCTCTTGTTCGACGAAGTAAGTCAATGGAAGTGTTCGTCAAATAGAACCTCCTCTGTGGTCCTTTAGTCCACCGTGTTTCTCTCCGTAAGACACCTACAAACTGAGACCCAACCCCACCCCCGACCCAACCTTTGGTCGTCTTCTTAGAACCGAATGGACGGTTCCTTAAAAGGTCCGCTCTGCGAAGTCCTGCCACCCCTGTTGGTCTCTTACGTCGATACACCGAGGCACCGGACAGACGGACACCCGACCTCCTCTAAGTCTTGTTACAAGAAATACTCCTATTAGACCCGGGTCCTCCCTGCGAGGCGAAGGAAATTCCTACAGTCGAGAGGGGTCGGGGGAGGGGACAAGACGTACCCTTCGATTGTCTGTTGGGCCTCCGTGGTGGAGACCCATAAATGAGGTCGAGTTCTATTAGGGAGGTTTACAAATGGTTTGTAAGGTAGTTTCCCTCCTCCCGGTCAGGTTCAGAGGAAGGCTTTCCGGTGATTTCAGAGGGGGTCCCGAAGGGAGGACCAGGTCACCAATTCTTAGATGGACGGTCACGTCTCCTGTGTCCAAGCTAAGGACCGGGTCCTTCTAAGGTGTACGGTGTCTCGTTGAGTCGGGTTCTCGGTGTCGATGACGTCGGGAACGTGGACCTCGGACCCGAGGGGTTGCTCTCTTTGGTGGTACCACTCGTCGGGGACGTGACGTCGATCTCTCGTCGGGGGTGAGCGACGTTGATCTCTTTCGGACTCACGTCGGCGTTTCTGGGTCGTGTCGGGTTTTATGTCTTTGTTCACACTCTTCACCTTTTCCCATGGTATTTTTGGGAACTCCCTTTAGGGAATCATAAGTCTTAAAGAGGACTCCAGCTAAAAATAGGGACTTACTTCCTCTTACTCAGTGACTGGGAAAGGACAAAATCATGGTATGTGATAGAGCTAATGACAACGAAACATCATTGAAAACTTTAGCCTTGTACATTCAGGTTGAAATAAGAAAAGGTTCTAACAAAACCGTACCCAGGAACTTAACGGTGTATTTAAAATTTTAGTCAAATAATTAAAGACGTTTCTTCGGTCGACCCTACAACTAAACCTTACACAACTTATAGATCTAGTCAAACCCCTTGGCATGACGGAATTATCCCCGAAGGGTCCTCCGCGGTTCCGTCCTCTGTATTCTCTGTGATCAAGCTAGCACTCAACCCTTCTAGGGGACCTCCCCACAAACACACACACACACACACACACACACACACACAAACTACGAATAAGCACAGGTCGAGAAACGTTGGGGTACCTCACACTGGGTGGTCCGAGGAGACAGGAACCTTAAGAGGTCCGTTCTTATGACCTCACCCAACGGAGAGATCTCCTAGAAGGGTTGGGTCCCTGACTTGGGCCTAGAGGATGTAACGTCTGTCTAAGAAATGACAGAGTCGGTGGTCCCTTCGGGACCTCCTCTTTTACCGTTGAGTGAGGTCTTAAGAACGGATCTTTTAGGGGACCTGTCATCTCGGACGGCTTGTTGTCGGAGATCGCAGTAGTTCTCAGTCTGTGCTCACTTCGCCAAATCGTCCGAGTGTGTGTGGTGGAATTATAACTTAGAAGAGCAGGTACTTTTATCTTACAGAAAGGTAAATAAATTCAGAAGGAATTAAAGAAAGTTGTTATAAATATCAAAAGTCTTATATTTAGAAAGTGACGAAACAATTTAAACATAAAAAAATATAAAAACTAGTATAATATTTACTGTAAGAAAAAATTTTTAAAAGTAAAGACCATACAAGTAAGGATGACACATTTTTATGTCACATAAAAACATACAACTAGAATATAGTACTCTAGAACGACTTGAATAAGGGTTTTCAAAAGAATCCCTTAAGGAAGTCAAGTCAAGGCAAGTCAGCGAGTCAGTACAGGCCGAGAAACGCTGGGGTACTTAGCGTCGTGCGGTCCGGAGGGACAGGTAGTGGTTGAGGACCTCAAGTGAGTCTAAGTACAAGTAGCTCAGTCACTACGGTAGGTCGGTAGAGTAGGAGCCAGCAGGGGAAGAGGAGGACGGGGGTTAGGGAGGGTTGTAGTTTCAGAAAAGGTTACTCAGTTGAGAAGCATACTCCACCGGTTTCATGACCTCAAAGTCGAAATCGTAGTAAGAGAGGTTTCTTTAGGGTCCCGACTAGAGGTAATCCTACCTGACCAACCTAGAGGAACGTCAGGTTCCCTGAGAGTTCTCAGGAGAGGTTGTGGTGGCAAGTTTTCCTAAAAGATTCGGGTACTAGTACAGTAGACGTTTATCTCAAAATACGGAAGGAAAGGTTAAACTCGTAGGAAATAAATAAACATAACTGGCTAAAGAGACCAAGTTTGGAGGTCACGTTACAACTTGTCATCACTTCCCTCACCCGTAAGAAAAGAGGACTAAATACTCTTTTGTAGGTCAGACATTGTTTACACTATAGTCTACACCCCAAAAGTATCTACGGGAAATAGTTCATTTCCTTTAAACGAAGAAAATAGACAAAACAACCGATAAAAATAGTACTTCCTAATGACCTAAAACAGTTCACGATTAACTACGGTTTATTACCTCTATAGTGCATCAAAACAGGAAACAAAGTAACCATATCACGTAATATAATTAGCTAAAAAAAACACAATTTTGTTGACACGTAAAGACCCTATTTAAGATGAACCAATACCACATATTAGCAAAAATACATAGTCAAACGATCAGAACGTAACTCCAGAGAAAGTAAATATAATTATTCTCTATAACCACATATAAAAAGGAAAGAACACTGTAAAAACAGACCAAAATATTAGGGAGGTAAAAAACATAGACACTATGGAGAAGATATTTTGTGAAATCATCTATTCATGAGTAAAGACTCGACCGTAAGACAAAGCAACTGCTGAGGGAATAAGATCCTGGCGTGTGGAAAATAATAACGCCGTAAGATACTATAAATCCTTTTCGCTGAGAGAGATAATGGATATAAAGAGTTTTAAACTCGATTAGAGCGGATAGACGGTTAGAACGGATACTCGAAGTAAAAGTAAAATACTTTTATAAGGTTACTTTCAAAAGTTTCACCTTAAACAATCCACCTTACCGTGATTTTGAGATATAATTGCACCACTCTTAATTGTACAAAAATTAAAAGGTAAAAGGGTAGGTTCTTTTTGGTTATGAAAAGAAATTTTTTTTTTTTTTGGAGTACGAAAAGATTTCTACAGTCAAAGAAGGTAAAGGGTGTAAAAAGGAAATGTATCGAATATAAATAAATACGTCAATAGGATGTAAAAGACTAAAACAAAGATGACGCTAACCCTTAAGTGATAAAAGGACAACAACTGTACTTCAGTTAGATAGGATAAGACCGGGACCCGACTTAAGAAATATTAAGGTTATCAAAGGTAACCAAGCACCCCGAAAGATCCGTAAGTATAGTAGACGTTTAACGTCAAATAAAGGAGAAGGAAAGACTGTTGTAAACAAAATACAGAGTAATGAAATCGATTCGGGGGTTCTTTGTTCAATTATTTCGACTTGTACCGTAGGACGGAACTGAAAAGTCGTGGCGACGTAAGCTCTGAACGAACCACGGGAAAAAGTACCACTGAAAAGGAAGATCAGAATAAAGACTTCCAAAAAAGGACCTCTGAACACATATTAACACAACGATTGGGTGACCATTTGATATAACATAATTCTGGCGGATAACTAATACTTTGACGGAGACAAGATAATTTAATGAGACTCTGAGAAAATTAATCCCCTAATTTTGTCGGGTAATTGTCAAGTAAGAATAAGACATGACCAAAGAACTTCCATATTTGTCTTCTGTCGAAGTAAAAAGGGACAATACCGGTGGCCGACAGAAGACAGGTGTGGGTGGACGACGGTTCGTCCCGAGAGTCACCGAAGGACAGTCTACGGTATTAAATAGGTGGGAAACCAAAAATCTTAGCTATGTAAAGACGCAGATTCTAAGACAGGAAGAGTAAACAAAAAAGAGTTTTCTAAATAGATGAATTAAAAGCTTATCCAATTATGTAACTGTATTGGATATTTTTATTTTTTTATAATTTACCATACATTTTAGACGGAGGGAGGGTTAGGATAAAAGGTAGACGGGTCCGAGGGAGGAGATTATTTTCATGTACACATATACATCGTTAACTATGATTCAAAAAGGTTGAGGACGGTCTTCAAAAGTCCGTGTAGGTTTATTTGTATTTAAATAAAAGGGGAAAATGTGATCCCTTTTGTACTATGAGAAGATGGGAAAACAAAAGAACTCTATAGGATCCTAAGAAAGAACTATTTATGTTGACGTAGACTAAGGTGACTACCTTTACAAAGTCAAGTCAAGTTAGCGAGTCAGCACAGACTGAGAAACGTTGGGTACTTAGTGTCGTGTGGTCCGGAGGGACAGGTAGTGGTTGAAGACCTCAAGTGAGTCTGAGTGCAGGTAGCTCAGTCACTACGGTAGGTCGGTAGAGTAGGAGACAACAGGGGAAGAGGAGGACGGGGGTTAGGGAGGGTCGTAGTCTCAGAAAAGGTTACTCAGTTGAGAAGCGTATCCACCGGTTTCATAACCTCAAAGTCGATATCGTAGTAAGGGAGGTTTCTTTAGGGTCCCGACTAGAGGAAGTCTTGCCTGACCAACCTAGAGGAACGTCAGGTTCCCTGAGAGTTCTCAGAAGAGGTTGTGGTGTGAAGTTTTCGTAGTTAAGAAACCGTGAGTCGGAAGAAGTGTCAGGTTGAGAGTGTAGGTATGTACTGGAGTCCTTTTTGGTATCGGAACTGATCTACCGGGAATCAGCCGTTTCATTACAGAGACGAAAACTTATACGATAGATCCAACGAGTATTGAAAAGAAGGTTCCTCATTCACAGAAAATTAAAGTACCGACGTTAGTAGTAGACGTCACTAAAACCTCGGGGGGTTTTATTTCAGATTGTGACAAAGGTGACAAAGGGGTGGATAAAGGGTACGTCACTACCCTGGCCTACGGTACTAGAAGCAAAAGACTTACAACTCGAAATTCGGTTGAAAAAGTGAGAGGAGAAAGTGAAAGTTGTTCTCCGAAAAATCAAGGAGAAGTGGAAGACGGTATTCCCACCACAGTAGACGTATAGACTCCAATAACTATAAAGAGGACCGTCAGAACTAAGGTCGAACACAAAGAAGGTCGGGTCGCAAAGAGTACCACATGAGACGTATCTTCAATTTATTCGTCCCACTATTATATGTCGGAACTGCATGAAGAAAAGGATAAACCTTGGTCAGACAACAAGGTACAGGTCAAGATTGACAACGAAGGACTGGACGTATGTCTAAAGAGTCCTCCGTCCAGTCCACCAGACCATAAGGGTAGAGAAAGTCTTAAAAGGTGTCAAACACCACTAGGTGTGTCAGTTTCAGAAACCGTATCAGTTATTTCGTCTTTATCTACAAAAAGACCTTGAGAGAACGAAAAAGATACTAGGTCGCCTACAACCGTTAAACTAGAGACCAAGGAGACGGAAAAGATTTTGGTCGAACTTGTAGTTCCTCAAGTGCCAAGTGCATAACAACTTCGGACCGAACCTCTTAAAACTCGTAATGAAATGATCGTACACTCTACTCACGTTAACATGGTATCAAACTCGGAAGAAACCGTAACGGAAAGAAACCCTAACCTTACTTTTGACTGGAAAAGGTCAGGACACCGGTGACGACTCAAAAGGTTTAAACGACCGTATAACTCACGTCGTGAAAGTGTCGTAGTAGAAAGTCCTAAACTTTGTCGAGTTGACCTTAAGGTAGTGGAGGTGATCGAAATAAGTATCACTACGAAAGATTCCGGGTGAACTGAAGTGTAAGGTTCTACAGACCGAGATCTAACCACTAGTGTAGTAGTACTAATAGACCCAGCACTTCTAGAAAAAACATGTCAAGAAGGCACATAAGAACGGTGTAGAAGAATTATAGAAGACGAAGACAATCCAGGTATAGATTATCACGTGTTAACGTGAGTAGAGTGTGCGATCATTTCATTACGAGTTTTAAGAAGTTCGGTCCGGAGTCGTTATGCATTTGACACTTGAAGGTCTACAAGTTCGACCAAAATCTTTTCCGTCTCCTTGGTCTCTAGTTTAACGGTTGTAGGGACCTAGTATCTTTTTCGTTCTCTCAAGGTCTTTTTGTAGATAAAGACGAAATAACTGATACGGTTTCGGAAACTGACACACCTAGTGTTATTTGACACCTTTTAAGACTTCCTCTACCCTTATGGTAATGGTGGACTGGACGGAGAACTCTTTGGATATACGTCCAGTCCTTCGTTGTCAATCTTGATCTGTACCTTGTTGTCTGACCAAGGTTTATCCTTTTCCTCATGCCGTTCCGACATATAATAGTGGGACGAATAAATTGAAGATACGTCTCATGTAGTACTCTTTGTGACCGGACCTCCTTCGTGTCCGACCTTAGTTCTAGTGGCCTCTTTATAGTTATTGGAATCTATACGTCTACTGTGGTGGGAATATCGTCTCTCACTTCTCCTTGATTTTTCGGAAAACTACTTTCACTTTCTCCTCTCACTTTTTCAACCGAATTTCGAGTTGTAAGTCTTTTGCTTCTAATACCGTAGACCAGGGTAGTGAAGTACCGTTTATCTACCTCTTTGTCACCTTTGTCACAGTCTGGAATAAAGACCCCCGAGGTTTTAGTGACGTCTACCACTAACGTCGGTACTTTAATTTTCTGCGAATAAGGAACCTTCCTTTCAATACTGGTTGGACGACAACGACGACGATTCAGCAAAGTCAGCACAGGCTGAGACACGCTGGGGTATCTGTCGTCGGGTGGTCCGAGGACACAGGGACGCTAAGAGGTCCGTTCTTGTGACCTCACCCAACGGTAACGGAAGAGGTTGCGTACTTTCACTTTTCACTTTCACTTCAGTGAGTCAACACAGGCTGAGAAGGCCTGGGGTACCAACGTCGGGTGGTCCGAGGAGGTAGGTACCCTAAAAGGTCCGTTCTCACGACCTCACCCCACGGTAGCGGAAGAGGTACTGGTTGGATCTGTCGTATAATTTTTCGTCTCTGTAATGAAACGGTTGTTTCCAGGTAGAACAGTTCCGATACCAAAAAGGTCACCAGTACATACTCACACTCTCAACCTGATATTTCCTTCGACTCGTGGCTTCTTAACTACGAAAACTTGACACCACAACCTCTTCTGAGAACTCTCAGGGAACCTGACGTTCCTCTAGGTTGGTCAGGTAGGATTTCCTCTAGTCAGGACCCACAAGTAACCTTCCTGACTACGACTTCGACTTTGAGGTTATGAAACCGGTGAAGTACACTTCACAACTGAGTAACCTTTTCAGGGACTACGACCCTCCCTGACACCTGTCCTCCTCTTACTCCACCGACCTACCGTAGTGACTGAACTACCTGTACTCAAACACATTTGAGGACCTCAACCACTACCTGTCCCTCCGGACCGCACGACGCTAAGTACCCCAGCGTTTCTCAACTTGTGCTGACTCGTTGACTTGACTTGACTTGGTTTGACTTGTCACTCTAGTCAAGGACTAATTTTAACATCGTTTAAGTTAGACAAAGAAGGTCTGTTTCGATGTGACTCATCGATCATGTGTCCGGTGAAGGGTGTAGACGTTCATCTAGGTATCTCGTTTAAGGACGTCTACCTTAACGACCCAATTTTGACGGAAGTAACCCTACCTTAGTTCCATTTTAGGATGGTCACTGTTAAGCCCTCCCTCTACGGAGACCAAGAAGTCGAAGTGGTTAGTGAAAAGTTTCAAAACTAAGAAACGATTACATTATCCACGTTTTTTTTTTTTAAGAGTCACACCAAACCTCAAGGAGAGAAGAATACTCCGTACCCCAACTTTTAGAGAGTACCTAACAATTCCTAAGTATAAAAGACACTCGATAGAGAAGTATAGGAAACGGGTAAAGTTGGTACAAGTACAAAAGGTTTCAAATTTGAGTGTGACAAGTTTCAAAGAAACGGAAAGAAGATCGTGTCCGATCTGACAACCCTACCCTCTACCCTCTACCCCACACCCTCTGGACCAGATCTCGGTGGAGTTGTAGGAGGAAGGAAGGATCCCCACCTCCTCCCTCGTCCCCGTTGGGGGAGAGCAACACCACCGAAGAGAACAACGTCTCGTTCCCAAGATCCCGTACCCAAAGTCATCGACGTCGTACGACCAAGTTATCAACGTCGAGTGTCCGAGATCTCGAGACCGAGTAATCAACACCGTGTACCCAAATCAACGGGGAGTCGTACTTACTAGAAGGACCTAGGGAAGGTCCCTAGTTTGGTCACAAGGGACGTAACCGTCCATCTAAGAATAAGAGACACGGTGGTCCCTTCAGGAAGGAGAACAGGATATTGCCATCCTAAGGACCCCCCTCCGTATGGAGGAAGTCATTAGGGAGTACCACCGACCGACCGACTACGTTCGATGTCGTCTTTAAAGTCATCTTGATTCGGGACAAACCGGAATCGTCGTCAGGGTCTCGTTCTCCCTTTTAGGACGAGATGTGGAACTCTACGAAGGATGTCGAACAGAATACGAAGAGGAGATGTGCGTACGTGTGTATGGACGAGTCAACGAGTCAGTGCAGGTCGAGAAACGTTGGGATACCTGGTATCGGGTGACCTGAGGAGACAGGTACCCTAAGAGGTCCGTTCTTATGACCTCGTCCAACGATATGGGAGGAGGTCTCCTAGAAGGGTTGGGTTCCTAGTTTGGACGTAGAGAATACAGAGGACGTAACCGTCCACCCAAGAAATGGTGATCGCGGTGGACCCTTCGGGGTGACTTCACACTCCTGGAGGTTTATAACTTGAGGATTGATAACATGAATTTCGAGAAATCAAGGAACTCCTCGACGAAATCTTTAAGGTTACAGACGTTGAAAAGATATTTAGATTTCATTTTCCAAATTAAAAAAATTGAAGGTAATGGACTTCAAAGAGACGGGAGGATATACGGATGGTGTTGGACGTCCTCTGTGGGCGTAGGAAGGTAGACCGGAAAAGGAAGGAGGAAACGGGTGTCACTGTGTCGAGGTACCACGAAACTGGAGAAGAGGGAACAAACAGTGATTGGTAAAAAAAAGGTCGTTCTTATAAACCAAACCAAAAAATCGGAGACTGAAAGAGGAGGGAGTACAACGTCCAATACACATTACACCTACCCACCTACCTACCTACCTACCTATCTACTATCTAGCTAGCTAGAATACCTTTTTGGATTTACTTGAAAAACCGGTCGGGTAGATATATCCATCTGTCTACCTATCAACCTATCTACCCGTCTACCTATTTACCTACCTATCGATCTACCTACCTACCTATCCGGCCACCTACCTACCTACTACCTATCTATCCACCCACTTTCCTATCTACCTATCTATCTACCACCTATCGATCCATTACCTAGCTATCTACCTATCTCAACGTAAGTATAGCTACAAGGTGGTAAGAGACCGTAGATTCATGACAGGACACTTTTTCTTTACGGAAATGGGAGAGATATGGTGACAGAGCCAGGGTCCAAATTTTAATTAAGGTGACTAAAGACAACGTAATAACCCTTTTCCTCACGACACGTGTGAACTATGAACTAGATAGTGGCAGGTAAAATAGGACGTTTCTTTAAAACAGGGACACAGATTGGGTGAAGACAGAACGCACACACAGGGCCCGATGATCCTACGTTACGACTTCCTCCGAGTCGCCCTTCGTACATCAGGGTCTTCTTGCGTCGTCGGAGTACCGGAACTCTTGTAGGGATTAGAAGGACACAAGATAACAAGAGTGAAGATTTCTCTGTCAATCCTAATCTTTGACAATAACAATTCAGCAACAAGTTCCTTAACAGTGACATTAAGCATAAGTCGGAAGGTCCCATGAGACCATCCGAGTCGTTGTCAGTGTTTCCTGGTAAAGGTTCAGGTCGAAGGACGGTTTACACAGAAGAGAAACTAAAGTCCGGATTACAGAGGAAGTTTCAGGACGAAAGAAAGGGTCACATAGTGAAGTTGTTGGACGTTCCTCTTGGTTCCAAGTAGAGACGAAAAGAGGGAGAACTCGGTTTCCGTTCAGTTGTTTAGGTCAAACCTTCGAGACGGAGGGCAGTAGGGGTCCGAGGAGGGATCGAAGGAGGTCCGGAGACGTGTTTGAACGAGATCTCTCCGGGGGGTTGACTTGGACTCGGGAGGACGGGGTGACACGGACAGGGGAGGGGGGAGGGAGAGGCGAGGGAATATAAGATATGTGAGTTGAAAGGTTAAGTGGAACCAGACCCAGAATGTTCCTGGGACGGTGGAGGACTTCGGTTCGGTCGGGGGGTCGTCCCGGTGTCGTGTCGGCCTCGAAGTGGGGTACACGTCTCGGGTACCCACAGACCTGGAATGGGGTTGAGGGGAAGAGGACGACGGAAAGACTAGACCGGGGAGGGGGTGGTGGACAAGGGGTGAAAGACTTAAAGGCGAAGTCTAAGAGACTCAGAGGACAAGAGAACCCAGAGGGTAAGGGAAGGAGAGGAAACAAGGGTGACTCTTGTGGTTCTGTGAGGGTCACCGTAGAGGAGGTCCGAGGCCCCGTCGTCGCCAGAAGGGACACCAGTTGACGAAAAGTTGTTAAAGACGTCGGCAGTGCACAATGTGGACACTAAGAGTGTCACTTCCAGTAGGGCTGCCGTCTCGTCGAGGGCCCCGCTGAAAGGAGGTACGACTCCGAAAGGAGGGTTCGGCCTTTGAAGTACGAAAAAGTAGACCACACGGGTCTTAGAAGGAGTGATCGAAAGGAAGAAACGGGGTCCCCTCCCTTTCTCTCTCTCTTTTCCTTTCTTTCTCTCTTTCTTTCTTTCTTCCTTCTTTCTTTCTCTTCTTTTCTTTTTCCAGAAACAACAAAAATCGAGCCCGTTTATGACGACGAATGGACCCTCCTCAGAATCCGTGGTTAAGTTAAGATCCTGTCCTTACTTTACTACGACCACTCGACCCAACTCGGTCGGACGGAGGAGGAATCCCGGAGTTGAACGGACGGGGACTCGGTCACGTAAGTCCGGGATAGACGACAGTACAGTTCAGTGTCGATTCCCCGGAAGTAAGAGGGTGGGGAAAGTCCAGTGTTAGGGGGGCTATCGATAGTATAGGATCCCAGCGTCACGGGACCTCGGAGGGACCTCTACTTCCGTCAGAAGTCACACCAGGACAACTCGGAAAAGGGGTTCACAAGGACGGACTTCGATGGTCCCAGAGGGGGACGAATTGGGGACGAACCGACTCGGGTTCGGGTTCCGGGACCGAGATCTGGGACTGGAACTCGATGGGAGGTCCTACAAGACTAACCGTACTCTTACTTCGAGGGACTGAGTCCAGAGGGACACTGGACAAGTGGTGTTGGGAAGGGCCGTTTCGTGGAGCGTGACGAGGACAGGTAGTGACGGAGGGACGGGATGTCAGGAATGAGGGAGGACACCGGGGGTAATCGATGTCCTTCCGTGTCGGTCCAGAATGACCCGGGGGGTCGTGGATCTTCCGGACAAGTCTCGTCCGCGGGTCCCGAGAGCAGATCTCGGGTGTGCACGAAGTGCGGGACCGGGGGCCTCCTGTGAAAGAGGTATAGGAGAACAAAAGGTGGTGGGGAGGTGGGGTCGTGAAGAAAGGAAACATTCTCCGTCTTCCCCTGTAACTTCCCTGTCGTGGACGAAGTCAGGAGAGGGACTGGAGAAGGGAAGAAGGTAGGGTCGGGACGACAGGTCGTCCTGAAGAATGGTCGCCGTCACGGAGGGTCTGGACGGGTTTCGCTTCCCGTCGAACCCCGGGCGAGTGAGGGTGTAGACAACTCCTACGACACCAAAACGAGTTCCGACCAGGAGTCTGAGTGTCGTAACCGTAGGACTCAGGGCGGGACCTGGATGACTCAGTCTTAGACGCAGAAATCTCGGGGACGTGTACTTCCGGACTCTTCGGGGCCAGATCCTCTGTGTATAGGATCTCGGGTGGTACCGTAGTAGGTCGGGGGGAGGTCGTCGACAGAACGTAATAGTGTCGACCCGAACACCTGTCGAGTGGGTGTGGGGAGAAGTAGTGGATGAGGGTACTCAGGACTGGAGGGTCCGTTGACTGAGTACGTTCGTCCGGGGGGCCGGGAGTCGGGTCACGAGCCTCCGGATAACCAGCGGGAACCGAGTACATGGTCGTCGGTGTGTCGATCGTTCTTCTCTCCTGGGTGGAGGTCGGTCAGGAATGTTGTCGTAGAAGACTGGGGTAGTGTCCAAGGGGGTTGTTTCAGTCTGTCTACACGACACTAGGACGACATGGTAAATGGTCGACACGTTAGGACCCGTTCACTGGTTTCGACGTCGAAGGAATAGATACTTTACTACGATTACTAGTGGCGGTGAAGTGTCTTCCTTGCGTTGGTAAGCAAACAACAACGTTCGTCGTGCACAAATGTCACACGACAACACAGGTCTGTGGTCCTTGTCGTCACTCGTTTTGTCCGGCTCAGGACGGGCAGACCTCGAAGAATTCCCCCCTCACACCCGACTGTACCTTGTCTATACACCTGCGACGTGGTCGTCCACGGTCTGCATCTGTTGTGCCGTGAGTACGAGTGCTCCCTCACTCGATTAATTACTTACCTACGATACGCCAAAACGGTATTCCCGGGGGAAGGTTAGTGTTTCGGTGGGGGACGTGAAGGTGGGACTTCGGTGGACCTTGTCCTTCCATACCCGGAATTTCGATGACCCTCAAATTCTTTTTATTAGCTTCTGTCCCCTCCCGACAGCCCGAAAGGTCGTACATTACCTATTCCTTCTTCACATCGTTAATATTTTTGTAACGCTTCGATCTTGTGTAGACGGACTTCATCCGTCATTAACTCCACCTGAGTCTTGACAAAAAGATCCAAAGTGTTTAATACACAAACGTACACATACACACAGGTACCACAGAATTCCTACCTTGTGTAAAAAAGTCCGAAAGTCTCGAAGGAGTATATTTCTATTACTATCCCTGTAAACCCTTGTAAGAGGTCCCAAGGACAGTGGTACTCCAAGAGAGACTCCCGAGAGACTCAGAGGGGCCTAGTGTCTTAAACTTTAGATCGATGTCACTTTCACAATCCGTGAGTCAACACAGACTGAGAGACGTTGGGGTACTTGATATATCAGGTAATCCGAGGAGACCCTAAGAAGTCCGGTCTTGTGATCTCACCCAACGGTAAGGACAGAGGTCCCCTAGAAGGGTTGGGTCCCTAGTTTGGACCAAGAGGACAAAACGTCCGTCTAAGAATTAATAGACTCGGTGGTTCCTTTGGGACTCCGAACCGATTTCTCTGGGGTTCTTGTGGGTGAGTTGGGGCACAAAGGGTCTGTCCTTTGACTCCGGGACTGAACGGGGCACATTCATCCACTAATGTTCGTCGTCCTATACCTCTAAGTTTGGATTCAAAGGACTGACGGTCGTCTCTCGGGAAGTGCTATATAACATAATCGAAGGTGCTTAAGAATTGTGACCGCTAGCAATGACTATCTTGACCCGACACACCGCTTACGTGGTGTGGTCGGTTTCCTTCGGTCTGTGGTTTCCGACGTCAAGGTAGCTGTGTTATCAGTACTTTTCCGGTTGATCCCCTTCTCTATGTCCAGTCACCAGAGACCCCCGGTCCCCGTCCCCTCCCCGACTGATAGTACCGTGTACACCTAAAGTCCCACTGACTTACAGGACACAGAGGTGACACCAATGTACTTGACAGACACAAACAGTCTTGAGTCTTGGTATGTCAATTGTTTGGGTCAAGTCTCTGGAGGAGTCTGACCCGGGTCGTGTAAGAAGTGAGGACGTGATGGACAGGTCCCCTACGGACGGGTGAATGACGGAGGCTAGTTGAGATTCGATTCTTGTCGGAGTCCTACCTTCACAGATCCGGGACCCGGACCCCCCGTATCCAGTCTCAGTGACTCAGGATTTCAGGGTTGTCAGAGACAGACCTGAGGAGGTCACTGGGTTCTTAAGTACCGGTGGAAGTCTGTCGAGACTTTAGGTGTCGACTTAAGACAGGAACGGACACTAGGAGTAAGGTCGAGGAGGACAGGGCCCCGAGTCTCCCGAATCGACATTACTGGAACAGGGAGTCCCCCGAGGAGACGATCGGGTGAGTCGGGGAAACACCTCCCGTTCAGGAGTGGTCTCGTCTCTCGTCCCCAAGGGCGAGTGGACCGACCCTGTCTTGGTAGGGTAGGAGAGGGGAAGATACAGTAACAGGGTCTTGTCAACTTGAAAGAAACATCAATGTAGAACGACTGAGTTCCCGGAGGGTGCATCGAGGCAGACATTTCTTAGACGGATGTTACGCCCTCTGGACCCAAGCTAAGGACCCAACCCTTCTAGGGGACCTCTTCCTTTACCGTTGAAGAAGGTCATAAGAACGGACCTCTTAGAGTACCTGTCTCCTCGGACCACCCGATATGTCAGGTACCCCAGCACTCTCAGTCTGTACTGAGTCGTTGATTTGGTGGGAACGACTGAGCCCAATTTGGACGAAAGTCACGTTTAACGGGTTGGACGGGTGGTCGACACCCAAGGAACGACACAGACATTATTTGCTACGGGAGGGTCCACGGTCGTGGATTTACACTGGAGAATCGGTGACGATAGAGGAGAGACCGATGGACTTTAACGTCGGTCCCTGAAGGGACCACCGAGTCACTATTTATTGGACGGACGTCCCCTGTACCGAAACTAGGGGCCAGACCTTTCTAGGGTCTCGTTGATTCGGGTCTTCGGCGTTGACGACTCGGACCGAGATCTCGGACACGAGTTGGTGTTCTCTTCGGCGACGTCACTCTTCGGACCGTGGCATTACTTCTTATGGGGGGTGAGTGGTGTTGATCTCTTTCGGGTGTTGGTTGGTTCTGGGCCGTGGCGGTTTTTATTTGTTAAAAAAAATTTACGTCGGCCTAAGAGGTTCCTTGAGGCCCGAATCGGTCGTCCTGTCGTCGACAGGTCAGCGAGGGTACCACGTGTACGCCGTAAATACCTAGTCTCTGGACCTACGACCCTGGTACCACCAGAACGACCCCGACGTATCGACTGGAACTGTCACTTCCTTGAGGGCGACGGGGGTTGACTCGAAGGAATCCCGTCCTAGGGTAGAATTGTGGTATCACGAGACCAGAGACCCGACTAAGAAGTTCACACACACACACACACACACACACAAACGCGCACGTGAGACAACACAAGTTGAGAAACACTGGGGTACCTGACACCGGGTGGTCCGAAGAGACAGGCACCCTAAGAGGTCCGTTCTTATGACCTCACCCAACGGTACGGGAGGAGGTCCCCTAGAAGGGCTGGGTCCCCAGTTTGGGCTCAGAGACCGTGAAGGACGTAACCGTCCGCCAGAGAAATGGTGACGCGGTGGGCCCTTCGGGCACCAGTGGGATCTTCCTCCATTGCCAAGATAATGAGGTCGACTCCCCCATTGGCACCCTAGTCCCTCCGGAACACGAAGGACGTCGACGGCCTGTCGGAGTAGAATAGTCTCTACGGTGATTCGGTGGTTGGTCTGAACCGAGGGTCACCTGCCGTTCTCCAAACGGGAACGTCCCAAGTCTGAAGGGTAGAGATTTCAATAACAGAGCCCTGGACAGTGAGCGACTGTCGGGAAGGATAAGAAGGGTGTCGACCGAGAAAAAACCCAGGTATGTAGAAGGAAAGGAGGGGTGTGGCCAAACCGATGTGACAGAACTTAATAAGTCGTTTACAAATGAACGTTCAATCGAGGTGTTCGGTGAAAGTCGTAAAAGGGGTATTCACGTCGAAGACTCGTCTTACTTGTTTGGAGTTAATATTTTACTCTTTACTTACGTAGATTTAACGCCACCGATTTGACGATTAAAAGCAGCTGTTTCTACACCAAGCGGTCCTACGTGTCTAATAACGTTTAAAGTAGTTGACTTACCCTCGCCTTAAGGTACAAGGCGTACCGTTGAAGTCGGACTACTGGGACTGCCTTTTGACCAGAGAAATAGAGGATCTCGTGAGCTCTGGTCCCTACAACCTCTTCTCAATGACTAGAGATCAGTAGGACTCTTCGTTAGTCTGAATAACGTTACCTCTGGTCCCTGAGACTCCTGAACCTCTTCGGTGTCCTCTTTAGTCACTCACCAAGTTCCCGTCAACTACTCGGCCGGTCACACTCTAGACTCCAGGAGAGTTTTCGCTCTTACGGGGTACGGCTGGTCCTCCGCGTTCTGTTTCGTAGGGTATGGTTCGGTCAGGTCTCTTTGAGGTAGAAGTTAGCACGGTACTCTGAGGCTTCGTCTCCGTTTCGGTCTCTGCGAAGACTCCCCTTGCGGCCGGTGGGTCGTCCAGTCATGGCCCGTACCACCAGTGTCGACGACCAATTATAGGTCGACCTCAGTCACCTCGATTTTCCGGGGATAATTTACTTTCCTCTTATTTTCCGTAACTCTTACTAGTTCCTGTCCAGGTTATTCCACCTTGAAAGACTTCGGTAATAGGTTTATTAAGTTTAAGGGGGTTATTCTACTACGTCTATGATGTCCTCCTTCACAACTGGTTTACTAGGTTATTCTGACCGAAGATAAATTTTCTCTACAGAACAAGGTCCCGAGTCATGTGGGGGCCTAAGGTACGGAAGATCCTCCCTCGGAACCACGACAGATACACATGCTACAGACCCTTTACTCAAAGGACCCACCACTCTCAGATAGGACAAGAGAGAGATAGTTATCGGTCTCTCAAAGTCTCTCAAAGAAAACGGGACTTATACACACTCTAATTATGGAACCCTAATTACGACCCTTTCTAACTCCCGTCCTCTTCTTCCACCGTTGTCTCCTGCTCTACCAACCTACCGTAGTGGTTGAGTCACCTGTACTCAAACTCGTTTGAGGTCCTCTATCACTTCCTGTCCCTTCGGACCACACGACGGTAGGGACCCCAGTGTTTCTCAACCTGTACTGTCACCGACTTATTGTTATGGAACCCTTATCGAAATGTCGTCCTAGGGAAATAAAAATTTTTTTAAAAACCGGAGCGACGTACCGTTTACCCTAGGATCAAGGTTCTCAAGGGTCTCGTCCCTAGGTTGGACTCTGGGGATGAAACCTTCGTACCCCAAAATTGGTGACCTGGGGGTCTCTTTAGGGAAAGGGAATTAGAAAATTTGGTGAAGGACCGTGTAAAATAGATCGTATAAGTTTAGTATAAACTCTCGTATAACAAGTTTCGTATAAACAACTCGTCTTTATTCAGGTCTTTGTGAATGTTTACCCCAAACAGTCTCGACTCGGGGGAGACGGTCACCGACCGGATCCCCGACCCACCTGTCGTACGACCCCAACATCTCTCCCACTGTCAAAGAATCGGAGACCTCCTGTCTGTCGTGCGACGGGACGCACGCGACCCCTCTGGAATTGAGCAAGGTTTTGAACGCGATTTTAGACAGCTCATCGGAAAACGGTGTACAGTTTGGTGGGAATTTTGTATCTCTGCCTTAACTCCTACAAATAATAAAGAGAACTAAGACCCCCAACTGACCTACCGAGGACCGAGGCCTGGTGAAACAGACTGGAGACGTCACCTGACCGCCGAGTCGACCCTAATCTTCCAGTTCCTGTCGGAGAGCCCGGCGATCCCTCGACCAACCAGGGTCTCCCGGAGTCGACCCTGACAGACAGAGACGAGGGGCACCAGCGACCGGGAGGTCGTCCGATCGAGTCGAACAGGTGCTCCACCGTCCAAGGGTCTCTCGTCCTCGTCTTCGGCGGTCCAGAACTCTGGGTCCGGTCTCGGGTTGTCAGCGAAGGTGGTGTCAGATATCGGGGGCGTCGAGTGTTCCGGTCAGGACTTCTGTCGTCTACCTCTTTGACTGAGCTGACGAGCTACCTTCCTCGTCGTTTCCTTCGCACCACCAGACGGTAGCTGGTGTTTGTCTCGGCACACGACTCATGGGGCGGTTCGTTCTCGTCATACCCCTACCCTTCTGACACCGGCACCCTCGTCCCACCGACTATGTGATGTGATGAGAGAGTCGAAAACATACAAACTTTTAAAGGCATTCTCAATTTTCGTCCCTGAAGGGACCGCCAGGGCACCAATTCCTAGACGGAACGTCACGTCCCCTACACCCAAGCTAGGTGTCAACCCCTTGTTTCTAGCGTACACGGTGCCTCGATCACTCGGGCACACGGTGTCGGTCTCGTAGGTCCTTGACGTCGTTCCTGGGACGCACGACGTCGATCCTAGTGTCCGTCGGTGTCTTTATTTATTTTAAAAATTTTATTAATTTTCGTGTATGAGTGTATGTTTCTTCACCCTCAGAGACGGGAAACTCTTTTTGGTGTCATGACATTGCTACAGTAAAATAACGTTCGTTACTCAGTTGCAGATGTTCTCTCCGTTTCCGTTTCTTGATCTGGGAACGGGTGTTTCTGCTATAAAATCCCCTCGGAACTCCCAACGTAATTCTGTACCGGTCTTTGTTGTCGTCGATTGAACAAACGCGTGAACATCCATGAGTCACCGACTCCATCCGTCCGTAAAGTTACACCAAGGATGGTATGGGTATAATGACTAATTTTTTTATTATTGACTCTGGATCTCTCTAACTCAGTGAATAGGGTCTAGCACGTCGATCACTGTTATACCGAACTCGGTCTCAAGTGGAAGAAGACCAAGGTCTTGGACCCGTCTCTTCTCCCAATCTCTTCGAGACAGGTTGTCTTTGTGTCACTTTCGGGGTATTCAGTAAATTTAAAGACATTATAATTTTTCATTTCTTTAATGATTTTAACCAAAATTGTTACGTAAAATAAATTGGGTTATACAGGTTTTATGGTAATGAAATAGTACATCAGTTATTAGTTATATTTTTAATCATTACTCTATAAAATATAAGGAAAAAAGGTGACAACACTTTTAGACAACTCATAAAATAAGAATGTTAGAGAGAGTTAAACGTATGATTTAAAAGTGGCCTTTAAGAGCTAGACCTAAATCTAAAGTATTTTACGTGTCAATTTCTCAGCAAATGTCGGTCTTTTAAATAATTTACATGTCGGTCTTCAATTTCATCTCTGTTAGGAGTTTAATGAGGTTTATAGGAGTTTTCAAAAGGTTATTACTTTAACTGAGACAAAAAATGTATATTTAAATTTAATCGAATTCAAAAAAAAATTACTTCTTAAATGAAGAAATCAGTGTGTTCGGTGTAAAGTTCACACATTACCAGGTACCTCAATAGTCGATAGGGTGACCCCCGAATGTCTCAATCTCACACCGTTCGTCTTCTCTCGTCTATGTCGACGGGTCCCAGTCCCACCCCCAGAAGGACTCGTCTTCTTTTCCACCGACACCCTGACACAGACTCTACTCCCACCTTCCCTTTACCCTGACTGCTACCCTCTTAGGTGGACGGTTACGTCCTCTGCATTCTCTACACCCAAGCTAGGGACCCAACCCTTCTAGGGGACCTCCTCCCGTACCGTTGAGTGAGGTCATAAGAACGGATCTCTTAGGGTACCTGTCTTCTCCTACCGTCCGATGTCAGGTATCCCAGTGTTTCTGAGCCTGTGTTGACTTTCCAGAATCGTGCACACTCGGAATTCAAACACCGGAGGTTCGGTTTACCTCCGACGACTGGGGTCACATCCCTGGTGTCGTGCGGGAGGGTGTTGGTTTCTGTAGTGAATGTAAGTCTGACATTTATGAGAGTAATCTGAATGTCAAAATAAACATTTCACTGAGGGAGTAAAACGGAGGAACTTCGATTGAGAGTTCTGTCGGGTCGTAGGGGACTAGGTCCCAGGTTCCTCTTTTGTGAGAAGACGGCTCCTCGTCTGTCTTGTCCGGTGGGTCGTGGTCCAGAGAGGGAAGGTGGGGGACTCTTCCTTTCCTCGACCACGAGACTCGGTCACCAAACACTAGACCCAGACCTTCCACTCCTGTTAGAGGCAAAGTAAACGACTCCCCATAGGTAACCCGTCCTCTTCTTCCCCTGCTGTCTCCTACTCTACCGACCTACCGTAGTGACTGAGCTACCTGCGCTCAGACTCACTTGAGACCCTCAACCACTACGTGTCCCTCCGGACCGCACGACGCTAAGTACCCCAGTGTTTCTCAGTCTGTGCTGACTCGCTGACTTGACTTGACTTGACTTGACTAGGTGAGTTTCAGTGTCATCTTGTAATTGACTGTCAGGGTGGATTCGACTAGACTGTACGATCCCCTCCACTGAATAATGAATTGTAGATAATCCTGAGTCTGTAACATTTCAATCTGCAATTTGTTGGCCATTTAACGTTTCCTAAAACAGGTCATCTTTGCTATTGTGGTCTAATACCAAGATAACAGGAGACTCTGTAATTGGTCCAAACATAGGTTCAAAAGTCCAAGTAAGTACTAAAAAAAAAAGCTGACACGTACGTACCTACCTACCTACCTATATAGTACCGATACTTTACAGAACATGACATTCATACTGAAAACAATCACTACCGTAAGGTCCAGTAAATTATCTCGTGTTTCTCACCGTTGAAGGAGAAGTCCCCGAACTCCCCTTCCCGTAGGAAAAGTGAGGTGAAGGAAGGGGAGAGTCCTACTGTCGACGATGTCAGAGAATCTTAACGGACTTTTGCCCTCTATGTGTAAAGACTGAGGGATGCAAAGAGTGTGTAGCGTCTAGGTGACCTTTTACTCTTGAGACAGTTACTTGGGGACTGGAACTTAAATGGCGTCTCGTCTTTCGTAGAGACCTCCTATGGTTGGGTCTGTCTGGGCCCTCGGTTCTCTTGTTCCATTCTCTGTCGTTTAGGGCTCCCCGACCAAGTACTTTGTCACATTGTCCCAAACTAGACGTTTCAGAACCGTCTCGATGTTCTCGCAGAACACAAATTTTTTATTGTGTTCACAAAGTCAACAAGTATAAAAATTTTTGAGATGTTGAAGGAAATTTTTTTTTTTTTCGAGGTGACAACGAGAGGATAGTGTTTTAATCCTTTGAAATCTATGATTTATGTTCTTTTGAGTGGGGTAGTGGTGGTGGGTCTTCAAAAACACACAACGTTGACAAAGTTCAGAAAAAAGGATACACAATACGTATAAGAGAGAAGTATTTAACCCTAGAACATATGTGCCGTAGAACTTTGGCTGAATTGTTATATCCGTGTGGAAACTCTATAACTCCCAAACCAAGAACTAGTAGTATTATTTCACTTAAAACATCTTCTTGTTCGGTGTACTTACAAAACCAAAGGGTTACGTATATTTTCATACAAATATGATGTGACGTCAGATGACCCACACGTTATCATCATACAGATTTTTTGACATGCTTGAAGTTGAACTTTTATGAAATAACGATTTTTTAGGATTAGTAGTAGAGTGTTGTGTTCCAACGGTGTTTGGAAGTTAGACATTTTCTTTTTTTGGAAAGGTTATAGATACTTCGTGTTATTTCGGCTCACTTTATTTTGTTTCATACGGACATATAGTATAATGATTTATAAAAAGATGTGGTACTAAATTTCCGATATTTTATTAGATATCACACTAACCTAACACTAATTAATTAGTACAAGGACAACAAACCGATAAACCTATAATATAGTCGACCCTGACTTAAATCAAAGAACATTGGTTTTTGGGGTTTATTGTGTCGGATTGTTCCGTCTCCAAATAAAGCGAGAACACACTTTCTTCAGACCTTTCAACACTGTCGTCGAAGAGTTCGGTAATTCCTGGGTCCAGGGAAGATCGAAAAGGAGGTGGTAGACAGTTTTGCTGAGGGTCTCGAGGTCGGTAGTGTCGGTGTCAAATCTACCTCCTTTCCTCTTTTCGTCTCCTATCCGCCCGTGAACGGTCGGCTCAGACGGGAGGAAATTCCTCTAAGGGACTTCGAATGAATTGTTGACCACCGGTTTGACCCAGTTTTTCAGTCAGTAGACCGGTGGAGGTGGACGTTCCTTCGACTTTTTACATACAACAAAAGTTTAGTCCAGATAAAGACAGGGGTCATTTAACCAAGGTGTCCTTTCTTCTTTCCTCTTACCTGTGTTCCCTTCGTTATCGTTAAAGACTGGACCTCCTCCAAATGCATAAACGATGCATTTATATTTACACACACACACACACATAAACGAATAAAGAAACTGACACGGTCAAGAGTCGACTCCGTGTGTCCTAGACACTAGAAGTGACTCCGTACACCTAGAAAATCGACACCGTACTCTTGAGAATCAGCGTCATTCACCCTGGATCAAGGGGCTAGTCCCTAGCTTAGGTCGGGGGACGTAACCTTCGTGTCTCAGGATCGGTGACCTGGCGGTCCCTCCAGGACCACCGGGAGTAAGACGATAAAACATTCGATGTGATGCTATTTATACTACCACTGTTTTAGGACTTCGGTTAGGGAGTAATAAAGTAATTCAAGTAAGGACCTTTGAAGTGTGAGATGTTTAAGGACCTACCAATACTCTTTAACACAAAGGTATAGACAGGAACCCTTCGTACCTGACTCGGTGGACAGGGTGGTCCTCCACCACTCCGAGGGAAACGAAGGATTACAATGAAAGGGGTGTCCCGGAGCTAAATATGTCTCTATATCATTGTTCCTGGATTAAATGAATGTACATTCATATATAAACCTCTTCCGTTACCGTGGGGTGAGGTCATGAGAACGGACCTTTTAGGGTACCTACCTCCTCGGACCATCCGACGTCAGGTACCCCAGCGACTCTCAATCTGTGTTGAGTCACTGAAGTGAAAGTGAAAAGTGAAAGTACGTAACCTCTTCCGTTACCGTTAGGTGAGGTCACAAGAACGGACCTCTTAGGGTCCCTACCGCCTCGGACCACCCGACGGTAGATACCCCAGCGTGTCTCAGCCTGTGCTGACTTCGCTGAATCGTCGTCGTCGTCGTTCATATATAATGTATATTTAGGATTCTCTTTCTTTACTTTTTTCCGTTTTTCCAATAACCTTCTCCGGAATGTTTATCGACTCTTCTCTTCGATTTCCGTTCCCTCTTTTCCTTTCTATATGGGTAAACTTACGTCTCAAGGTTTCTTATCGTTTCTTATCGTTCTTTCGGAAGGATTGACTAGTCACGTTTCTTTATCTCCTTTTGCAATCTTACCGTTTCAGATCTCTAGAGAAGTTCTTTTAATCTCTATGGTTCCCTTATAAAGTACGTTTCTACCGGTGTTATTTCCTGTCTTTACCATACCTAGATTGTCATCGTCTTCTATAAAATTTTTTCCACCGTTCTTATGTGTCTTCTTGATATGTTTTTTCTATACGTACTGGGTCTATTGGTGTTACCACATTAGTGAGTGCATCTCGGTCTGTAGGACCTTACTTTTCAGTTCTCCCGAAATCCTTCGTAGGGATCCTTGTTTCGATCACCTCCACTACCCTAAGGTCGACTCGCTAAAGTTTACGATTTTCTACTACGACACTTTCACGACGTGACATATACGGTCGTTTAAACCTTTTGAGTCGTCACCGGTGTCCTGACCTTTTGTAGTCAAAAGCAGGTTAAGGTTTCTTTCCGTTACGGTTTCTTACAAGTTTGATGGTGTGTTAACGTGAGTAGAGTCAAGTCAAGTCAAGTCAGAGAGTCAGTACAAACTGAGAAACGTTGGGGTGTGTGATCGTTTCATTACGAGTTTTGAGAGGTTCGGTCCGAAGTTGTCATGTACTTGACTCTTGAAGGTCCACAAGTTCGACCTAAATCTTTTCCGTCCCCTTGGTCTCTAGTTTAACAGTTGTAGGTGACCTAGTATCTTTTTCGTTCTCTCAAGGTCTTTTTGTAGATGAAGACGAAATAACTGATGTGGTTTCGGAAACTGAGATACCTAGTGTTGTTTGACACCTTTTAAGAATTTCTCTATCCTTATCTGGTCTGGACCAGATAAGGTGGTCTGGTGGACTGGACCAAGGACTCTTTAGACATACGTCCAGTCCTTCGTTGTCAATCTTGACCTGTACCCTGTTGTCTGACCAAGGTTTATCCTTTTCCTCATGCTGTTCCGTCATATAACAGTGGGACGAATAAATTGAATATACGTCTCATACAGTACGTTTTACGGTCCGACCTACTTCGAGTTCGACCTCAGTTCTAACGGCCCTCTTTATAGTAATTGGAGTCTATACGTCTACTGTGGTGTGAATACAGTCTTTCACTTCTTCTTAATTTCTCGGAGAACTACTTTCACTTTTTCTTCTCACTTTTTCGACCGAATTTTGTGTCGTAAGTTTTTTGTTACTTCTAGTATTGTAGGTCAGGGTAGTGAAGTACAGTTTATCTATCTCTTTGTTACCTTTGTCACTGTCTGAAATAAAAGAACCCGAGGTTTTAGTGACGTCTACCACTGACGTCGGCGAACGAGGAACCTTCTTTTCAATACTGGTTGTATCTGTCGTATAATTTTTCGTCTCTGTAATGAAACAGTGGTTTCCAAGTAAACCAGTTTCGATACTAAAAAGGTCATCAGTACATACCTACACTCTCAAATTGGTATTTCTTTTCAACTCTCGGCTTCTTAACTACGAAAACTTGACACCACAACATCTTCTGAGAACTCTCCGGGAACCTTACGTTCCTCTAGGTGGGTCAGTTAGGATTTCCTTTAGTCAGGACTTATAAGTGACCTTCCTGATTACGACTTCGACTTCGAGGTTATGAAACCGGTGGACTACGCTTCTTGATTGAATGACCTTTTCTGGGACTACGACCCTTCCTAACTTCCGTCCTCCTCTTCCCCTACTGTCTCCTACTCTACCAACCTACCGTAGTGACTGAGCTACCTGTACTCAAACTCGTTCGAGACCCTAAACAACTACCTGTCCCTCCGGACCTCACAACGTCAGGTATCCCGACGTTTTTCAGTCTGTGTTGACTCGTTGGTTTGACTTGTCTTAATATATAATCCTCGGTGACGAAGGACAACAGAGACTATTTAGAGTCCTCGGTTCTTGTTGTAGTAGTCGCAGGTTGGTGGATATGTCCTGTGAGGTTCTCTGCTACTCTTACGGGTACAGTTCCCGAGTTGTCCGTCCTAAGCCCTGTGACCGAGGAGGGGTTAATAGTGTATTTACAAAAGTACAGAATTGTAAGTTAAAAATTTTTCTCCCATCTCTACTCTCATCGACGGTCCAAAACAAACCTCCCTTAACAGTCCCACGGGAGTTAACAGGTAACCAGGGATACCCTCCGACGAGGAACTCAGACAGGTCCAGTCTTTCTCTTTTTCTTGTTGTCCTATACCTCTCTCTCTGTCTTTCTCTCTCGAACTCTCTCTCTCTAAGTAAAGTCCCTTGACCGAGGGTGTTGACACCTCCGAACGACTCAGCTTTTAGACGTCCGCCCGGTCGTCAACCCCTAATGACGACACTAAACTCGGGTACCAGGTAGACGACCGTGTTAAGGAAAGGCGAACCCACTCCAATCAGAAAAAAGATAATTCTTGAAGTTGTGAAACCCTCTACTCTGTGTAAGTGTAATTCCTCCCAGTAGACGAATTGAGTTTCAGACGATCAAATTCACAATGAGAGTAGGACTTTCGTGGAAGAACCTTCTTTTCGAGACTGTTTGTATCTGTCGTATAATTTTTCGTCTCTGTAATGAAACGGTTGTTTCCAGGTATCACAGTTTCAAACCAAAAAGGTCATCAGTACATACCTACACTTTCAACCTGGTATTTCTTTCGACTCACGGTTTCTTAACTACGAAAACTTGACACTACAACCTCTTCTGAGAACTCTCAGGGAACCTGACGTTCCTCAGTTTGGTCATTTGGGATTTCCTTTACTCAGGACTTATAGGTAACCTTCCTGACTACGACGCCGATTTCGAGGTTAAGGAACCGGTGAACTACACTTCATGACTGAGTATTCTGGGACTACGACCCTTTCTAACTTCCGTCCTCCTCTTCCCCTACTGTCTCCTACTCTGTCAACCTACCGTAGGTACTGAGATACCTTTAATCAAAGTCGTTCGAGGTCCTCAACCACTACCTGTCCCTTTGGCCCGTACGACGTCAGGTATCCCAACGTCTCAGCCTGTGTTGACTCACTGACTTGACTTGACTTGACTTTTTTGTGGAAGTGTCTTTGTAGGTCTTATTGTAAACTGGTTTATAGATCCGTAGTACAGGGTCCTTTCAACTATGTGGTTTAATTGACTGTGTGAAGAGTGAAACTGGTACCACTCCCCTCGAAGTTCTCCAATACCCCCTCTCCCCAGAATCTTTAGAGTTTACACCCTCTATGTTCCCCACTTTGTAGAGCTCCACTCGACCGACCGTCGGACGTACCCTCCACTCCTCTCTCCCGACCATCCCCCAATAAATGTGGTTTCCGTCCCGTCTCCGTACACAAAAGAATCTTAGTTCACACCTGGGGTTCCTTTCCTTGGTCGAGACTTGGTGAAACTTTTCCTGAAGTGGGTTTTCCGACAGACCATCCCAGGTCCACCTAGAACCGTCCTTCACCGATATCTTTGAACCTCTCAGTACTCACTGGTCGAACACTCGAAACATGCACGAGTTCTTGACGTCAGTCTCTGGTGGAGGGGTGGTTGTACCGTAAAGACTCCTCGGGGGTTTTCGAAACCTCTGGGTTTTACGTTAATCCCCCTACCTCTCTTCTGTCGTACTTCGTCCCCAAAGTGTCCTCCGGACCTACCCGCCTTCCTCAACCTCAAGACTCTCAAAAGTCTACGTGAAAAATATGGGTCGCTTTCTTCGGTAAACAAGTATTCGGTTCTCACTGATCTTTTCGAAACGTGCACCGGACGGACTTTAAAGTGGTTTCCGACCCGTCCGTGAAGGTTGGGTGTCTCGTCCGACTTCACCCCTCAGTTCCCCCTCTACTCTTGGGAAGGACAGCCGGAGGGTCACTCAGGTCGAACCGGGTGTCTCCAGTGGACACAAGGAAGACAGAACCCGAAGTACTCCTGTCTGCAAAACCTCTCACATAGGTCCAGTCAGAGTCTTCGGGAGACACTGGGAACAAAGATGATACAAAAGACTCGACCTAAAGATACCGGTCCATCCAGTAGTACATGGACATTACCTTTTCAAAAGATCTGTTTTTCAAGGACTACCCGACAGCCCGAAGGTGTCGAGACTCAACGGTGAAAATACACTTCAAGATCTATACTTAAAGAGGACCCTTTGTGATGGTAAGTTGTCGACTACTCGGCGGCGCAGTTATAAACGAACCGTACGCTACAGACCCCATGGCAAGGCACACGACAAGGAGGAGAGGACGAGCGAGAAGTAAGGTGATCGTGGAACCGTAAGGCTCCGAGTCTAGAGATAAAGACATTTCACTAAACCAGAGACGGTAGGGGGCAGAGAGACACAGGGACAGAAACATGTACCGCAGGAAGCATATCTCACGGCACCAACTGAGAACTCGTAGAGAGCAAGTCACGGGTACCAGTGAAAGGGTTACGACAATTGGTAGGTAAGGACGATTTAGGGTTCCAGGAGACACGAGATTCTTTCTTTTTATTAGAGACTGAGAAACCATTAGACACGTACATTTACGCTCGAAGACTAGATTTAAACTTGGGGAAGTTTTTAAAAAAATTTTTTCTCTTGAGATGTTACACGTTTCTGACCTTCGTTGACTTCTTCCTGAGCTTACAATAGAGTACGACCCGGGGTTTATAAAATCGACAGAAAAAACATTAACGGTAATGTCATTTACGAAAGTATTTCCGTAAAAATGATCATGAATAATTTTATTTAAAATGTAATGTTGTTTTATATGTATAGAACCCATATGTCGAATTACTTACGTAGTCGAGCCCGACGGTATTGTTTTATGGTACACAACCCATGACTCTGGTGTCTTGAACCAAAGAATGTCAAGACCTTCGTCTTCAGGATCTAGTCCCACGGTCATACCAGCCCAAGGACCTCCTGAGAGAGGGACTGAACGTCTGTCGACGGAAGAACGACACAGGAGTGTAGCACCCTCCCTCTTTCACTCAAGACCAGAAAAGGGGAAGTACCCTCGGGGTGGAAGGGTTTCTGCGGGAGAGGTTTATGGTAGTGTGACCCTCAGTTCCGAAGTTGTATTTTTAAATCCCGTCTCCACCACCTAATGTCAACTCAGGTGTCGGTACCTACAAATGTGTACATATGTGGGTCAACCGGTACTTGGTCCGGTTCTAGATCTTGTAATCCGTACTTCGATTCTGGGAAAAGGACAAGTATTGGTAGGAAGAAACAGTCTTTGTAGAAGACCAAAGGTCATGGTAATCTAATTAAAACGACCGAGGACTTGAAGTATTTTTATCCTAGTATGTCATACAGTAGGACTAAGAGAGAGTGAGCCGAGTTGTATAGACTCTAAGTATAAGTACACACACACACACACACACACACACACATATTCTGACAAGAAAATAACGACTCTTAATAATGGTGTCAAACAAATAGGTAGGAAGACAATTACTTATAAACCTCACGAAGATCAAAAACTGATAATGTTTCAACGATACTTACAAGGATCTTTACAGAAAAATGCCTACCTACATAAGTAAAGAGGTCTCACACAGGGGTCTTCACCTTCACAACCCAGAATCCTATCCACAATTATACACAATGGTAATTACAACCACCGAGTCTGTCATTTCTTAGACGGACGTCCTTAGAGACGTCCTCTGGACCCAAACTAGAGACCCAGTCCTTCTAGGGGATCTCTGATCTTACCGATGGGTGAAGTCATAATAACGGACCTCTTAGGGTACCTGTTTCATCGACCCGTCCGATGTTAGGTACCCCAGTTTTTCTTATTCTGTGCTGACTCGCTGATGCACACGTGTGTTGTAATCATCATTACAATAATCTCTGTCGGCTCGTTAACAGGTTTTACTAACTAACGGATAAAATATGAGGATAGTCGTTCTATAGTTTCAAGACCAACGAGATCTCGGAGTGGTCACGAACCCTACCAGTCAGAAACATTGACGTAGATGAGATTATGTGACACCAAAGAGTGACCCCAAACTTCAAAGTAAAGGGGACTACTGAGTACTACGACATACAAACAACCGGTAAGCACATAGAAGAATACACTTCAAGAACAAGTTCAGAAACCGGGCAAATAATAATAAAGAATTAAACAACCGATGAAAGATAAAGAACTGGTGTTCGGGAACTAGTCTATTTACTTAACGTTTATGTAAGATGATCAGACACCGAACAGAAAATTAACAGGACAAAAAATTTCTCGTCTGTAAAACTGTTGATTGTGGTAAAAAAAGAAAATGACAAACAGGAAAAGGGAAGATTCTTTCTAAACTCATGAAGTCTCTATAAGAGGATACGAAAAGAATACCTACGAAATATGAAAATTGTAAATCCAGATACCAGGTATACCTATAGGTCAACGAGACCGTAGTAAATAATTTTTCTTGAGGACCCGAGAGGGTTACTTAACGACAACACAAAAGAGACCAAAACTAAAACGAAAAAGTTTTTAGGTGACTGGTATCTGTGTACCCAGAAGAGACCTGAAAATAAGACAAAGTAACTAGATTAACAGAAAGGAATACGGTTACAATGTGACAGAATCTATGACATCGAAATACTATTCAAAATTTTAGACCATCTCATTTGGGAGGATGAAATAAGAAAAAATTCTAACAGAACCGATAAAATTCAACAAGTGTAAAGGTATATTTAAAATCTTAGTCAAGCAGTTAAATAGAAGACTTTTTTCAGACGATCCTAAAACCAATTCTAATGTAATAGAGATATCTATTTAAACCTCCAATAACTATGGACTTCTAAATTCCATGTTAACCATGTTAAATTCCATGGTTAGTTACTGGTACAGGATTAAAAGGTAAATAAATCCATGAGGAATCCACTGAGGTCGTTACTGAAATATCAAATGACATCTTCTAAACACGTAAAAAATAAATATAAACAAGGATTCATAACTTATTAAAACTAGGATAAAATTTACGAACACAAAACGGTAAATTAAAAAGTTAACAAAATCATCATGCCCCGAAGGGAACACCGAGTCGACCATTTCTTAGGCGGACGTCACGCCCTCTGGACCCAAGCTAGGGACTCAACCCTTCTAGGGAACCTCTTCCCTTTCCGAGGGGTGACGTCATAAGACCGGACCTCTTAAGGTACCTGTTAGGTACCCTAGTGTTTCTCAGTCTGTGCTGACTCACTGAAAGTGAAGGTGAAAATCATCATACGACGACGACGACGACTCAGCGAAGTCAGCACAGGCTGAGACACGCTGGGGTATCTGCCGTCGGGTGGTCCGAGGGGGTAGGGACCCTAAGAGGTCCGTTCTTGTGACCTCACCTAACGGTACAGGAAGAGGTTACGTTGTATTTACGTTAATTAGAGACGCACAGGTGAGTCATAGGACACTGGAACTAATTCCAGTGAACATCGAGATGACATATGAGGAAACCTAAGAGGTACGTGAGTTAGGACGGAAGACACTTATTTCTGTCAAAATTAGGAAAGAAAGGTTAGTAGTACTGAAGACAAACAAAAAAGGGTAGAATACTGTGAACACTCCTTAAGGTGACACCATAACTGTCTTCACCACCCTCGTCCTTAGGAACAGAGTAGGAAACCTGTGTCAACGAAACTAACGTTTCTAATCTCGGTGTGTTTAAACAAGTTCACTTTCCCCGTGTACCATTCCTACGACCTTCGAGTTTCTTAGGTTCACTTTCTCCACTTTGGGTTGGCATAGCCTTCCCTTTACGGTAGTCCTCTCGGTGAAGGAGGAAAGGAGTCCCAGGGTCCCCGACTGACGAAAGACGAGACACCTGACGAAATAAGAGGACGAGAGAAGAGTCTGGTAGAAGAGAACGAACAGTGGAACGCATACTGGGGTTTACCGTCGGTATCGACTATACTGAAAAGTTGAACCGAGAGGTGTCGGTCACCCCTGAAAACCTAGAGATTCTTTCTTAAAGCTTCCCTTTGTTAGACTAATCGGTAGAACCCCGGGTCCACAAATCGAGACCCGGTTAGTCGATTTTTTTTTTCTCTCCGTCCTAATTACTCCAGTAAGGGTTAAGTCTCCCTGGACACAACCCCTCTTAGAAACTCTTCACACACTTCCTCTCGGTCCGTGGGGTTTGTACAGTGTACATCAATGTCAGACCCAGAGGGTGTGCTCCCTTACGGGTTCCCCTGAACCGACTCCACTCTTCATCTTCTTACCTTTAGTCTCGTCATCCCCGACTTCCGATTACTCTCCCGATAACAGAAGCCTCTGAGTCTACCGGTTCCTTGGTCAGGAGGTACACGATCTTCATACAAGAAGAACCACCAGTCACGGACAGGGGTCTCCAAGATCTTAACAGGTGACGAGTGGGTTACCACACGACACTCAGGAGAAGGTATGCTGGTGTTCGTCGCCATAACCACCCGTCACGTCGTCCTCCCGCTGTGTTAATGATATCTGCACGATCTTTGTCCTTATGGTCTTTCCTTGAGTAGAGATAACTCCCGAAAATACGTGTACTCAAACCGACTTGAGGACCTCAACCACTACCTGTTCCTCCGGACCACACGACGCTAAGTACCCTAGCGTCTCAGTCTGTGCTGACTCGCTGACTTGACTTGACTACACATGATAGTGAAATTTCAGAGAATACAATAAGGGTAAAGTGTCTAATCTTTTGATTCTGAGTTTCAATCATTGATCGGACTCCAACGTGTCGATCATTCTGTCGGTCTGGTAGTCAGTCTCCGAATCTGAGGTGTGGGGTGTAAGAGGGTGGGGAGGGTCCGACGGGGCTATCTCCATAACGTCCTATTTGAACCGGCACGTTTCCTCCCACAATGACAACTTTACGGGTGTCACCCGTTTCGGGATTCCATGGGGGTCAAGTAGTGGTCTAACCAGAGAATCTTCAGGAGAGTTCAGTTCTACAATATTCAACCCAGAAATGATACCTACGTTACAGGGTCTTTAGTGAAGTATGTGTTTTAGTGGTTTAACTATTTATATCTATGTGTGTATACTCTTTTCCTATCTCACGGTTGTACACGAAAAATACTTAACTGTAAAGACATATTTTAATTTGATGTAATATGTTAAAGTGTATCCCGTTAAAAAGACGTACTTGACCCGTCCGACTACGAAGAATTTTATAAACAGGTGACTGGAAGGGTCACTTCTGTACAAACAGATAAGGACCGTTACTGGACTCCCTTGACGTCTTCGAAGATTAACAAGGTTCCTACCAGTCGGACGTAATTCGTAATCTAAGTGGGGTCCCGAATATGAATCCCCCGTCGGTTCCTGTAGGAGTGATTCGCAATTGTCGAGACGAGATCAGCCAGGTCGGTTTGGAAGGATTAATAATTTATAACACTGTTCCAAGGGACCTAGGTCGAGGTCTTGCTAGTAACGTACTTTAGGGAGTGACGGTAATTTCTGAGTACGTACTTTTCTGTGTACATGGGGTCGTAAGTGACGTCGTGATAAATGTCATCGGTCCTGTACCTTCGTTGGGTCTGCAGGTAGTTGTCTACTCACCTATTTCTTCGACACCATGTATATGTGTCACCTTATAATAAGCCGGTATTTTTCTTACTTGAACCCAGTCAACATCACTCCACCTACTTGGATCTCGGACGATATGTCTCACTTCATCTAGTATTTCTCTTTATGTTTAGAGCATCTGATTGCGTACATATACCTTAGATCTTTTTACAACGCCTGCTTGGATAAACGTCCCTTCCTGACCTCCACGTCTACATCTCTTGCCTGCTCCCTTCCGCTCTCACCCTGCTTACCTCTTTCACCGGAACTACACATATGTGATAGTGCACATTTTATCGATCGACCACCCTTCAACGATACATTGTGTTCCTCGGGTCTTTCCACGAGACACTACTGGATCTTTCCACCCGACCCCCTTCTCCTCCCTTCGAGTTCTCCCTCCACTACATACGTATAAATACTAACTACGAAGGGACCACCGAGCCTCCAATTTCGCAGACGGACGTTACACCCTCTGGGCCCAAGCTAGGGACCCACCCCTTCTAGGGGACCTCTTCCTTTACCGTTGGGTGAGGTCATAAGAACGGACCCCTTAGGGTACCTACCTCCTCGGACCACCCGATGTCAGGTGCTCCAGTGTTTCTCAGCCTGTGCTGACTCGCTGAAGTGAAATGAAAGTGAAATACCGTCTTTGGTTTCGTTGTAACATTTCGTTAAAGGGAGGTTAATTTTTTATTTATTTATTCTAAAGAATAGTCATCCCTTTCTTTTTCTTTTCTGAGTACTCAGAACTTACGACTATACTCTGTTCCTGGTCAAAGGTATATCCCTTGACATGTGTAAAGGTACCTTTATATCTCCAAGGTACATAACATCGGGACCCCCGTCGAACGGTCTACAAGTATTTACGATCAAGTCCAACAGTGATCGTCTCAGAGTGTCAGAAATGTTGGACATTTGTGTTCTTTGTTTACGGCGCAGTAACGTCCAACCCCCCGACGGAGAAACTAAGTTTCTTCGGCAACATCCCAAACGGTAGTCAGTTAGTAAACACTGTTGTGTCTCGACTTCTTTACGTCGGACTGAGCTTAGTCGGAGGTCTCGATGGTTAAATCTTTTTTGTGTCCTCTTTCTCTGCAGTCACTTTGTGTGACGTCAGCGTTAGTTGTCTTAGGTCCGTCCCGCCTACTGGGTTAAAGAGTTGGTTCACGTTCGTCTTTTGTTTTCACTCCATCGCTAGGTTTCCAAAAGTCCGTTGCAGTTGGTTGACGTTGCGCGTTTGGAATGAACTTAAGACAAAGTTTGTTTGTGAAAAAGGGAAAAGAACTCCCTTTCAAAGTTTCTGTTAGTCCCTTTAAACTTGAGTCTAGCCTACAAACTACTACGACGTGCGAGTCAGTGAGTCCGTACAGACTGAGAAGCGGTGGGGTGCCTGACGTCGGGCGGTCCGAGGAGACAGGTACCTAAAGAGGTCCGTTCTTGTGACCTCACCCAACGGTAAAGGAGGAGGTCCCCTAGAAGGGGTGGGTCCCTGACTTGGACTCAGAGGAGACAGAGGACTTAATATCCGTCTAAGAAATGGACGACTCGGTACCCCTTTCGGGGAACTACTACGATTCTTTAACGTTTAAAAATTTCCGTACAATTTCTATGTTCCCGATAAAAATTTCAGGAAAAGAAAATCTCTATGTGAGACTTTCTAAAACCTACTTTACTATTCTATAGACCCTGAACGAAGTTTTAGTACGTCCGGGTTCTTCCGCACCCCTCCTTATTTCTACCTTCTTTTATTCGGTACTCAGAAATTGTTGACGACTCGACCACTCCCCTCAAGTAATATGAAAAGACAGACGAAATCATACACAATCTTTAAAAGGTATTATTTTTCGACCGAAAATAATATAAAAACTCTCGAATAAAAAATTTTTTATTTATTTATTTATTTTTCCCGAAGGTCTACAAGTTCGACCTAAATCTTTTCCGTCTCCTTGGTCTCTAGTTTAACGGTTGTAGGCAACCGAGTAGTTTTTTCGTTCTCAAGGTCTTTTTGTAGATGAAATCGAAATAACTGATACCGTTTCGGAAACTGAGACACCTAGTGTTGTTTGACACCTTTTAAGAATTTCTCTACCATTGTGGTCTGGTACGGACCATTGTGGACTGAACGGAGGACTCTTTAGACATACGTCCAATTCTTCGTTCAGTTTTGACCTGTACCTGGTTGTTTGACCAAGACTCAGCCTTTTCTTCATGCAGTTCCGACATATAACAGTGGAACGAATCAATTGAATGTACGTCTTATGTAGTACACTTTACGGTCCGACCTACTTCGTGTTCGATCTTAGTTCTAACGTCCCTCTTTATAGTTGTTGGAGCCTATGTATCTACTGGGATAGGAATACCGTCTTTCGTTTCTTCTTGATTTTTCGGAGAACTACTTTCACTTTCCCCTCTCACTTTTCCAACCTAATTTTGAGTTGTAAGTCTTTTGATTCTAGTACCGTAGTGAAGTACCGTTTATCTACCCCTTTGTTACCTTTGTTACTGTCTGAAACAAAAAACCCCGAGGTTTAAGTGACGTCTACCACTAACGTCGGTACTTTAATTTTCTGAGAACGAGGAACCTTCTTTTCGATACTGGTTGGTTCTGTCGTATAATTTTTCGTCTCTGTAATGAAACGGTTGTTTTCAGACACATCAGTTTCAATACGAAAAAGGTTACCAGTACATACCTACACTCTCAACCTGATATTTCTTTCGACTCGCGGTTTCTTGGCTACGAAGGGTTTACACCACAACCTCTTCTGAGAACTCTCAGGGAACCTGACGTTCCTTTAGTTTGGTTAGTTAGGATTTCCTTTAGTTGGGACTTATAAATAACCTTCCTGACTACGACTTCGACTTTGAGGTTACGAAACCGGTACCCTTCCTGACTGAGTAACCTTTTCTGGGACTACGACCCTTTCTAACTCCCGTCTTCCTCTTTCCCTGTTGTCTCCTACTCTACCAACCTACCGTAGTGACTGAGTTACCTGAACTCAAACTCGTTCGAGACTCTCAACCACTACCTGTCCCTCCGGACCACACGACGTCAGGTACCCCAGTGTTTCTCAGTCTGTGTTGACTCGTTGACTTGACTCGACGTGACCTACATCTCTCTGGGAAGTCGGCGGTGAGGGTAGGGGGACGGAGACAGGGCGAGAGGTCCTCCAACCCGTCTTAGTAGTCGGGAGTGGTGACTAGTCACACCGGACTCCCCACAACTAGTAGTCTATGTTGACTCGTGAATGGTCGTCGTCGTCCCCCGTAACTGGCATCCGAGGGGCTTTCGACCTGGTACGGTTCAAAACAAGGGGGACTCGTGAATCGTGTACCGACTGGTGGTCTTCGTGAGTTATAAACGTCTCCGTCCCTCCGAGGGACCCATCTCCAACGTCGGACCCTTGAACTGTTTCGGAATTTCCGTGTGAACACGTCTGATGACGTCGTCCCCGGGTCCTGACGAGGTTGGTTCCAAGAGTGTTTCAGTCCAGTACTACAGCGGCCCTATCCATTTATGTCGGGGCCGCCCTTCTGTCGTCGAGATTACACCTCCCCAAACGGACGGGTCTGCGGAAAACCTCTATTGAGTGAAAGGGTCGAGGGGGTCTTCTTGTCCTCTGGGTCCTGGGAGTCGTTATTTTTACGTTCGTCTCGTAGCCGTCCACTGGAGGTGAGGTCGTGGGAGGGGGGGAGGGGGGCGGACCCGTGACCGATTCGGGACCATCATGGTACTCACACTTGTAGTCGACACGTTGTACTTGTCTCCTGTCGCTGTGTGAGCTTTCCTAGAGTCCGGTGAACCTGTACCACTGACCTCTCCAAATCTACAAGACAGAGGTTTTAGCAAAGATAAGAATGTGATAGAGTCTTGTTTATCTTGACACTGAATACAAAGTGTCAAATCCGTCGATTAAAGTATATGAAGACTGTCGAGATAGAATAAAAGTCGGAAAGCGTGGTAAAAAAGAGAGACCCTCCAACTTCCTCGAATAAAGAGTGGAGGGATGGTCCGGAACTGTACCCGACGCCCCGGCCACCGAGAAAATCCCACTGGAACCCCGTCCACACTGGGGATCGAGAGGGGTGAGGACGAGTCGGAGCTCCTCTGATCTGTGTCCGAGCTCTTGACCGTTCCTGAGTCTAGAATTCCCCAATTTCCCTGTCAGAGAATCTGAACCATTGAGGAAATTGTAAACTTAATTATCATTATTATTAGTATCCGTAACCGGACTCGAACTACGTACCCAAAATGGATGCATTAATACAGAAGCCACAAAGATTGATAACAACAAGTCAGCGGTTCAACACAGGAGGAGAAACGTTGGGGTGTGGTCCTAAGGGACAGGGAGTGGTAGAGGGTCTCAAACGGGTTCAAGTACAGGTAACTCAGTCACTACGGTAGGTTAGTAGAGTAGGAGACAGCAGGGGAAGAGGAGGACAGAAGTTAGAAAGGGTCGTAGTCCCGGAAAAGGTTACTCAGTCGAGGAGCGTAGTCCACCGGTTTTATATCCGCGAAGTCGAAATCGTAGTCAGGAAGGTTAGTCATAAGTCCTGACTAAAGGAAATCCTACCTGACCAAACTAGAGGAACTTCAGGTTCTCTGAGAGTTCTCAGAAGAGGTCGTGGTGTCAAACTTTCATTGTTAATTTGACAACTGTACAAGGGTAAACAATTTAACAGGAAAATCCCAATAAACCGGAATTAAAACCTCTTCCTTTACCGTTGGGTGAGGTCACAAGAACGGACCTCTTAGGGTCCCTGTGCCCTCGGACCACCCGACGGTAGATACCCCAGCGTGTCTCAGCCTGTGCTGACTTCGCTGAATCGTCGTCGTCGTCCGGAATTAAATCAATAAGATCAAACAAAGTGGATAGTAAGAAATTTACAAATCCGAAGGAATGAAATGGAAGGAAGAACCCACGTGCACACCAGTGAAGTCAGGACAGACTGAGAGACGTTGTGGTGCCTTCACATCGGGTGGTCCGAGGAGACAGGTACCCCATGAGGTCCGTTCTTGTGACCTCATCTAACGGTACGGGAGGATAGAAGGAAGAATTAGAGGGAGATAAACTTAGTGGAAAATTTACAAAAGAAAAACGTAAAATGGAAAGACCAATAAAGGTAATAATTTTAAGTCACGAAGACTGAAACGAAAGGATAGTTAAGGAAGGGAGGGGGCTAGGGTAAAACAAACATAGAATGATGAATTTAGGGATTCGAAAACTCCTAAACGTCCAAAATTGAATAATAAAGAACAAAGAAAATTTCGATAACTATATTAGGAAATATTCAGGAAAATAAAACAAACGAACCGATGAATATTGTTGAAGAGTCATTGGATTACAACTAGAATTTAATAATAAAATCACCAAGGCAGGGAATTCGCACTCAATAAGACAAAGAAAACAACATGGTTAGGACATAGAATAATCAACGTGAAAGAGATTAAGAAACTTAAGAATTAAAGTACTTAAAATGGAGGACCGGACCGGAACCCTGTCTACACAGAGGTAGCAAATAATCTACACTGGAATCCGTTCAATAAGTCCGAACGAATCTGAGTCAAGTACGTAGAAATTTGACCCCTACTATCGTTGCCTCTACAAGGCTTCTTTTGATTTCACGACCATTGCTACCAGTTATGGGTAATAATGAGCAGTTCCTAAATGTTGTCGAGATTTAAGTCCCGGAAACGAAAGAGGGGGTTGGTAGTCGCAACGGACCTCTGAAAGATAAGTAAGAAGGCCAGAGTGAATCGAAGAAAGTCTTTCGGAAGGGACTGGCGGGGGGAGTGGCAGGGAGGGAGTGTGAAGGACGGTGTCCGACGTAATCTTCGAAGGGAGAGTTCGAGTGCATCGTGGTACATGATAGGGGTAGTGTAAATAAAGGACTACTAAATAGTAAAGATAGTCTACTATGAAACAAGGACCAGTATAGGGATCCGGATTCTATCAACCATTTACTTACTTCACCTACAAACGGAGGGGCAGTACCTAAACTCTTACTTCAAAGAAAGCAGACAGACTCCTCGGTAAGTGTGACAGTAGATACCTTGTGGAACCACAACCCGTCACGTGTTGGACTCGACGACACGCACTGTCGGGACTCGTGTTTTAGTGGTCAACGGAAGTATCCGCTAGACAAAAAATAGGTATATAACCATGTTTCTTACTTAGTAAAAATACCAATTGACGAAATTTTGTTTTTAGTAATGAGAACCGTCTGCGAAGTGGGGACGTTCGGTCTCCTAGGATAATAAATATACAAGTAAGTAAATTACTTATAAATAATTCGTGGAGGTGACAAAGCTCACGGCGAAAAATAGTCTTTTGAGGCAAAAACCATGGAGTCCCTGTGTAAATCGTTGGTGAAGGGACCTTTACAGGGTCTTTTGGAGTCACGGGATTTCGGATGCCAGGTCCTCCGATAACAACCCGAAAGCAACACACCGAGACTACGTAAGGAACCTTTCCAAAGATCTACGAACCTTTCCAAAGATCTGGGGTTAGTGGAGCCCAGTACGAGACACCTTTCTTGACTCGAACTGATGTACTGGACTTCCGTTGTGTGTTGTGGAGAAGGTCCCCTCTCAGAGCAACAACCGTCTAGTGACTCTTCGAACGCGGTGAATTAAGAGTATTTTCCTACATACAGTTGCTAGGAGACCGGACTAGAGAATGACGGACAAGGAGTGAGTAAGTAAACTCATACAACTGACACATCCTTATCGTCAGTGTCTAAATTTGGTGGTTATAACTCTCCACCTATGTGATTAGGGAAAAATTTCGATCCAACCATTTCAGTTAACTAATATAACGGTTTTGAAGTGTCGTTTTTCTACCGTTTCAATCTTTTATGTTGGGGGGTTTTACAACAAAACACTTATCATGATAAAAGAACATCTTTTACTATATACTTCAATTGATTAGATGATACCCTAAAAGGTCCGTTCTCATGACCTCACCCAACGGTAAAGGAAGAGGTACTTTTTTGTATCATTAGTCATTTTTCAATGATCTACATTACTCTCTAGTAGAGGATCTTAAATATCACTTTAAATGCAACCGACCATGTATCTTTATTTTCGTTTATGGTGCGTCGTCTTCAAAGACTTTAAATCATCCATAATGGGACGAGATGTCCGAAGGGTCCACCGCGCTCACCAATGCTTGTGTGAACGGTTACGTCCTCTGTCTACATTTCTACCTCCAAGCTAGGGACCCAGCCCCTCTAGGGGACCTCTTCCCTTTCCGTTCCGTGAGGTCATAATAACGGACCTCTTAGGGTATCTGACTCCTTGGACCGTCCACTGTAAGGTACCCCAGCGTTTCTCAGCCTGTGCTGTCTCTTCGACTGTGTGTGGGATGGGATGTCTCAGGGCTCTTTCGTTACTTTCTTGCATGCCCTTTATGAATTTTGTCACGAACGTTGTATCATCCAGGAACTATTTATAGACAGTCTCGAACTTGTCGAACTTAAAGGAGACATTAAGAATATGTATAATTGTTAAGAACGTAATGGACCAAGAATACATAACAGGAACCTAAATATAAGGATAGAGGTCAAAGGTGATCGGACTGAGACCGGAATAAAAATTTCTAGACGGAATCAGTGGTGCGTCTCTCGTGTACATCAGGTCCAGAAACGGACTCCGCACTCGGGGTCGGAGAGTGGGTCCTAAAATCAAGGAGTTGGTCCCGAGTTTGGGTACCGGGGACGTCACCTTCGAATCTCAGTCTTGGTGACCTGGTGGTCCTTCAGAGAGGGTACGTAAGAACATTCTTTCTACCGAACGAACTGGCATAGCGACAACAGTCACACTGTCCTTTAAAACTCACCGTCAAAAAAGAACCATAGAGAACTTCATATCGACTAACTGTCATGGTCAAAATGACCTAACCCATCAGTAAGGGAAGAGGTCCCTTTGAAGGTCTCGGGAGGACCTCCGGCGACTTTCAAAACGCCGGCAAAGTAGGAGACCATTGGACCCAAAACAGGCACCTCCCACGGTCCGGGAGTGTCCGAAGCACAAAGGGAAGAAGTGGAAAGTTGAGATCGTCGTCTCGGAGGGGATTCGGGGAGGAGTCGGAGGACGGAGACCGAGTGCAATGTTCTATTCAGTCGGTGGCTTTCTGTGAACGACATACGAAAGTGAGCACTCTGTAGATTTTTTATTTGTTTGGATGTTTTGTCTTTGTCTGAATGTCTATGTCTCTCGTTTCATCACCGACAGTCACCCTTCTCTCCCTCCCTGTTCTACCCCCTCCCCCTATCTCTGTGTTTGACGACCCGTGTTTTTTTCGTTCCGTGTTCCCACGGTACACGTCCAGTCCCTTGTACCGGTTACTAAATATTATTGAAATTGCCCCAAGTTACCTTGTATTAGACATTTTTACAACTTAGTGATACAACAAGTAGACTTTGGTCCGAAGGGACCACCGAGTCTACCATTTCTTAGACGGACGTTACGTTCCAAGCTAGGAACCCAACCCTTCTAAGGAACCTCTTCCCTTGCTGATGGGTTAGGTCATTTTGATCATGACAGTTAGTCGATATGAAGTTAAAAATTTTTGACGGTGAGTTTTAAAGGACAGTGTGACTGTTGTCGCTATGCCAGTTCGTTCAGTAGAAAGAATGCTCTTACGTACCTTCTCTGAAGGACCACCAGGTCACCAAGACTGAGATTCGAAGGTGACGTCCCCGGTACCCAAACTCGGGACCAACTCCTTGATTTTAGGATGTACGACGTACCTCATCGGTTTATTTTTAATTTTAATTACAAATTTTTTAATTAAGTACCCCCTCCTGAAGAAAACGGGTATTTGTTACGTGACCCTAAAGATGACGTGACTTCCCTTACCCCGTCCCCATCCAATGTCTCTCTTGTCTCACTCACTGTCCCGGGAACCGTGGGACCTCCGTGGTTCTCGGCCGTCGTGCGTCGCGGGACCTCTCTCGCAGTCCGGAGGGGGTTGGGCCAAAAAGAAAGAGATTGCACCCATTAACCGTGACAGCCGGAGGGTTTAGGACTGTGGCGGTCAGTACGTTGATGTTTTGGAGATTTAATTCTAGAGCTGAGGCGTGACATTGTATTAGCGGACGAGATAAAACCGGTTGGAATTAATCATACGGTCCTCAGTCCAGAAGGGTCCAACGTTTCAGTGCACGGTCGGTTCTGTTCCGGTGGGCGGACCGGACCCCTCGCTCGATTCTTGGGCACAACACTCGGTTTCTCCGCTGTACGACCTAGACCCGAGTTCCGCCTTGTGGTTTAGTGTCCATCACGTAAATTGGCGTTCTCAGACGAGGTACCTTTCTCCCGGTCTCCGTCCCGGACCCTCTCCCGTGTCCACCTTTTGGGGTTCGACGGACTTCATTGAGGGTCGGGGGGTTGTCCCGATTTCCCGGTCGCCGAAGCCGTCCTTCACAGAAACAGGTGAAGTCTTGGGGACGGAACCACTTATAGTCTACGTTTTATCTCGTCCTTGTGCCCAACAGGAGTCTTAAAAGACCGGTTTTCGACTTCCTTACGCCCCATGAGGTGGAAGTTCTGTGGGTCACTGAGGTGACGGGTCCGGAGTGCCGGAGGGTAACTTACACCCGACCTGAAACACTGACGAAGATTGACTAGCTACACACATTACCGCACACTTAACCTCAGTTCCAGTATCTTCCGTCGTCCGCAATAAGAAAGGGAGAGTACCTAGTGAGCGAGACCCTTTCGGTAGAAGGTGCAGTACCCCTGTGGTCCCTTGGGTTACGTTCCGGGTGCCCGTCGTCGACCTGGAGTCGGATACTTTCTTCGGATTTTGGTACACGAAGGACCTGACTCCCTCAAGGGACTCTCCTATTCACGACGACATCCGACGTTTCGGTGCCCCGGTAAACCATGTACCGCTGTCTATTGAAGGGACAACAGAGACTGTCATTTCTTAGACGGACGTTACACCCTCTGGACCCAAGCTATGGTCCAACCTTCTAGGAGACCTTTTCCTTGACCGTTGGGTGAGGTCATGAAAACGGACCTCTTAGGGTACGTGTCTCCTCGGACCACCCGATGTCAGGTACCCCAGTGTTTTCTCAGCCTGTGATTACACGACTGAGAGAGAGAGAGTGTGTGTGTGTGTGCTATCCATTGATAGTGTAAGTTTTGTAAGATATTTGACCCGATCTTTCATTTAGGATGGGTATATGTACTATACGACCCGTCTTACGAACCGTAGTCTAAGCAGACTGGGGTAGACGGAAAGAGGACAAGGGGACGGTAGGTCCCCTTACATACATATATTTGTGGATATGTGTGTCACATAGGAGTGTCGGGAGTTCATCGTTTACTGTGGTTGTATATTTTAAAGTCGAAAGAACACTGGTTCCCCGTCAAGTACAGGGTCTCGGGGAGACCTTCGTCGACTCTGACTCCAAGTTCGACTTTGGGAACTCGGACCGTAAAGTAGAGGAACGAAGAACGGACGGAGGGAATATAAAGGATCCTCGAGAAGGAATTCCCCCGAAGGGACCTCTGAGTCTACCAATTTTTAGACGGACGTTACGTCTTCGGGGTTCAAGCTAGGACCCAGCCCTTCTAGAGGGTTTCCTCCCGTACCGTCGGGTGAGGTCACCCGACCTCCTAGGGTTCCTGTCGTCTCGGACCGCCCGATGTCAGGCACCCCAGTGTCCTCAGCCTGTGCTGACTTGTGTGCGTGTGTGTACACGTGTAGACAGTCGAGAAGAAGGAAAAAAGACTTCGCACGTCACTGTAGTTAGTATCCAATCACTCTTTCTCTTACTTGGTTGTCTGTTCCGTTTTCAGACCAAAACTACCACTGGCAAAGTCCTGTTTGACAGAGTCTGTTCCCGTCCTCCTGTCTTCGTTCCCCTGAAGGACCTTCACTGGACTCCAGTGTCGTTGGCGGTCCTCATCCTCCGGGGGACTCGGGGAGGAACGGGTGAACCAGGACCCTGTCGTGGTCAGGTCCCTGTCTCCAGAACGGGAGAACTAACAGGAAAGCCATTTTAACCTTATGTCGAGAGATCGGACTGACTCCGTCCCCGACCTGGTTTTCTCGGACACTCCGGGGAGAAACGGAGGGTTCTGGGAGTGGAGGTCCGGATTCTGGGACGGGGTGGGAGGTCACACTTTCACCTCAGTCCTTAGGACCCCTCCTCCACCCCCCTCCTCCCTCCCCCCGACGTTTCAGTTGGGGTGACGGGTTCTGAGTCGTGCGTCTCGGGAGTGACTAGAAGGTGAGTATATATAGAATATTTACTAGAAAGGGATGTTTTACCGGACACAAAAATTAAAAAACCGTCACGACACACCGAACACCGTAGAATCAAGGGACTGGTCCCTAACTTGGGTCCGGGAGTTGTCACTCCCGTACCTCTGGATTGGTGACCTGACGGTCCCTTAAGTGTCCAGTACGAAGTTTTTTTTTGAAAATGTTTGTTTTGTCGAGTGACTTGTACCACTAGGTGACCTTTCGGTATAATAGAATTTTTAATTTTGTTCGTTTTCTATGGTTTTTGTAGTGACTTGCTCCAACCGAAACGGGGTGTACGTCGTTCAGTTTTACGACTCTACGGTTCCAAACGTCGTCCCTTTCCCAAATGTTTCCTTTTTCCGTCCTGTTCCGTACTCCCTTCGGACCCCTCGACCCCTCTCCTCTGACCCCCTTTCTCAGTCCGTAACAGAAGGGCACGTCCACTTCGGTTCGATGTCCGGAGGCGTACAAGTTTTTACCTCCGAAATCCGTGGTACACTCCCCCCTCAAAAGCCGTGAGACTACAGTTTCCCAGAGGCTCACTTGTGAACGACCACGGATTAACCTCCCAGTCACCAGGATCGGGGAGAAATGGTTGGGTCCACATTGATCTGCGTCGACTGAGGTTCAAGGACCTTTTGTTGAGTCCGTTTGTAGAATAGCAAATCCGATTTAGGGCAAACCTTCTGTACGTTCAGAATTTTACTGGAACTAAGTATTTCCGTCCTCTGCACCTAAACTGATTACTAAGGGGTACGAAAGTTTTTCTAATAGGTGTTTTCTTTTATGTTTCGGTAGTATTTGTGTGTGTTCTTTGGTTGAAGTGATCATTTCTTTTTTTTTTCGTTTTGTCTCGTACTATAGTAAAAAGTACATGGTGTAACCGTTTAACGAATTTTAAGTTTACGACTTATGGCCTTTCCCATGTCTCTCTCTGAGACCAACGCATATTTAACCGTACTGTAAAACATTAAAGTACTTTATGCACTTTTCGTTATTTTTACGAGAATTTGAAACTGGTTCTCAGAGAGGACTTTTTTGTTTAGTCTTTAGTCTATTTCCACAAATAGTGACTCGATAAGTGTCAAGTAATACAGTCTACTTACAAAGAACTCATGGATGATCCTAGGTCCAAAACGAGATCCATGGTCCCCCAGCCGTCACCTGTCTTCTGGTGTTCGAGACGGAAAGGGACCCCGGCGGAATACCGGTGGAGTGGATCGTTTCCGGAAATATGGTATGGATTGGGTTATAGGACATGGAATGTAACCTTACGTAAATGTTAACTATCAATTATGTCAAGAAATTTAGTTTACACGAGAAAGAGATTCATGAAAAAAAGGAAAGGGGGTTAAAAAAATTATTTCTTTCTTTAAATTGTATGTCTTTTTACCTTTGTTTTCATGTTACATGAGGTTGCATGCGAATTGGATCTGGGAGATTTGATAATTGTGGGTCGCATAAACGTACGAGAAAGAGGGTGGAGACAAAGGTGATTTATTACCCTTTCATTTAACGTCCGTAGTTTGTGAAGAGGGTATTTATAGGTAGTATTTCGAAGATCCTTATTCTAATAATAAGATGTATAAGTGTTACGAGAAGAGTGTGGATTCTTGTAAGTGTCAGTAAGGTATTAGATAGATTATCGGTCAACTGTAAGTTTAAAGAAGGTTAAAAAGGTTTTATAGAAAAGAAAAAGAACCGAAATCCTATAGTCAAGGGACTGGTTCCTAACTTGGGTCCGGTGGTTTCGCTTTCGTGACTCAGGATTGACGACCTGACGGTCCCTTAAGAGGGGATTTTAGGGAAAATGTCGACCCCAAACGTAACAACAACAAGTCCACGAGCCAGCACAGGCTAAGAAACGTTGGGGTACCTGATGTCGTGGGGTACGAAGGGACAGGAAGTGTTAGGACCTCAGAAGAGTTTGAGTGTAGGTAACTTAGCTACTACGGTAGGTTGGGAGAGTAGGAGACAACGGGGGAAAAGGAGGACGGGAGTTGGAAAGGGTCTTGGTCCCAGAAAAGGTTTGGACACTTAGTTCCAGATTAGTTTAAAACTCGTGCCGCAAACAATCTACGAGGGAAATCTAAGGATATTAGAGTTGTCAGAGGGGTAAAAAAGGGTACTGACTGACACTTTTAGGTCCGAATAGTTGACGTCTTACCGGAGGTAACACAGAAACAGACTGATGTAGGGACACGTCTCAACATTGGACAAGGAAATGAGGGACATAAGAGGTCGAGACTCTCAGTCTCGGTCTGTGAACCAATCTAAGTACAATTTGTAAAAGTCGTTCTTACGTAGGTCCACCACACATGAAATTTGTCATGGGAGGTCTCCGTAATTACAGTCGACCGGACGATAAGGATTACGATTTAAACTCGTAAACCAATTAAGTCTACGACGGTCTAACGAGGTTTCATTTCGATATTAAAAAAGGAAAACGTTGATTATTCAATAGACATTTTCACTATCAAACTCTGGTACATATATGGGAGAAAGGAAGTGAGTCACCAAAATTGTAGGTATTACTAGGAAGGACTTAGTTGGTAATACAACCCTTAACGTTTTACCCGTACAAGAAAATAAGAAGGAAGAATATAATTGGTTATAAGAAGTTACTTCTTCAGGAGAAGAAACAAAAAACAAAATAAAACAAAAACTCAAAATGACACTTAAGAACCATTAATAAACAAAAACACCAAATTTAGTTATATAGGTAACTTAGATAATCACAGAATAAGGGCAACTACAAGTTTGACAGTGTTTAAATCGGTCATTTTCGGTAAATTCGACCGAAAATACAGGGTAACTATATAAAGAAGTACAGGAACTCGTGAAGAAGTAATAGACTGTGTCCTCCTAGAATTATATTAAAGATGTAGGGTCAGGATCTCAGTCAGTAGAGAGGTTCTTCAGGTTCAAGGGCTTTCCTAAAATTTTTACGTCTTATTATAAATCTTTGGTTCTAGAAACCCGAGATACACGAGTAATGATGTCCTTTCAGTAACGATGATGTCAGCTGTCTCGATACTTTGTACACACGGACACACACATATGTGTGCGTGTGGACACTCAAGTGTGCCTGTGGAGGTTAAGGTCAGGTTGTGGGTCGTAAGGAGGGGAGGGAGGGATAAGGTATACTCCGGGAGCCAAGAGTTGTAGCCACATAAATGATATCCTATTACGAGATGAGATACTTGTGTGTTTCTTCTTAAAGTGTCAATAGATGGACATGGTGTTGGTCATTGCTTAGAGGGTATAATCGGAGGATCGCGTCGACGTTGTTTCGTGGTGTTTCCCACCGAATTCTTGTCGTCTTGAAACAAGATAGTGTCAGAACCACGGGTGTTCAGGTTTGACTTCGTCCCGGTGTGAGAGACTTCCAACGACCCCTCTTGCACAGGGGATCCAAGAACCCCACGACCGGTGGGAACCGAACGTCTACGAAGAAGAGTCAGAGACGGTCGTAAAAGTGTGTCACGAGAGGACAGATACACAGACACAGAGACACGGGTCTGAAGGGAGAAAAATTCTGTGGTCAATGACCTAATCCCGAGTAGTCATACTGTAGTAGAATTCCGGTACTGTAGACGTTTCTGGGACGAAGGTTTAGTTCAGAGTAAGTTCCATGGTCCGTAATCCGAGAGTTATATAGAAAAGTCCCCTATGTTGAGTTAGGTCTTGTGGATGGTTCATTTCAAATTTTACAGAAAAGAGGAAAAATAAGGATCTTATCTAGAGTCATTGTCGTTTTCTGTCTTGTATAAAATTTTTAACGAACTTGAAAAAAGAGAGTAATACGATAGTTAAACTATTAATGAACCCAAGTAAACAAAGTTGAGTAAAAGTTATGATCCTAAACTACGAGGGGGTATGAAACTTAAAAAGTTTTTACTAAACTTATACATTTTTGTAGATGTACCAATATATAAGTTTTGATGTATTTTTCATGTGAGTCTTTCTAGAATGACAGATGGGATTGAGACCTTTATTGGTAGAAATGATCAAAGAGAAAAAGGGAAGGACACAAAGGATAAACCCTGTCCCCACGTCACCCCACATATTAATATACTGAAGGAGAAGAAATCAAGTGTTTAGCGTACACCAGAAGGTATGGAACGAAGAAAGTGGATCGAGACCTTTAGTGAGGTACGGTCAAGTCTTTGTGGCAGGAGCAAGAGTCAAGACGAAGTAGGAAACTGATATGGTACAACATAAGTCGGTTGGAAGAAACCTACCCATACATCCAACAAAGGTTATAAAACGATAGTTTTATTACGGTACCTCTTACTGGAACACGTGAAAAAGAAAGTATAAAGTCCTGTACAGAAGTCCCATTAAGACTCTTTACCTTAGCGACCCAGTTCCCCTATTACGGACAACAAAATTAGGTTGGTCCGGGAAGATTGTTTTATGGTATCTTACCCACCAAACATTCTACGTTTGTAAATAAAGAGTGTCAAGAGTTCCGACCCTTTCGGTTCTGGTTCTATTCCTTAGAGAGATCCCAGAGAAAATATTCCCGTGATTAGAGTAACTACTCCTGGGGTGGGAGTACTGGACTAGTGGGAGGTTTTCGGGGTGGAGGTAGTGAGGTCCCCAATCCCAAAGTCGTATACTTAAACAACAACGACAAGTCAGCGGGTCACACAGGTCGAGACGTTGGGATGCCTGATGTCATGCGGTTCGGAGGGACAGGGAGTGGTAGAGGACTTCAAACGGGCTCAAGTACGGGTAACGTAGCCACTACGGTGTATCGGTAGAGTAGGAGACTACGGGAGAGGAGGAGGACGGGAGTTAGAAAGGGTCATAGTCCTTGAAAAGGTACTCAGTCGACAAACGTAGTCTACTGGTTTTATGACCTCAAAGTCGAAATCGTAGTCAGGAAAGTTTCACATAAGTCCCAACTAAAGGGAATTCTAACTGACCAAACTAGAGGAACGAGAGGTTCCTCTATGTAGTTGTCGTAGAGGTTCCTCTGACAGTTCTCAGAAGAGATCGTGATGTCAAGTTTCCGTAGTCAAGAAGTCGCGAGACGGAAGAAATACTAGGTAGAGAATGTTGGCATTTACTGGTGACCCTTCTGGTATTGGAACTGATATACCTGGAAACAGTCGTCTCATTACTGAGACGAAAAGTTACGTGACAGATCCAGCAGTGTCTAAAGGACGGTTCTTCGTCCTGGAGTACCGACGTCAGTAGTAGGTGTCACTAGAATGTCGGGTTCTTCTCCTTTAGACAATGCTGAAGGTGGAAAAGGGGAGAATAAACGGCACTTCATTACCCCGACCTACGGTACTCGAATCGAAAAAATTATAAATCAAAATTCGGTCAAGAAAGTGAGAGGAGGAAGTGGGAGTAGTTCTCGGAGAAATCAAGGAAAAGTGAAAGATGGTAATCGTACCATGGTAGACGTATAGACTGCGACAACTACAAAGAGGGTGGACAGAACTAAGGTCGAAGTTTGAGTAAGTCGGACCGTAAAGAGTACTACACGAGTCCCGTATCCAATTTGGTAGTCTCACCGTCGTCTGTCGGGTAGGAAAGAGTTAGAACTTGGTTAGTCAACAAGGTATGTCCCAAGATTGACAACGAAGAATTGGACGTATGTCCAAAGAGTCCTCTGTCCATTCTACCAGACCATAAGGGTGGAGAAATTATTGAAAGGTGTCAAATAATAATGGGTGTGTCAGTTTCCGAAACCGTATCAGTTACTTTGTCTCCAACCATAAAAAGACCTTAAAGGATCGAAGGAGATACTAAGTCACTTACAACCGTTAAACTAGAGACCAAGGAGAAGGAAAAGATTTGGGTCGAACCTGTAGACCTGAAAGAACCAAGTGTATTACGACTTTGGATCGAACGTTCTAAAATTCGTACTGGAATGATCGTACCCTCTACTAACGTTAACAGGCTGTCAATCGTGTAAGAAATCGTGATGGGAAGTGCCCTTAACCCTACTCCTAATTGGAAAAGGTCAGGACACCGGTGACGACCCAGAAGGTCTAAACGACTGTATAACTTACGTTGTAGAACTACCGTAGTAAGAAATCCCAAAACTTATCAAGATGACCTTAAGGAAGCGTACGTGATCAAAATGATTGTCGTCACGAAGGATTAGGGGTGAACTGAAACGAGAGGTCGTACAGACCGAGACCCACCAACTGGTATAGTAGCATCATTAGGTCAAGTAAACCTAGAAAAAACATGTCAAGAAAGTACATAAAAAGGGTAGATAGAACTAGAGAAGTCACAGATGACCAAAGAGATGTTAAATACAGGAAATAACACGGGTAGAAACCCAGTTTACGAGGGAACTATAAAGACTAAAAGGACTTCTCTAGAGATCTAAAAGGGGAAGACAATAAAAGAAGATCAAAATACGTGACAAGTAACTTCTTCCGGAAGAACAGAGAGGCACGACAAGAAACCTTTAGGTACAAATCAACCGATATGGCACAGGAAAGAGGGACGAAAAGCGACGAGAAGAAAGAAGTCGATAAACATTCCGGAGGAATCTACTGGTGAGACCGAAGAACGAAAAGGAAAAGAAACCCTACCAAAACAAGCGACGGAGGACATGTTATAATGTTTGGAGGTAGGTATCAAGAAGTCCGTGTGACAATTGATCTAGATTAAGGGACTTAGATAAGTAATGGAGGTGACGTATAAGTATCCCCTAAACTAAGTTCAGTAAGGACCGACCGGATCAGTAAAAGGGGTGAAAGAAATTCGGACAGAAAACGATACTCTTCGACTACTAGACTCAGTGTCAGCCGAGGTCCAGAACAAAAACGACTGACATATGTCGAAGAGGTAGAAGAAACCTACCCAGACATCCGCCTGTGTTTGTCAGCCCGAAACGACGATGACGACGACGACGACGGTTCAGTGAAGTCAGCACAGGCTGAGACACGCTGGGGTATCTACCGTCGGGGGGTCCGAGGAGACAGGGACCCTAAGAGGTCCGTTCTTGTGACCTCACCCAACGGTAAAGGAAGAGGTTACGTACTTTCACTTTTCCCTTTCACTTCAGCGAGTCAGCACAGGCTGAGAAACGCTGGGGTTCCTGACGTCGGATGGTCCGAGGAGGCAGGTACCGTAAAAGGTCCGTTCTTATGACCTCACCCAACGGTGACGGAAGAGGAAGGGACCACCGAGTCGTCAAATTTTTTTTTTTTTTTTAGACGGAAGTTGCGTTCTCTGTATCCTCTACACCAAAAATAAGGACCCAGTCCTTCTAGGGGACCTCAACCCGTACCGTTAGGTGAGGTCGTAAGAACGGTCCTTTTAGGGTACCTGTCTCCTCGGACCACCCGATGTCAAGTCCCCCAGGGTGTCTCAGTCTGTGTTGACTTCGTTGACTCGTGCGTGCGTGTGTGAACCAGGTAACTTGAACACACCAAGACAATCAATGCCCGATCAAGGGAAGGTATACTCCAGCTTGTCAAAACGAGAGGGTAGTCGTTACGTGTTCGCGGACATAATAGGGGACTTCTGAAAGTACAACCAGTATTGTCTTTAAAGTCACGTGAGGTAGAAATTCTGTGTGTGTCAGTCACCTCTAATTGTCGGACACTACCTTTGCCTCCGGAACCCAATTCTTCCCTGTGACACATACGAGTCCACGAGAGTTGTCCTTCCTTAAAAGGCCAAGATAAGACAGTAAAGAGACTGAGTGTCACAGTTGCTCCGAAAGGAGAGAGGACCATTTTTAGGTAGTGAAGAATGTTTTTTGTCAGTTGACTACTGTCCAATCTCAGAGGAAGAAAAATTTCTTGTTTACGATTAAAGTTTACGTTCTTACGACTCGAATTCTGGGAGGAGACTCTGAGGGATGTTTTCTGGGAGTAACAATCCTTCTTTTCTCTCTGTTTATTCCTGGTAGAATGGGACTCGGATTGTTTCTTTGTCCGGAGTTCTAGGGCGACTGAGACACTGTTTATTTTCGATGAGGTTCCCGACTCGTTGTGTAATCTTTATCGTTATTAAATCGTACGTTAGAAATGGTGCACCTTTTTTACTCTGTGCCCAAATTTTAATCCTTTTCTTCGTAGTTGACCAGTCGAGTCCCCTCCCCACTTTTGTTTATCCATTTCTTTGTTCTTACTTTAAAGTGAAGAGACGACCATTCGACGACAAAGGGGGTCCTTTACTACCATAAAGTCGATGGTCATGTGAGTGAACGAATCCCTCATCGTTCCTTTCCTCCAACTCCTTTCCCAAACCCTTGTAAAAAGACTGACATTAAATGACTCTTTACCTCTTCTCTGGTTTTCTTGCGGACACGAAAGTTCGGAGGAGGTGCAGTGGAGGTAAACCGCTACTACAGAACTTACAGGTCCTACGTGTTCCAGAGACGACTGTATCAACACCCCCTCCCTTCGTAATCAGTCCGACTCCGGACAGAGGTACGTGTCAGGTTCTCCTGTCTCTTGAGTAAGAGGTTCTTTTACTAGTGTGGAGTTCTCGTCGGGACCACTTCACGATGTCCTCTAGGAATCGGTACCCTACCCTACGTCCCACCCGAAGTACCTCCTCCACCGCAAATTCGGTCGCGTGAACCCTGTGTCGGTAAGTCCTCCCGTCCCTTTCCGAACACTACAATCCTCTTGACGGAAAATGACCTCCGTCAGTAAAGAGACTACTGACGAAATTACTCTGGTCCTGAAGTCACTTTTTTTTCGTCGTAAGACCAAACCTCACATGTGCACCCAAACACCTTCCATTACCCCCTAAAGACCCCCTTTTTCTGATAAATATGTTGGTCCGTCTAGTCTTATAGTCCATTCACGAAATTAAAATCTCTACGGTCCTTCATTAGATGACATTTTGAACTTAAGCACTCAGAAACCTTTGACTTCTCGAAAAATTTTCTATCCAAATACATTACTTAACTCAACAAAAAAGGGGGTTCATGTAGATCTCTTACATGGGATTACTTGACATGAGTCGAGGAGAAAAGTTGAAGTAGTCCTGAGGGATACCAGTATACTTGTGAAGTTTGAGTACAAGATTCCCATACGGGTGATTCCCTAACTACAAAAGTTCATTAAACAAAGGGGAATAATGTATTCACTGTGTAAATAACGTTTTTTTTTTTTAACAAAATTTGTGTATACTCAATTTTCTACTTTTAAGGGAGTCTTAGACTGGCTAGTTGATGATCATGATACTTTATAAGAAGTCAGGAAAAGTTTGTATATTCATACGAATTTTCAGATATTTCAGATTGAGATATTTGTTTTATTCTAACATGATGGTAGGTCCAACCCTTAGATGAAAGGATCAGTTATATAAGACCCGTAGAAAGGTCTAAAAAGTCTTTAGTAAAGTCCCTGAAGAGACCACCAGGTCCCCAATTCTTAGGTGGAACGTACGTCCCCTGTGTCCAAACTAGGGACGGACCCCTTGATTCTAGGGTGGACGGTTCCTTGTTGACTTCGCGTGGAGTGACACACGACGTTGCTTCTTGAGCGGACGGTGTCGATTCTGTGCTACGTCGGTCTATTTACTTATAAAAAAATTACTTATTTATTTTCATACAAGAGACGAGGTTGTTTTTTTATAGTGAAATTACTATAAAATAAAATGTCTGTACAGTATTAAAAAAAAAATAAAATATATCCTTATATCGGTTAATTGTTACAACACTATCATAGTCCACTTGTAACTTCCCGGAGTCGGTATGTATATATACATAGGTGAGAGGGGTTTGAGGGGAGGGTAGGTCCGTCGGTGGATTGTTACCGGCCCCAAGGGACACGACACGTTAGCCAGGAACAACTAATAGGTACAATTTATAACGTCACACATGTCTCTACAGTTTTAAATTTACCAGTTAGAGGATAATAACCTGTCAATCCGATGAGGTTGATAAGGTAATACTATTTATTGTGGTATTATTTGTAAGAATAGCGATTGAAAAGTGTATCTAAGGATGTCAAGTAATCCTATGTAAGGACCTTCATGTTAGAGAAAGCCGAAGGGACCACCGAGTCTCCAATTTCGCAGACGGATGTTACTTCCTCTGGACCCAAGTTAGGGACCCAGTCCTTCTAGGGGACCTCTTCCTTTACCGTTGGGTGAGGTCATAAGAACGGACCTCTTAGGGTACCTGCCTCCTCGGACCACCCGATGTCAGGATCCCCAGTGTTTCTCCACGGTTTCTCATACTTGTAAACGTCTAAATACTTCACTTACGGGAGATCTTTCCAACGTACTTGAGTGTGCGGGTGGAGGTCTTCGTTTGTTCTCAAGTGTCCCGAACCGATTGTGACCGACTAGCCAAAAAATTAAGAAACTGAAGACACATAGACTATACTAAAACGTTACAGAACGAAGCAGAAACAATATTGTAAGGAAACAAATAACGTGTGACACCAGTGGTCAAGGGAATAAAGTCTCGGAAGTTTATCTATGAGGGTTGTCATCAGTTTTCGAAACTTAAGGACCCTACTTTCCGTAAAAACAGTTGTACCACTACCCGTCAGTCCCGGATCTTCGTCCGTGGGACAGACCATCCCGTGGAGTAGGTGCGGACATTATCGAGGACATTTCACTGGTCAGAGATGGTTTCTGGAGAACCAGAAAAATACTCTGAGATTTAAGAACTTGCAAATCAGGACCACTGAGTTGTATCTTGTAAGAAAGATCATCTACAATTCCCGTTCCACCAAACAAAGTCATCCTTTATTCTTCAAAAACGAGATGAATGAAGAACGATTTCTTTCGTAAAGAGATTTTAGGTTAATAAACGTTAAAAGTTCCTTGTTACATACTTGTTACAGATCAATAATTAAAACAGTCGATAATTGTGTACGAAAAGGAAGTTCGGATAACATAAATACTTACCTGTAGAAAAAGAAAGACCACAGTATGGAATTTATTAAAATGATGTAAACCAATTATCAATTCCGTTACGTAAGAGGTAATGTTATTCACGACGACGACGACGATTCAGTGAAGTCAGTACAGGCTGAGACACGCTGTGGTATCTGCCGTCGGGTGGTCCGAGGGGACAGGGACCCTAAGAGGTCCGTTCTTGTGACCTCACCCAACGGTAAAGGAAGAGGTTTGTTATTCACGTCTGAAGGTTTATTATTATTATTATAGTAAAAGATACACATATCGTATGATATCAAATGTTTTACCAGATTAATTATATCCTGATTTAATCTAGATTATATAATAAACATTTCACTAAATTTTACTAATTTACAGATTTACCTTCCTTGATCCCATAATTACGGAAGTGTCAAACTCAAGGTTGATTTTCACATATTTAGGATTACCGGTGTTAGATTGTACATTGACTACACATGTCTCCGTTGAGTGTTAGAGTAAAATAGATTTAAAGTAGGAGTTGTATAAAACCTTTATTGGTGTAAAAGGGAAGTCAAGTCAAGTCAGCGAGTCAGTACAGGCTGATAAACGCTGGGTACTTAGTGTCGTGCGGTCCGGAGGGACAGGTAGTGGTTGAGGGCCTCAAGTGAGTCTGAGTGCAGGTAGTTCAGTCACTACGGTAGGTCGGTAGAGTAGGAACCGTCAGGGGAAGAGGAGGACAGGGGTTAGGGAGGGTCGTAGTCTCAGAAAAGGTTACTCAGTTGAGAAGTGTACTCCACCGGTTTCATGACCTCAAAGTCGACGTCGTAGTAAGGAAGGTTTCTTTGGGGTCCCAATTAGAGGAAGTCTTACCTGACCAACCTAGAGGAACGTCAGGTTCCCCGAGAGTTCTCAGAAGAGGTTGTGGTGTGAAGTTTTCGTAGTTAAGAAGACGCGAGTCGGAAGAAGTGTCAGGTTGAGAGTGTAGGTATGTACTGGTGACCTTTTTGGTATCGGAACTGATCTGTCTGGAACCAGTCGTTTCATTACAGAGACGAAAACTTATACGATAGATCCAACCAGTATTGAAAAGAAGGTTCCTCATTCGCAGAAAATTAAAGTACCGACGTTAGTGGTAGACGTCACTAAAACTTCGGGTTTTTTTATTTCAGACTGTGACAAAGGTGACAAAGAGGTAGATAAAGGGTACTTCACTACCCTGGCCTACGGTACTAGAAGTAAAAGACTTACAACTCGAAATTCGGTTGAAAAAGTGAGAGGAGAAAGTGAAAGTAGTTCTCCGTGAAATCAAGGAGAAGTGAAAGACGGTATTCCCACCCCAGTGGACGTATAGACTCCAATGACTATAAAGAGGACCGTTAGAACTAAGGTTGAACACAAAGAAGGTCAGGTCGCAAAGAGTTCTACATGGGACGTATCTTCAATTTATTCGTCCGTATGTCGGAACTGCATGAGGAAAAGGATAAACCTTGGTCAGACAAAAGGGTACGGGTCAAGATTGACAACGAACGACTTGACGTATATCCAAAGAGTTCTCCGTCCAGTCCATCAGACCGTAAGGGTAGAGAGAGTCTTAAAAGGTGTCAAATAACACTAGGTGTGTCAGTTTCCGAAACCGTATCAGTTATTTCGTCTTTATCTACAAAAAGACCTTGAGAGAACGAAAAAGGTACTAGGTCGCCTACAACCGTTAAACTAGAGACCAAGGAGACGGAAAAGATTTTAGTCGAACTTGTAGTCCTTCAAGTCCCAAGTGCATAACGACTTCTGACCGAACCTCTTAAAACTCGTAATGAAATGATCTTCCACTCTACTCACGTTAACACACCATCAAACTCATAAGAAACCGTAACGGAAAGAAACCCTAACCTTACTTTTGACTGGAAAAGGTCAGGACACCGGTGACGACTCAACAGGATTAAACGACCGTCTAACTCACGTCGTGAAAGTGTCGTAATAGAAAGTCCTAAACTTTATCGAGTTGACCTTAAGGTAGTGGAGGTGATCGAAACAAGCATCACTACGAAAGATTCCGGGTGAACTGAAGTGTAAGGTTCTACAGACCGAGATCTACTCACTAGTGTGGTAGCACTAACAGACCCAGTACTTCTAGAAAAAACATGTCAAAAAGGCACATAAGAACGGTGGAGAAGAATTATAGAAGACGAAGACAATCCAGGTCTGGTAAAGACAGGAAATAGCTCGGGTAGAAACGTACTTTACAAGGGAACCATAGAGATTAAAAGAACTTCTCTAGAGATCAGAAAGGGTAAGACAAGAAAAGGAGATAAAGAAACGTAACTAGTGACTTCTTCCGAAAGAATAGAGAAGAACGATAAGAAACCTTGAGACGTAAGTCTACGAATATAGAAACGAAAAGAGGAAACGAAAAGCGGAGAGAAGAAAAGTGTCGATAAACATTCCGGAGGGGTCTGTCGGTAAAACGAAAAAACGTAAAGAAAAGGTACCCCTACCAGAACTAGGGACAGAGGACATGTTACAGTGCTTGGAGTAAGGTATCAAGTAGTCCGTGAGATAGATAGTCTAGATCCGGGAATTTAGATAAAGAGTGAAGGTGACATATTAGTATTCCCTAAACTAAATCCAGTATGAACTTACCAGATCGTCAAAAGGAATGAAAGAAGTTAAATTCAGACTTAAACCATTATTCCTCAAGTACTAGACTCGGTGTCAGTCGAGGACCAGAACAAAAACAACTGACATATCTCGAAGAGGTAGAAACCGACGTTTCTTATATTAGTTAGACTAAAGCCACAACTGGTAGACCACTACAGGTACACATCTCAGAAGAGAACACAACAACCTTCTCCCACAAACGATACTGGTCACGTAAAAGAACCGTTTTGAGATAATCAGAAACGGGACGAAGTAAGACGTAAGGTTCCGGTTTAAACGGACAATGAGGTCCACAAAGAACTGAAGGATGAAAACGTAAGGTCAGGGGATATTACTTTTCCTGTAGAAAAAATCCACAATCAAGATTTTCCAGAACATCCAGAAGTATCTTGGCAAGTTGAAGTCGAAGAAGTCGCAATGACCAACCCCATATCTGAACCTAATGGTAGTATAACTTACCAAACGGAACCTCTGCTTGTCTCTAGTAAGACAGCAAAAACTCTAACGTAGGTTCATGACGTAAAGTCTGAGAGACCAACTGGTGCTACCGATGAGGTAAAGAAGACTCCCTAAGGACGGACGTCATCATCTATATTACCAGTAGACTCAATTTAAGTGTGTAAGGTCAGGTACAATCAAGCGACTAAGGATCTTACAGCTGCAAGTGAGAACGGCAGAGCAAACTGGTGAAGGTTAAACGGAACTAAGTACCTGGTCTGTAAGGTCTAAGGATACGTTATAAAGAGAAATGTCGTAGCCTGGAACGAAGATAGTGGTCAGTGTAGGTGTCGACCCATAACAAAAACGAAACCCAAGTAGGGAAGTAAGAAAGACCTCAATAAAGAGGTGACTAGAGGTCATCGTATAACCCGCGGATCGCTGGACCCCTCAAGGAGTAAGTCATAGGATAGTAAAACGGAAAAGTATGACAAGTACCCCAAGAGTTCCGTTCTTATGACTTCACCAAACGGTAAGGGAAGAGGTCACCTGGTGTAATTACGAGGATAACCAGTTTCATATAGTGTAGTGGGTGTTAGTCTTAGGAGTCTGGGGTACACAAAGACCGAGGAACCAATCATTACAAGATTTGTTTGGGTATAAGGTCCTGGAGAGAGTAAAAGACGTCAAAGTCTATTTTGTTTCGTAATATCACAAAATGGGTACTCAATAAAACCCCTCGGACAAAACTCTTTATGTAAAGGTAGTTCCGGTATGTTAACAGACGTAGAGTATTAACTGATATACCGGTGATAAACAGAGTCGGAAACTTCCTGTCATGATCCCTGTACGCTTGGTAGTTTCACGAAACCTTTAGGGCTGTAAAGTGATCGGTGCATTGTAGTAGGTCCGGAGAGAGTACGGACCTTCACCTCGTTTCGAACCAACGGGTAAAAAATAAGGTTTCTACATAAGTTGTCTCGTTACAGTTTAGAAGTCGTTGATTCGGGATTCTGGTGTTACGGACGAAGGGCACTAGTGACTTTGGACAGGTTGTGAGTGCATAGAGGGATTTGGTCTGTTTATAAACGTACGTAGAGAAGTAGGGAGATCTAAAAAGGGATAAATTCGTTTTGATATTGTTAGCAGGTGGGATCGTTGGTGCAGTTTTTTCTTGTTTTTGTTTTGCGAGGAGTGAAGTGGTTTTGTCACTTAGACCAAAAGTATCCAAAAAACTAAGTGGTCTCGTCCAGACAATGTCGGAGTTGTGAACTACGTAGTTTGGGGTCTTCGGATGATCAAGGGTTTCTCCAGTCAATTTCTTTATAGAGGTAATTGGTTTCTTTCCGTTCTACATTATGGTTCCCGCACGATTATAATCGATATGAGTTGTTGACGTCTTCTTCCGTTGTCTTGTCGATAGTTGAAGGGGTATAAAAAACTAAGGGACTGACAAAGGGCTACGGAGGACCTACCCGTCCTACGACCTCTACGTCTCTATTTACTGTAGAAGTCTCGACGGGGTAGGGGTGTGGAGTCCAGGGATCCTTCTCCTTGGTACTTTCACCCATCATTGTCGTCTCGTTTCTGTCTCGACACCAACGAGAACCCCACTGAGTCGAGGGACCCAGTCTTACCTACGGCACTATAGAGTAAAAAAAACTGATCATTACTTCCAATTTTGCGGTTAGCAAAGGGTGGTAAAACCGGAAACCTTGTAGACGAAAACTCTTGACTGTCAAGTCTAGAGAACGGTTATAAACTAACTCATAAAGACGAACAAAAAGGGAACGACTAAAACCTCTGGAAATAGTATCCATATCACTTATAGAAGAGAGTAAGACCCTCTGTCTTCGGAGAGGTCCGACGTGGAATTGAGGTAATCGTTCCTTCACGACCGTTCCATGACCCCACCCCCTCCAGTGACTTCTGTCGTCTACCCACCTTTGTCTACACAAACTCCTTTTGATTGGGCGGTCGACACATACCCCGTCTGACTCCCTCTCTTTTTGTCTACTTCTTTTGACTTCCGACATTCTCCTTGTATCAGTGGCAGGAGATCGACCCAAGTTCCAAACGTTTCAACCCCTGTCGGGTGTTCTGGGAGTAGTCAAGGTTTTAAGTACTCTTCCTGAGTCCCGATAATGAATGCTAATACCAAATAATGTCACTTTTGATGTCAAAATTTAGTCTGTTCCCATCTCTGCGTGTCCTGTCGTAGGCCCTTTCAAGGTCAGCCTTGAAAGTCGACAGAATAGGGATACTTTGACGTCTGTCTCGGTCGCAGGGACCCCTTCTCATAAACTGTTATGACGGTCGGTCCTTCGAGGAGACCCGGACCCGCGGGCCCCAAAAAATGACCCCGAGGTAGTCGATCTTGACTGACCCATGGGTCCGCCGACTGGTGGTAGGAGTCGGGGAGACCTCCGACTCGACAACAGTGTGTCGGGCTTCGGAGATGGAATAGACTACACCGGGGTCGGGGACCCATTCGTTTCTGTGAAAATTCGGTTAAGGTTACCGAATGATCCAGTGGAGGGTCCTCGGGTTCCTTTTCCGGTCTGGAGAGAAATCCATTCTAATTATTTGTCCCTATTTGAGTAAAGAAACTTTGTAAAGGTATTGTACACTGCTAGGGTGTAAATGTTTACTCGGAGTACCATTTTTCGTTCCTTTTTAGAGGTGGAGGTGTAGTGGTCATTTTATGAAGGTTGATACGTTGTCTTCTTAGATGAAAGTCTTCTCAAAAGAACCCCCCTTTAGTAGAATAGAGTGGTTGAGTAACCTTACTCAAACTCGTTCGAGGCCCTCAACCACTACCTGTCCCTTCGGACCGTACGACGTCAGGTTCCCCAACGTTTCTCAGTCGGTGATGATTCGTCGACCTGACTTGACTTACCGAAGAGAACCTCGCCGTCACTCTCTGTGATACAGAACAGGAAAAGGATTAACAGGATTGAACCCTCCAGGTGAATCGAAGACACCTAACTGCCGACCGTGACGGAGAGACCAAATTTACACAACTAAAAGTTCCGTTGACTTTTTCAGAATTCTCACTGTTTTTATTTAACACAAATAACTAAATTTTATATATCAATTAATTCTCAATCGTTCATGGACAAAAATCTTCTAAAATTCACATATAAACTCCTAATAGAAGAGTGATGTCTCAGTGAAAGGTTAATCTAAGTTCGTATGTCTACGTAAAATTGCAAATCATTAGACCATCATATGGTATACTGGGATTTAAGAACTTTTCCTAAATAAATAAGCAAAGAAAATGAACTGACGTACTCTAGAAAGGAAAGGTACGTGTCCGAGAGATCGACACGGTAAGTCCAAATCAACAGGCCTCCGTGCACCCTAGCGTTGTTCAAGGAGTTGTTCCCTAGTTTGACTCAGGGGACGTGACCTTCCGCCTAAGAGTTGGTGACTTGGTGGTCCCTTCAGGGGGATTTTTATGAATCTTATTCTTTTGTCTTTAAACGTCAAGGAATAGGGTGTGTCACGTCAGAACTGAGCGATCGTGTCTGAAGGTTTTAGCCGGTGATCGGTCGGAACCCTAGAACCCGAACAGTAGAGTCGGGAGACCAAGACGAAGAAGAAAAAGTTTTATTCTAGACCTCGTCTAGTAAAGATTCGAAGGAAGACGAAAATTGTTAAGAGGGAGTCTTATTTCAATTGTAAAATATTTGTACTTTACAATACAAAACATTTGTGTCTATTCTTGAGGACTTCCGACTCCAACGATGTATGTATTCTTAGGTGAAACAAAGATTATAAATGGAAAATATTGGGTTTCATTATTTATTAGAAATCTATTTTATGTATTTTTAATTTTTTTAAAAAATTCTTTGTATAGTAATTAAGGAATTGTTTGTAAATGTCTCGTTGTTGATACCTGATTACGTCGTATTTATGAACTTTATAAATGGACATGAAATAAAACACTTACTAAGTCTTGTTTTACAGTCAATCTCTAAAATTATTATCGGACGGGTCATTCGTGGTTCACACTATCTTTTATCTTGTACCCCTTACCTTACATCGAAGTCCACGATACGGAAGTCTTGAGTCACTGAAAGATTTGACTAAAATATTAATCTTCCTATAAAAATCGAATAAAAAGTTAACCTTCCAAAATAATATGAGTAGAATTATATGTATTAAAGTGAACTTATAAAAGACTAAAATTTTATTTCGTAGAACGGGGGAGCCACGTCGTGACACAAGGGTCCAAGGCAAATCAAAATATGGCCCAAAGTCCCCGCGACTTTGACGCGTTTCGTCGGGTAGGGTCACTGACGGGTGGGTGACGTGGAGGACCCTGGGACTCCTTTCTGTGGTCCTGCGGTCCCTCTGGTCACGGACAGAGTCACATCCCTGTCGGGGTAAGTGGAGTTTATGTGACGGTCCGTCACGGCGGCCCATATGCCTCGATTTCCGGGTCCCCACTACGAGATCCCTCGGAGTTGGTCCTTCCCACTCCTGAATCCCCCACCTCACCCGTCTCAGAATCGTCTCCTTCAACCGTTCCTCGCCGTATGGACCATTTCTCGGACAATGTCTCGGTCGTCCACCGGAAGTGGGTGTCCCCAACCCTGGGGTTGTCTCCAAACATTCGTCTCTTATCTGTTTTCGTCTGGGTATCCAATTTTCCCCCTGTCTCTCTTCCGACCTGTCTTTCTCACTTTCACTGGGTCAGCACAGACTGAGAAACGCTGGGGCACCTGATATCTCAGGCACTACAAGAGGTCCCGTCTTATGACCTCACCTCGGAAAGGGAAGAGGCCCCCTAGAAGGATTGGGTCCCTACCTTGGGTCCAGAGGGAGTGACGTCCATCTAAGAAATGGTCGACTCAGTGTTCCCTTCGGACTTGTCTCCCGCCCCCCACCCCCTCACCCCCAAGGTTTATGGTTTCTCCCCTGACGAAACTTTCGGAAATCCCTAAGTTCCCTGAGTCACTCCGTAACTGGTCCCCCACTGTACTGCATGTTCTCGTGAGCTCCGACCGAGACCCAAGACGGACCAGAGGACCAACCGACCCCTCCGTAGGTCGTCCCCCTTACAAGCGTGACCACCTCATAAATCGTCTGTAAGCCACCTCTACCGGTCAACTGTCTACTCTCACGTCTCGAGCTCTCTCCCGACAGACCTCTATGAGTCTTACTTAGCTCCTTCCCTCCCCGATCCCAACCTTTTTTTCTACTGGTCTACCAACAGCACGTTTATAGGACTCCGGAATTCCCGTTCTTCTCTGGTCTGGACAAGTAAGACCGGGAAGCGTCCCCTTACCCCGATGTTCCGTCGATATCCTTGGCCAAACACAGTCGGATTTGTGGATAACAACTTACCTTACACGGGCCTAACGGTCCCCGTGGGCGACATAAGACACATCCCCTCAATCAAGGGAGGTCCGTTTTTCTTGACTGAGTAAACTTTTCTGGAACTACGACCCTTTCTAACTTCCGTCCTCTTCCCCTGCTGTCTCCTACTCTACTAACCTACCGTAGTCGTTGAGTTACCTGTACTCGAACTCATCTGGGGCCCTCAACCACTCCCTGTCCCTTCGGACCGGACGACGTCAGGAACCCCAGCGTTTCTCACCCTGTGCTGATACGCTGACTTGACTTGACTCCGTTCTTCCGGGGAAGGGTTTTACGAAAGAGTGGAAACGACGTTCGAGATCCGTCGACCGATTCCTACATAATTATGGTTTACCGATCGATCAGTCACTTGGGGAGGGTGGTCCTCATAAACGTAGTTTTTTGTCCTTTAAACAATTAAATTTGTTTACGGGGCACCCTCCTGGCACGTCCCCTTCCACCCCTCTAAAGGGTGAGACCAGATGTACCATGACTGGACGGGGGTCCATGGGAGGCCTCTCGACCCAACCAGAACCGGGTGTCTCTGCCGACAACCCGCAGGTGTGGCGGGTCCCCTCGCCGCTCCCCCCTCCCGACGCGCGTCTTTTCCTGAGGCCTCCAACGTCGGTGAACAGAACGACCTGAACCTCAGCCCAAAACCTCAGAAGGGAGATCTAAAGACGAAGTGTGGGATGGCGAGGGTGAGGGGAGGTGAGGTCCAGGGGCACGAACGAGAGCCATAGGGATTCGGTCGACTTGATCGATTGTGCCTCCGACAACAACAAGTCAACGATTTGCACCGACTGAGAAACGCTGGGACACCGGACATCGGACGGTCTAAAGAGACAGGTACCCTAAAAGGTCCGTTCTTATGACCTTACCCAACGGTAAAGGAGGAGGTCCCCTAGAAGGTACCGGTCCCTAGCTTGGGTGTAGAGAACGAACCACCCGTCAAAAGAAATGGTGACTCGGTCGGTGGTGCCTTCGGGAAGGCTTTCAGTCACACTCACCCGTCCCCTTGACTGACCTCCCGACTCCTGTGAAACGAGGCGGAGGAGAGCGAGGGGACATGGGTAGAGCCCGGCGGTTCCGGAGCCCCATGGACCCCCGTCGGTCTGAGGAGGCACTCTCCGGAGCCGCGACCGGGGGAGAGGTATCAGACCAGTCGTCGTCTGCGGGAGCTCCCAGGGAGAGCCCCGACCTGGGCCCCGCCGTCTCCGCCCCCAGAGGACCGGCCAGGGACACTCCCTGGCGTCTCCTACACGCCGCACCCGTTCCGTCCCCAAGCTCCCGCTTGGCCCGTCTCCCAGTGGAGCGGGGATGGAAGGTTCGAGCGGAGCGAGAGACCGCTCCAGACCGATCTACAGCTCCTTCCCGGCTCTTCTGGTTCTAGCGTCGCGCGGCCGGGGGTGCGTACGACGGGAGGTTCAGAGGAGACCGCCCCGTTCCGGGCGCCGGCTCCTCCCTCCGCGCCTAGGCCGCCCTTCCAGGGCCCGGCGTCAGCCGCGGGACACCCGGGCCCAGCGCTGCCCAGGTCCGAGGGGGCGGGCCGACGGCGGGCCGGAGCGGGGGCGGCGCGCGCGGGGAGGGCGGAGGGGGCAACGGCACCGTTGGGGCCCTCGGAGGTCCGCGCGCGGGCGGGCGGGCGGACGACCTCGCGAGCCGCCGCCGCCGTCGAGGCCGAGCTCGGCTCGCGCGCCACTGGGGCGAGGCCTCGGGTAAGCAGCAGGGGCCGGGCCGAGCCCCGGGGGTCGCGCCGAGGGCTGGGCCGGGGTCTCGGCCGGACCGACGGCCGGGAGTACCTCGACGACCGGCGTCGGAAGTTGCGGCGGACGCGGCACCTGGTGCTGTCGAGGTGGAGCCTTTCGCTGCGCGCTCTGAGTCGCCGCCCTGTGGACGGGCCGTCCACTCCTGCTCGCCGGCACGGCTGGGGGCTCGCGGCGGCGACGCGCAGACACCGGGGTTGAGCGCAGAGGCCGGTCCCTGCGGATGGGCTTGCCGCACAGGGGGCGTGGGGAGGGGCGCCTGGGGCGGCGGGGAGTGACGGGGGGCGCCGGGGGGCAGCACGGCCGTGCGGCGGACCCCAGCCCCCACGTGGGGTCGGCCTGTGGGACCCGGGGCAGGGCCGGCGGAGGGCGCGGGAGAGGGCCCGCGGGACCCGCGCGCGCAGGGCAACCCGAGGGTCAGAGGCGCGGCGCACCGGGACCCCGCCAGCGAGGGGCCTCCCGTGTCCCCCGGCACACTGGCGCGCGCCGCGCCCCACGCGTCACGCGCGTCCCGAGAACCGGCGCCCTGGGCAGCCCCGCCGGCGAGCCGCGGCGCCTCGCCCGTCCCGCGCGGTTCAAAGGCTGCGGACGGGCGCTCGAGGCTTTTGTACTTCCAGACCCGCCCGACCCCACCCTTACTTAGTGGGCCAGCTCGGGACCACACCACTGTTTTTCCCGGACACCTCGAGCGAGCCGGCCCTCCCCGCCGCCGCCGACGCCGGCGAGCCGGACCTGTAGGGCCCGTCTCAGGTCGACCGGTCCCGGCGGGAACGCCTGCGGAGAGCGCCCCACCGGCTCCACCCAGCGACGAATTTTTATTGTGCGGGACGGGGAGGATGTCGCTCAGCAGGAGGTGGGGTCCTTTACCCCGGTGCGGGCTCCTCAAGGGCCGGGAGCGGCTGTCGGGGTGGTGCGAGTGGCTCCGGAACGTCTACTAGGTGGGATAAGGGCGGCTGAGGACCTCTTTGGAATAGCTCGTTTATCCACCCACGGAGGTCGCCGCCGCGCCGCAGTGACCCCCCTTAGCCTCCCGAGGACCACCCGAGTCCCAAGGGACGAGGACCTTACGGCAACGCAAAGTGGACCCGTCTTGCGTGGACTGTTCCTTCTAATAATTATATAAACCGCGATTACCAAGGTACGTTTTGACGGCGGACAATGATCATTCGACATATTGACCCGAACTCGTTTACACAAAGAAAGGACGAGGGAACCTGTCCACTTGAACGGGTCGAGAAAGGACCCGTTCCTCCCGAGAGACAGGAGAATAGAGAAGACGGTCCTTCAGGTCCCCACTTCACGAAGACCCGGTACGTCCTCCCTCCCGAGCCACTCGATGGGGGCGGTAGGGTCCCCGGACCCCATCTGGACCTCTCCCTCTCCTCACACACTCCGCCCCGTCCCGCTCCTCCCCTCCCCCGCGCCCAGAGACGTCTCTCAGTCCGACTGACCTCGGTAAGACCTTCCTCTTCGTCACTGGTGGAAACGAGGGCCCTCCTCTCTATGTCATCTCTCTTCCACCCCCGGACCCTCCGGGGGTGGGAGTGAGGGACCCAATCCCTCTCTTCGGACCAAGGTGGACGGATGGGTCTCACACCGACCTGTCGGACGGACAGGTCGACGGCGTGTCGACGTCGACTCTGAGACACTTTCGTCTACCACCTCACTCTTCCGTAGGGTTCTTGGGTTCGTGAACGTAAATTTTCAGTTCTTGACAACTACTGTGTTTGATCAAGAGCAGGAGTGGTCTCCCCCGGCACTTATCCATTGCACCCCTTACCCTGCCGGAGCTCTAGAAAGACGAGAAACCACAACAGTCTCGTCTCAAATAGTAACCTTAATTTTAAAACTGAACTTTTACAGGAAGGGATTTAACTAGTAGTAACAGGGAGTACGGTTTGTGAGTCCGTCTGTGTTTCACAGAGACCATCTTCCCCCGAAGGAAACGGGACCCTATGGTCGCAAATCCTCTGAAAAGTCCGTTCAAGGGAGGAGGGGACCGACCCCAAAAAGACCTGACTTGGGACCCTCCTTGACTCGGGGACGTTTCGACTCCCACCTCGCGATGTGTCAATTCGGAACGGTCTGAGGTCCCTAAAACAAGGGTCGGGGGACGTACACCCCGACCCACCACCGCCGAAAAGCGAAACAAACGACCCCGTTTACCTCTCCCCGACAAGAGTCCTTTCCGTGGGTGTTTTTAGGAAAACAGGATGGAGCCAGTGCAACGGGAAATATCGCTTCTCCCGGTGGCGCCGGAGTCGTATGTGACCCTCGGAACTGAAGATGGGAGGTCTTTCCCTATAGAGACCGACCCTAGTTGCAGTCTTGATCCTTCCTTTAGCCCCACCCCCACCCCTCTAGGCACGGAGCTTAGTGCCTCTCTCCGAGGGAAGACGTCGCACCCGCACGCCTCTGGAGGAAGGACCTCTCGGTCACCGTAGTCGAGTTCCGACCCTCAACCTTCGGGACTTGGCCCCATGACGCGAGGAGGACCGGGACCCAAAGGACGACACCACTCGTCACCTCTGACTGTAGGGGTCCGCAAAGAGGGTGGTACCGGACCACAGTACCACTTATACGAAGACCGAAGACCCGACCCAGGGCCCATTCACGAGTTGTCTACACGATTTGTGCGTCCCGGTTCCGACGGAGGAAGAGTGTAGGAAGTAGGAGCTGAGCTCCGGATACGGTTCGTCTAAGGATGTTCTCCGGTCGACGAGGGTGAATCGAGTCACTTACTTCCCCTAAGAAACGGTCCATAGTCCTCTCTTGTTGTGCAAGGATTTCTGCGTCTCAATTCTCCCTTCCTTTCACCCTTCTGCGACCCGTAAATACGTGGTGACACAACCTGACGTCGCCGAGGGTGAGTCCGGTCCTGTCTTACTACAGTTCTGACACACACCGCACCATATGTCAACAGCAACAGTAACGACCACCGGGACTTCTAGTATCTGGAGTTCCGGGACACTAACACGTACACACACAAACGTACACGTGTGCACGCATACACAGGACACCAACAGAGACCGTGGATCGTTTACGAACCACGGATCCTCCAGGAGTGATTTTTAATTTTAAGGGACGGGAAACCTTCAAAGATAGACTTCTTAAGTTTCTTTTTTTTTGCTAAGAGAAGCTTTTCATTCTAAAACTTCCTGAGGTCCTCGGAACGAATAGGAGGAAGACGTCCCGTCGTACCGGTCGGACTATATCTAGTAAAATTAATCCTCTCTACTCTTGATTCGGAAGATTAAGACGAACCTATATTGTGGTCCACGTCCGAAAATGTCCATTTCAATTAAAACGAATTACTTACATGTTTTGACTTTTTGTACTACGTAGTAGTCATATAGAGTTTATGCTTTGAACTAGTCGATTAGATCGAGGAGTCAATGTAGATGAAACAAAGATAACATTAGACTTAAAATTCCGATTATTTGTATAATGGGTTTTTTTACCAATGTGTCACACAGTTCTATTAGGAAACATTAGTGTCATTGTGGTTCTTTTGACCATAAATTTAAGTATGCGACTTCCGAAGTTTTTCTTCATACTTCAAAATTCTTTTACGATTTTAATGAACATAACCCTCAGAAACCGACTCACATTATCTTATAGGTCGAATTTTTTTTTTTACTGTACTTTCTTACTTTCATAAGACAAAATTACCCAGGTCCTTACTCCTTCTTTCAAGACCTCAACCAAGTTCAGTTTGTCAGTGGATCGGGAAGGGAGGAGGTCAGAATCGAAAACCCGAAGTACAGTGGCCCACCGACGGTGTCGAGGTGCGGAGTGTAGGAGTTCGTCGGTGTATATTTTTGGTTATTTATTTATTTTCGTCGAACAGGTCCCCAGTTTGGGTACAGGAGACATAACCGTCCGTTTAAGAATTGGTGACCTGGTGGTCCCTTCAAGGGGACCAAAGAAAGTCAAGTGAAGACAAGTCAGCGAGTCAGCACAGGCTGAGAGACACTGGGGTACCTGACGTCGTACGGTCCGGAGGGACAGGTAGTGGTTGAGGACCTCAAGTGAGTTTGAGTACAGGTAGCTCAGTCACTACGGTAGGCCGGTAGAGTAGGAGGTAACGGGGGAAGAGGAGAACGGGGGTTAGGGAGGGTCGTAGTCTCAGGAAAGAAAATTTGGAGGTATTTTTATCATAACTTTAGTGTCTTCTAATTGACTATGTCACAACGGTTGTTATCAGTCTAGAATACGAGTAGTGACTTGGCCAGACACATCACTGAAATTTGGAGACGGTAATGTCAAGTCAGACCCAACGTAAATCGTATCTAAATCTAAAAGAAAAAGTAAGGAAACAGTTTAATTGAGGTACAACATTAGACGATCTAAGATTTCATTTTAGTGTAGTAAAAAAATTTCATTTCGATATGATTAGTATTTCCTAAATACTAAATCGTAATACCTCGTATTCTTCGGTTCATTAAATTGGGTGTGCATTAAATAACCCAAGGACAATAAATATTTGATGCTTAGAATAAATAGGTCGGTAAAAACTCCTAAATCTTCTCCCAGACAAAAAGGGAAGGAAAAAGGAAGTCCAATCTACATAAATCGTTAATTTCTTCCTTATCATCCATTATAAATATGAGTAACGCACTCTTTCACCAAATGTTCATCATGTGAATAAAGGCAATCTTGAAGGGGTCCTTTTAGTAGAAAAACCCCCCCTCCCACCACCCGTCAAACACGATCCAGAATCGACACCGTGTGTCCTAGAAACTATAAACAACGTCGTGCACCCTAGATCAAGGGACAGGCCCTTAACTTGGGCCCGGGGGACTAACTCTCGTACCTCAGAATCGGTGACCTGGTGGTCCCTCCAGGGGTAGAAACAAAAATGTCTATCTTTATAGTTCCCGGGGTCACAAGGGGGTCCGAGGTCTGGTCAGGTCGACGGGTGGTCCAGAGAGACGGACGCATCGGTAGTCCACCTGGATGTAGAGAGATGGTGGGATAGGGGTCAGTCTGGGAGGAGGGTACAAGGGGTAGAGGACTTATCCCGGTAGTCTGGCGGGGACGATTGACTAGTGGGTTTATAGTGAGCAGCGGGCCGTGGTCCGGGACAGAATGCGGAACATTGATAGGGACTTAGTCCGTGTGCCGGGGTAGGAAGGGGGTGGTGCCACACGCCCGCACGTAGTGGCGAGGGAACCTCTTACCCGTACCGGAGAAAGAAGGGTAGACACCCGGAGGATGCTACATCTGGTCTCGACGAACGGGCTCCCCGAAGGGGACCCCGAACGGAAAACGGTCGTCCTATCTATTCTGGGAACCCCACTGGGAGAAGAGACGGGTCGGAGTAGTGGTTGTCCCGTCGGGACGGAGGGGAGAGGGACCCGGCCCTCGGAAGAACGGGGACTTGGAAAGACGACGAGGAGACACCCCTCTGGTAGGGGGTGGGACACCGGTCCTGTAGGTTTTTCCTTAAAACGGGGTACCTCTACGACGTAAAAATGACTGAGGAGACATGGGGGTTTAAAGGAACCTCTGAGTCTTCCGTGAATAAAGTCTAGTCCTTTCATTTAGATTTTCATGTTTTCTTTTTTTTTTCTTTACAAAGGGAAAACTTAGTATTCCAACTACTTTATAACAAAAAAAAAGGAAGTATTACTCTTAAATGTTGCTGAGGGTAAAGTGGCTACTTCTCTGGACTCAAAGTTATGACTTCGTAAATTCCGAAACTCTTCGTAGGACGACCCTACGACTTTGTATTAGCCCGGCAAAGGTAGCTGAGACGTGTGTAACCAATAATTGTACTGTTCAAGATCTAGGAACAACAAACGACCAATACATACACTTTTCGTAAATAAACACGTTGACCTAAAACTAAGATAAGTCCCTAAAGAAATATGTCTTTCTTTTTTATTTGAATACGCACGTCTAGGAAGGGTTCTTTACTTCTGTCTCCGTCAAGCAAGTCACCGGGAAGGGACTCTGGACACCCCCGGACCGAAAGAAACACAAAAGTATCCGTTTCATAAACGGGAATTAGGGACCACCGAGTCTACCATTTCATAGACGGACGGTGCGTCCTCTGGACTCAAGCTAGGAACCCAGTCCTTCTAGGGGACCTTTTCCCTGACCGTTTGGGGAGGTCATAAGAACGGACCTCTTAGGGTACCTGTCTTCTCGGACCGTCCGATGTCAGGTATCCCAGTGTTTCTCAGTCTGTCCTGACTCGCTGACTGTGAAACTGAAAGAGTGTAAGTCCTCAACTTTCGACACTGAATTACTAAGCCTTTCGAGGCATAGACTTTAGAGATAGCACAGAAGTTTTGTCAAACTAAAATAAAGTCCCGAGGACATAGTCCTTATGGCTCTATTTAGTTGAGAGGTTCTCTAACTCTGGTCCTCCGTTGTCCTACGTCTTTATGTTCCGCCACGACTGCCCACGGGTAGGTCGCTCCTCCGAGGCCTCCTTCTACTTCCCCTCCTCCTCCTCCTCGGTCGTTCGGGTGGGCTCTCCTTCCGGGACGGGGTGTAGACGGACGAGTCGTTGGGGGTGAGCTCTAAGTTGGAGACCGTCCTAGAGGGCCTCTAAGTCTCGTCGCCCCACGACCTGTAGGAGGTCGGCCTCCTCTAGTCCGACGTTCTCCATTGTCCGACGGGGCCCACTCTCGAAGGCCAGTCTTGTTTGCCCATAAAATTGGTCGCACCCACTCCGAAGGAGAGACCCCACTCAGACCAAGCGGTCTCCTCAATGACCGTCCCGTGGAGATAGGGGTTGTACGTCCTTTTAAGTGTAATAAAGGGCACGCACCCACGCACGGTGCAGTGAAGTCAGCACAGGTCGAGACGTGCTGGGCTACCTACCATCGGGTGGCCCGAGGAGACAGGTGCTCCAAGAGGTCCGTTCTTACGACCTCACCCGACGACAAAGGAGGACGTCCCCTAGAAGGAGAGGGTCCTTAGCTTGGGCGTAGAGAATTCAGAGGATGTAACCGTCCGTCCAAGAAATGGCGACCGCGGTGACCCCTTCGTACCCGTCGTTTTTGGTGGATCAATCGAGGATCCTATCGAGTTGGGGCCACAACTCACAAGAGGCGCAACAACAAAGACACCTATCCTTCTAACGTAAGAGATTTGGGAATGAACAATAACACCTCTTAGAGGTGCCGTGCACACTCGTGGGTATGTCAGCCACTACGACTTAAGTAACACTGGCATTTGACCGAGATAAGTAGACACGAAATGAAAAGTGAACGCGCAGAAATAAAGCTTAAAAGCGAACTTGGAACTCACTCACCCCGAGACTTTCTTTCGGGAGTCGTATAGGTGGGGAGGACTTTACCACACCTTTAAATCCTAATACAGAGAAGAACGCGGAAGTAGGCTACCAGGTCCGTCTGAGACGGACACTCAATCCGACTCCGTCCTAGTGTCTCAGTGAATTATCAAACACCGATTGTCCCTCTTTATTAGGTATTTTGTGCTTGTCATCATCTTCACTCTTCGATTCTTTACATCCACAACCTATATATATATATCAGTATATATATATATATATATAGAAATATATGTCTCTCAACCTCGTCAAGAAAATTCTAAAAAAATTACACCCGACAAAAATTTCAGAAATCACTTAAAGAATGTTACGACGAAGGTAAATTACAAAACCCCAAAACCGGTACTCCGGACACCCAAGAATCGACGAGGTGGTCCCCAACTTGGACGTGGGAAACATAATCTTCCGTTTCAGAATTGGTGACCTGACGGTCCCTTCAGGGACAAGTTAGGTCAAGGCAGTAGAATAGGAGAGTACGGGGCAAAGGGGTCAGAGGGGTGAGTGTACGACGAAGTTCGGACGGGAACTCGAACAAGGATCAACGTCAGGACTGAAAGAAATCGAGAACCGAGTGGACACGCTCTAAGATATCTTTGCAAGCAAGAAGAGTAAATAAATTTTCCGTCTTGACGTTTGACACAAGTGTGCATTACTGGTTCCGACTCTGGTCGGGGGCTGGTCCAAGTAGTTGTGTCCGAGCCCACCACACTACGGAAACGAGTCCACCACTCTTCGGACTGCTGTGAGCTAAAAACTTCGCGGTGGGTCCCAGGGGACGCAGGATGGGTCGTCTGAGTCCTCTCTACCAAAATCGCAGACTGTGGTGAACACTGAGTACTCGTAAACATTCGTCCCGGTGTCCTCAACAACCAAAAACAAAACAAAACAAAACAAAACAAAACAAAATACTTTGACTACAGTCATCAGTAGGATGCCGCGAGGAGGGTCGAAGAGTGTCCTATGACCACTCTACTGTATTTCTTGGTGCACGGGGTGGGCTTCGCTTCTACGTACCAGTCCTCTAGAGGTGCTCCGTCCACCTCGACCTGACTCCTTTAGGGTCGTCCGAAACGGTGGGTCTCGTTGGTACACCTTCCAAGATCTTGGGTCCCTCTTCGGGGGGACGTCCACCGGTAGGGAGGATGGACTCTCTCTGGGTCCCCGAGGTGGTAGACGTCTGTCTCGGTGGTAGTGAGTGGAAAAAAAGGAAGGTCAAAATAGACTCTATATTAGCTGTGTGAAGTGACATATTCAAATTCCATATACTAAACTGAAGGTACGTAGTACTTTATTACTGGGTGTCATCAACAACAAGTAGCGGTTCGACAAAGACTGAGAAACACTGGGGCACCTGATGTCGTGCGGTCGGAAGGAACAGGAAGTGGTAGAGGGTATCAAACGAGTATAAGTACAGGTAACTCAGACACTGTGATTGATTGGTAGAGTAGGAGACAGCAGGGGAAGAGGAAAACGGAAGTTGGAAAGGGTCGTAGTCCCAGATAAGGTTAATCAGCCGAGAAGCGTAGTCCACCGGTTTCATAACCTCGAAGTCGAAGTCGTAGTCAGAAGGGTCGCATATAAGTCCCAACCCTTTAAGGGAAATCCTAACTGACTAAACTAAACAGACGACAGGTCCCCTGAGAGTTCTCAGAATAGGTCGGGTCAAGCTTTCGTAGTAAAGAAGTCGTGAGTCGGAAGAAATACAAGGTTGAGAGTGTAGGCATGTACTGACGACCTTTTGGTGTCGAAACTGAGACATACCCGAAACCTATGTTTCACTATCGAGACTAAAAATTGTACGACAGATCCAAACAGTATGGAAAAGAACGTTCCTCGTTCGGACATACAGGTGTCACTAAAACCTCGGATTCTTTTATTTTAGACGGTGACAAAGGTGAAAAAGGGGTAGATAAACGATACTTTACTATCCTTACCTACGGTACTAGAAGTAAAAAACTTACAACTCAAAATTCGGTCGAAAAAGTGAGAGGACAAAGTGGAAGTAGTTCTTCGGGAAATCAAGGAGAAACGAAATACGGAATTACCACCACAGAAGACATATAGACTCCAACAATAAAGAGGACCGTTAGAACTAAGATCGAACACTAAGTAAGTTGAGCCGTAAAGTGTACTACACGAGACGTATATTCGATTTATTCGTCCCACTGCTATATAACGGACCTGTATGAGGAAAGGGCTAACACTTGATCAGACAACAAGGTACAGTCTAAGATTGACAACGAAGAACTGGACGTATGTCCAAAGAGTCCTCTGTCCATTCTACCAGACAATCAGGGTATAGGAATTCTTAAAAGGAGTAAAACAACGCTAGGTGTGTCAGTCTCCGAAATCCCATCAGTCACTTCGTCTTCAAAAAGACCTTAAGAGAACTAAAAACATACTAGGTCCTTTACATCCGTTAAACTGGAGACTAAGGAGACAGAAAAGATTTAAGTCGATCATGTAGACCTTCAAGAATCAAGAACATGACAACCTCGGATCGAACTTCCTAAAACTCGTAGTGAAACGATAGTACACTCTACTCACGTTAACATGTCGTCAAACTTGTAAGAAACCGTAACGGAAAGAAACCCTGACTTTACTTTTGACTGGAGAAGGTCAGGACACCGGTTTAAAACCATTCAAAAGGTTTAAAACGACCGTATAACTTGCGTCGTGAAATTGTCGTAGTAGAAAATCCTAAACTTTATGGAGTCGACCTTAAGGTAGTGGAGCTGATCGAAACAAATATCATTACGAAGGATTCCGGGTGAATGGAAGTGTGAGGTCCTACAGACCGAGATCCACTCACTGGTGTGGTAGTACCAATCGGTTCAGTAATTCTGGAAAGGATATGTCAAGAAGGTACATAAGAACGGTGGAGAAGAATTAGAGAAGACGAAGACAATCCAGGTATGGTAAAGAAGGGACATACCACGGGTAGAAACGTACTTTACAAGGGAACCATAGAAGTTAAAAGAACTTCTCTAGAGATCAGGAAGGGTGAGATAACAAAAGGAAATAAAGAAATATAACAAGTTAATTCTTCCGAAAGAATAAAAAGGAACGATAAGAGACCTTGAGACGAAAGTCAACCCATATAGAAAGGGAAAGAGGAAACGGAAAGTGAAGTGAAGAAAAGATTCGATAAACATACCGGAGGAGTCTGTTGGTGAAACGGAAGAACTTAAAAAAAAGGAAACCCTAACAAAATCAGTGACGGAGGACATGTCACAATGTTTGGAGACAGGTATCAAGAAGTCCGTGAGACAGATAGTCTAGATTAGGGAACTTAGATAAACAGTGAAAGTGACATATTAGTATTCCCTAAACTAAATACAGTATGAACTTACCAGATCACCAAAAGGTATGAAAGAAGTTAAAGTCAGACTTAAACCGTTATTCCTCAAGTACTAGACCCGGTGTCAGTCGAGGACCAGAACAACAAAGACTGACATATCTCGAAGAGTTAGAGACCGACCTTTCTTCTATTAGTCAGACTAAAACCACAACTGGTAGACCACTACAGATACACACCTCAGAAGAAAACACAAAAACCTTCTCCCACAAACGATACTGGTCACGTAAGAGAACCGTTTTGAGATAATCGGAAACGGGACGAAATAAAACATGAGGTTCCGGTTTGAACGGACAATGAGGTCCATAGAGAACTTAAGTATTAAAACGTAAGGTCAGGGGATACTACTTTTCCTGTAGAAAGAGACCACAAGTAAGATCTTCCAGAACATCCAGAAGTATCTTGGCAAGTTGAAGTCCAAGAAACCGTAGTCAGGAACTCCGTATCTGAGCCTAATGACACTATAGCTTACCAAACGGAACCTTTGCTCTAGTAAGACAACAAAAACTCTAACGTGGGTTCACGACGTAAAACCTGAGAAAACAACTGATACTCCCGATGAGGTAAAGAAGATTCCCTAAGAACAGGTGTCATCATCTATATTGCCAGTAGACTTAATTTAAACGGGTAGGGGTAGGTAAAATCGAGTGACGCAGGGATTCTACAGTTACAAGTGAGAACGGGATTCTACAGACACAAGTGAGAACGGTAGGGGACGAATTGGTGCAGGTTGAATGGAACTGAATACCTAGATTGTAAGGTCCAAGGATACGTCATCACAAGAGACGTTGTAGTCTGAACTGAAAGTGGTGGTCTGTGTAGGTGTCGACCCTCAACAAAGACGAAACCGAGTCGGAAAAGATGGCATCGCAGACATCTGAGGTTCTGACCCGACGGAGTCCGGTTTGTTTATTGTCGCTCCCTCGTGCTTGGGGTGGTAGTCGTCTTGTAAACTAATTTCTAAACGACTCGCATCGGGACGTGGTCTCGTACTGGGTCACAAAGGGGTGTCGCTCAGGGAGGGTGGTCCTTTGAACGTGTTCGGGGAAGAGTAGCAGTCTCTCACCTGTCATTCCAATCACTAGGAGACAGTAGAGTAATCTATGGTGTAATTTCTTTATTTTTTTTAAAGGCATACTCTTGAGTCCTAAGTGAGAGAATTGAAAGGATATATTGTACATTAATTGTCATCACAATTAATACAAATAGTGTAATATGTAATGTAGCGTAATGACCTTCACACATGGAAAACTAACGGAGTCAGTTAAGGGAAAGGGGTAGGGACATGAAGTGGGGTGGGGTGGGACCCGAACAATTGGTATCAGACTAGAGAAAAAGATATTCAACAAAACAAAAACTATACATTAAATAGATGTTGTCACATAATCAAGGACAATGCGTTGCATCACTAAACCAAGAAGATATGTAAAGTTTTACCAGTGGATTTTACAAAACTGAATCAGATCAATGTCGTACGGTGGTATATCTTCTTAACGTATCTATAAGTGATATAAGACTAAGGGACCCCCGAGTCTGTCACATCTCAAACGGACGTTATATCCTCTGCGTCCAAACTAGGGACCCATCCCTTCTAGGGGACTTCTTCCTTTACTGTCGGGTGAGGTCCTAAGAACGGACCTTTTAGGGTACCTACCTCCTCGGACATGTCAGGGACCCCAGCGTTTCTCAACCTGTGCTGACTCGTTGAAGTGGAGGAAAGTGATAAGTGATACAAGGGGTGTGACATGTAAAGTGTGGGTACTGAGTCAATAAAAAGTCGACCTTTAGGGATGGAAAAGGAGAGGGAATGGACAAAGAAAGGAAGGGGATGGGAATGGGTGAGGCAGATAAAAGCCATGCAAAGCTAACACAACACAAATAAACAAAAAATCTAAGGTGCGTATTCACTTAGACTCTGTGAACGTCACAAACAGAAACAGACTGAATAAAGTGACTCGTATTATGAGAGATCAAGACAAGCACAACAGAGTTTACCGTTCTAAAGTAAGAAAAAATACCGTTAATAAGGTCACACACACACACACACACACACATATTGTATAGAAGAAATAGACAAGTAGATAACTACTTGTGACTTCAACGAAGACATAGAACCGACGACATTTATGATCTCACTCGTATCTCCACGTCTATAGAAATCTTAATCACCAAAACAAGAGAAGTCTAGTTATGGGTCCTCATCTTAACGACCTAGTATACCATCAGATAATAATCAAAAACTCATGAGAGGTATGACAAAAGATATCACCGACTTAGTTAAATGTCAGGGTGACGACGACGACGACGACGATTCAGCGAAGTCAGCACAGGCTGAGACACGCTGGGGTCTCTGCCGTCGGGTGGTCCGAGGGGGCAGGGACCCTAAGAGGTCCGTTCTTGTGACCTCACCCAACGGTAAAGGAAGAGGTTACGTACTTTTACTTTTCCCTTTCACTTCAGCGAGATTGTTACGTGTTTACAAGGGAAAAGAGGTGTAGGAGTGGTTGCGAACAACAAACAGCAGAAAAACTATTATCGGTAAAATTGCGCACACTTCGCCGTCGGGGGACACCAAAACTGAACGCAGAGGGATTCTGTTACCGTTGGGTGAGGTCACAAGAACGGACCTCTTAGGGTCCCTGCCCCCTCGGACCACCCGACGGCAGAGACCCCAGCGTGTCTCAGTCTGTGCTGACTTCGTTGAATCGTCGTCGTCGTCGTCGTCGTCGTTAGTCACTGCACCCCGTAGAAAAGTGCGGAAACCAGTAGACACACAGAAGAGACCTTTTTGTAGAGAAGTCTAGGAGACGAGTAACAAATTAGTTCAACAAAAAATTACCAGTCACATACTGGTATCTTATGATACCTATAATTAGGGAATAGTCTATATAGCACACATTTATAGAAGAGGGTAAGTCAACCACCGGAAAAGTAAACCATTATCCAAGGGAGTGACCCGTTTTCCCAAAATCAGACTACACCAGGGTACGCAGACAAAAACGAAAACAAGGGGAACGTGGTAGGGATTCAAACTGAAAGTATACTTTCCTTAATATGTCACGCTAAAACGTAAACCGAAAAAAAAAGTGTGTGATAATGGTGGTACCCGGAAAAAGGATCAGGAGTTTTATTCCTTTTCACAGATCAAAAACTCTCTTAAGAAAAAAGAAGAAAAATGGAACTATTAATCTATTTATTTAAATTTAATGAAACCTTTCGAATCTCTATTTGGGGTCATCTTGAATTTTGTACCATATTTAGAGAATGTTGTTGTTCGGCTTTCGTCTCTTTCGTCCCTAGAACATTCTTTTCCTTTCGTTTGTCATTTTCCAGTCGTATTTTTGTGTTTACCATATTTTATTCCACCGTCTCAAGTATCGTTTGTAGTAACAACATTGGTATATACATTTAACGAATTTAGGAGGTAACTTTCGGTCTATAGTAGGCTGACTACTCTTTTGATTTGGGTACTATAATAGTGTGTTTAATCTTAAGTCTCGTTCTTTTCAATGGTTTCCCTTGTCACTGCAGTAAAACATGTCAATTTCTAATAACGAAATAAACGTTCAAAATTTTAATTTATTCTATGAGTAATTATGTAAAAGTAACAAGTAAAGTGACAAAGTAAAGGTAACGTTTTACGTTTGACACACGTCCGGAAAAGAACCGAGGACCGACCTCCTGGCAAAAGTGAAAGAGGACTATTTAATATCAGTAATGTGCGACACACTCAAACCTGAAATCTGTGAACACTTCTGAGAATTCACGTTTTAGGAATAGCTAGGAATACTACGACAGGGGTATAAAATGTGAGCAAAATATGTTCTCGTCAAACTAAGACCAAAACCAAAAAAATCGTTGAACTGAAAGTGACTGGAGCCTCTCGAAGGTCCAATGAAAGTATTTTTGTTGAGGGAAACGTGACTTTTAAGAAATCAAAAACAGTGAATTCCTGTATTAACGTCTTGTTCATGCTAACCGAACTTATTCAAATTCCTGTTCGTGTCCCCGAGTGTCCACCCCTCCCTTCGAAGTACACCGTCCCCTCCCCCATCACCCCCTGTCGGACACTGGTCGGGCGTCACCTAGGAGTGTCCTCGTAACCAGTGAGTCCCGAACCAATCCTCTTGAAGACACCCGGACGTAGAAGTACGAGGGTCCTCTGGTGTCGACAGACTAGTCCTCTGGTGTCGACAGGCTAGGTAGGTAGTGAGGCACGAGTCTGTGAGTCGGCACAGGTTGAGAAACACTGGGGAACCTGATATTGGGCGGTCCGAGGAGACAGGCACCTTAAAAAGGTCCGTTCTTATGACCTCACCCAGCGGTAAAGGAGGAGGTCCCCTAGAAGGACTGGGTTCCTAACTTGAGTGCAGATAACTTAGAGGACGTAACTCTCCGTCTAAGAGATGGTGATCATGGTGGACCCTTCGGAGTCGACATGCTATCTATGGGCCTTTACCTTGACACCCAACTTTCACTTCACGCAAAATCTACTACCACCACCACCACACCACCAAATCAACAATTCAACACAGACTGAGAAACTCTGGGGTACCTGACATCGGACGGTCCAAGGAGACAGGTACCCTAAAGACCTATGAGGGTCAGCTGATTTTTCTACGTGTTGCACTCTCAACGTTCAACAAAATAAACCCCGTTTTACTCCTGACGTCGGAACCTCTGTCGGGGAGTCTATCGAGACTCTCGGACGAGGTTTCTCCGTCACCCCGTTCCAGTTATATATTCTAAGACCACTTCCCCCTCAAGTCATGTTAGTTCGTAAGCAAAATGTTTCTGAAAGACGATCAGTCCTCCTCGACTATAGTAGTACTTCCCTAAATCACGAAAAGATCTATCCTCCTCTACGTTCCTAACCCAGTACTCTACTCAACGACTTTTATAGACTGATAGATTTCTGGGCAAGGTGGTGTAAGGGACCTCGTGTCTCACGAAGTGAGAGGTGGGACTTGAGGGAGACCCCCACAACGTCCAGTTGTCGACGCCGTCGCGTCCCGAGTCAGAGGCGTCTCCGTCTACCGTTTTCGGGAACACACGCACGCACGTACGATTCAGTGAAGTCAGCACAGGCTAAGACGTTGGTGCCTGACATCGGGCGGTCCGAGGAGACAGGCACCCTAAGAGATCCGCTCTTATGACCTCACCCAACGGTACGGGAGGAGGTCCCCTAGAAGGGGTGATCCCTAGCCTGAGTACAGAGAATGTAAAGGACGCAACCGTCCGTTCAAGAAATGGTGGTTGTCAGGGACCGTTTACGAGAACCGCTCACCGTTAAACATCAACTGTGTGGTTTAGCGGTAAGTTTTCCGTCAAGTTTAAAGTGTGTTGATGTCGTTTCTTTCGTATATAAGTGCGAGATCGGAACAATCGTTTGAAGAACTAAAAACGGGATTAGACATCCTACTTTTTGGCACACAACAAAAATTGGGTGGACAGGAACTACTGTATTTCACTCGACGAGAAGAATCATAAATAAATTAACCGACACAGCCCAGGAGGGACACCGCGTGCCCGAAAGTAACGTCACGTGCCTGAGGGACCGACACAGTGTGTCCGAGTCCTCACTACCGCGTGCCCGACTCAACGAAGTGCTGTACACCCTAGAATCAAGGGGCTGGTCCCTAGGTCGGTCCCCACTTCGGGAGTAGGGATGTGACGTTCCGTCTAAACATTGGGGACCTGGTGGTCCCTTCAGGGGTCCGTAGAAAAGAATACGAGTGACCGACAAAGGGAAAGAAACACTTAATGGACAAGAATAAGAAACGGGAAAAAAAGGATATCCCAATAGAAACAAACAGAAGAACTACCTCTCGTCGAAAAGTGTATAAGACCTATATTAAACAAATATACAAACTTTGTAAAAGAGGGTGTCATTTTTGTACCCCCACCCACTACCTCGCGTCTCAAATACGTGTGTTCGCGACCCCGGGTCGACGGACCCAAACTTAGGGCCAAGACGATGAAGAATCGTCCCACGAGACGACACGAATCAACGAGTCAGCACAGGCTGACAAACGTTGGGGTACCTGACATCGGGCGGTCCGAGGAGACAGGTACCCCTAAAAGGTCCGTTCTTATGACCTCACCCAACGGTACGGGAGAAGGTCGCCTAGAAGGGTTGGGTCTCTAGTTTGGGTCCAGAGGATGTAACGTCCGCCTAAGAAATGGCAGACTCGGTGGTCCCTTCGGGTACTTATAACCGCACCTATCGGATAGGGAAGAGGTCCCCTAGAAGGGTTGGGTCTTCAACCTTTTTAATGCATTGAAGGGACACGGAGACGAAGGAGCGGACATTCTGACTCGAGTATGTGTCCCAACACTTCTAGTTTACTCAATCATGTCTACTCCTCGACCGTCGTCCGACTGCCACGAGTTCGGAAGAAGTCAGCATAGAAAGAGATGAATTTTTAGAGTAAATTTGGATTAGAGGACCTACAACACAACATACTAATCCTTCCGGTAAGGGTTCTCCATGTCAAATGTCCCTACCCATTGACACTCTTTCACAGAACTTTACTTTCGGGCTCATCTCGTCTCAGTCCGTCTCTGTACGTGCCTTCGACAGCACGGGTGGCATGACAAGGACCTCTCACCCCGTATCGTCCCTATGTTCCCCGGACTGCTGTCCTCACCCCGACTGAAATCTATAAAAGTGACTTGAGACGCGAGAGATTTCGCCGTGACGGGGGAAGTAATCGGGGGCCACCACTGTGCACCGAGAAGTTGTTGGACTGTACACTGGTCAGGAGTGACTTTGTCCGACTCACATTTTTGTTTATGGTTCAGAACGTCTGTCTTTTTCCTTCGTTTGATAGAATAGTCAGCAAAAACATAATGTACAACTGAATTATAGGACCTATATAATCTAATTTATTTTATGTAATTTTAAAGAAAACTGGAAAATTTTTTATACTAATGATCTTTTGGAATTTAACATATACTCTGGGTGTAATATAAAGATAACCTGTGTCACGAGTTTTTTCTCCGTTATAAAATAAAGAGTTACAGACATTTGTGTTAGTTTTTCACCGACATATAATTCGGAATTCTTTTTCGAGTCATTTATAAATAATTTTAACATATCCAGGATGAGAGAGTGATGTTACGTCGTTTTGTTCTTTTATTCAAATTTGTTACATTTTTGGAGTTCAGTCTTTACAACCCAACGGTACAGGAAGAGGCCCCCTTAGAAGGGTTGGGTCCCTAGTTTGGGTACAACGAATCCTGAGGACGTGACCGTCCGCCCAAGAAACGGTGATCGCGGTGGGTATAACTGTAATTTTTATTTTAGGTGTTAATATTTCTACAGTCGTGAGGAGAGTCATTAATCCTCTTGATCCCTTGTGTTTAGTCTTCCTATATTCTTCCTAACTTACGGGAGTTTGGTTAACCTTACTTAATTGTAAAGATTCCGTGAGATGAGTTGTCATCGTCTTATGTGAAACAAAAAGTGGTCATACACTTTATAAGTGGTTCTATCTGGTGTGGTGTAAAATTGTTTAATTTTCTTAAATTTAGTGTGTCTCACACTGGAGTGGTATTATCTTAATTTGTCTTTAGTTGCTGCATTTCTCTCGTCCTTTTGGAGGATCGCGAACCTTTAGTTCGTCGTGCAAAGATACATTAGGGACTCAATTTCTCCTTCAGAGGTCCCTTCAATCTTTACTTCCTTGATGGGAAGAAGTGTCTACCATACTACACCAGCGTCTTTTAGGGTTTCTTAGATGTTTGTGTGTGTGTGTGTGTGTGTGTTTATGGGAGAATCTTGATTATTACCTGTGATCCTGAAGGGACCACCAGGTCTCCAATTCTCAGGCGGAACGTTACGCCCGCGGCGTCCAAGTCAGGGACCAGACCCTTGATTCTAGGGTGCACGACGTCCCGACGATTCGGACTCTCAGTGTTGATCTCTTCGGGCGGACGGTGTCGATTCTGAGTTGTGTCCGTTTATTTAGTTATTTATAAAAATTTTTATCATTTGTGCCTGATTTTTGTGAATTTTGTGTTACGGGCCACGACCACACCTCGTTGACCTTGAGAGTATGTGAAGACTAAAGTTTTACCGTGTAGACGAGACCTCTTAGGCACTGTCGAGGAATATTTCACTTTGAACGTGAAGGGAGGTTCGGCCGCTTAGGACCCACAAATGGATCGCGTCACAGAGGTATCGTTGCGATAACTTAAGGCCCGACGAAGGAGGAAGAAGGCCCGAACGAGAGGAAGGACAAGAAGTGTCCAAATCGTGGTAGGGACCGTCGTCCTACGGACATCGTGGGGACAGGGCTGTATATTGTTGGGTTTTACAGAGAGGTGGAGCGACTCATAGTAGGTCCCTCGTTTTTATCAAACATCGACTCTCGGTGATGGGATCTCTTTGTTTTTAGATGCAAGTGTGTCTTTAGACATGTGTTTACAACTATGATTCAGACAAGTATTAACAGTTTTCGACCATTGTTGAGTTTACAGGAGATTGTCTACCTATTTATCTGTGTCCTTGTAAGTGTGTTTAACAACAACAACAAATCGGCAATTTAGTACAGGCTGAGAAACACTGAGGTACCTGACGTCGGGTGGTTCGAGGAGACAGGTACCCTAAGAGGTCCGTTCTTATGACCTCACCCAACGGTAAAGGAAGAGGTCCCCTAGAAGGGCTGGGTCTATAGCTTGAGTGTAACGAATGTAGACCGTCCGTCCAAGAAATGGTGATGAGTCATTATTTTTCTTTACTCGACAACTGTGTTGAGTCTACTTAGAGTCTCCGTAAAACGACTCACTTTCTTCAGTCTTTCAAAGGTATCATACACTAAGGTGAATATACTGTAAGACTTGTACTGTTCCGATATCCCTATCTCTTGTCCACTCACCAACGGTCCCCACTCCCCAACCCCCTCCGACACTGAGTTCACCCCTCGTGTCCTCACAAACTGCACTACCTCGAGAACACACAGGACCAACATTACGACCACTGTTCTTAGATATGTTCCCAGTTTTAAGTATCTTGACATATATGATTTTTCAATTAAAATAACATACAAGTAAATTTTTGACTGTGTAACATTTTTCTCTACAGGAGTAAATCCAATTCATAAAAGACGCGGGGGGGGGGTTTATATTATTTTGTCACTAGACAGACCGAGACTTAATTCCGTCTGTAAATGTATGTCGTATTCTTTTAGTTTAGACCTCTATGAAATCTTCTTATTGTAACCCGTGTCTTTAATGACGTTTATGCCATATTACAAACTTTGGTTTTAAATAGTATGATTATCCGGTCTCCTCTTTTTATGGGGTTCGAGGTTTTTCCAAGCTTTCCCTTTATCATGGAGTTAAAGGTAGATTTGTTTTGAGTCTTCGTATGAACGACTTTAAACATTTCTCGTAGAGTCTAGATATTTTCGTAGGACGCATTACTTCTTAACGACCACCGTTATTTCCGTTCTGCTGCTACGAACTTTGGGGACGCCAGCAAGACCTTCGACACCGGTCACGTGCGTTACTCCTCTCTTTGCTCTGTATTCGGGCATCTCTTCCTTTCAGTCTGAGCGGGAATCAATAGACAGTCCCTACCGACGGATGCATTCTGGGACTCCCTCAGTTTCTATGACCCAGATTGTTCCGTCAAGTCCCTCCACCACCCAATATTTTATTCGTACGCTTCCAAAAAACAAACCCCCTGAAGGGACACCAGGTCCCCAATTCTGGGACGGAGAGTCACGTCTACCGTAACCAAACCAGGGACCAGCCCCATGACTCCAGGGTTTACACCACTCTACACAGGTCTTTTATATTTCTTGACTTTTAACCAAGAAAGACACATGTAATTGTTTTGAGCCCAAAAGGTAGTCATTCTTTCGGGACAACTATTCTTTCGTCACTCGTGAGATTTCTTTTTATCCGATTTGTTAAGAGAATTCTTTTCACCGACCACTAATTTACTTTTGTCCTTTTTTTTTTTTTTGTTTGTTTTTTGAGTGACCATTACTGTCTTCATGTTAATTCGTTGTGACTCCGTGGCCCGTAAAGTTTTATCGTCTCTGAAAACTTATATTTATGTAACTTTTGGAGCACAACCCGCGTAAAAATTTACTCACGAGAGCTCGCGTCGACTACCCTACTCTCTCTCGTTATAAACATGGTCAGAGGAATGTTCTTGCACAAACATATGACAGATCACAAAGACAATGATCTTTAAATAGAACTTTTTATTAGTCTTTCCGTGTGTTTATAAATAATCCGACAGGGAAGTTCGTTTTTAATCCCTCCCTACCTCCTTCTTAGGATTACGGGTGGCTATCCCGTGAAAAATAAAATTTCTGTCACATGTCGATACGTTTCTGTGTTCGTAATTTTTCGTACAAAAGTCTCTTGTCCACTTATAAGTACTGTACGATAAAAAATTTCCGTCCTAGCTTGTAATGTACACATCATCTCACCTGTATCTTTTATTTCTATGAAAACAGTAAAAGTTACCGAGCCTGGTTTTTATAAAGTCATTCAGTCCTACTGGATTCTCATTGGCACCAGGGTCCGTCATCACTTATTGTGTCCGTGCGCCCGAAGTCACGTAAAGCGACTCAGAAATACCTGACTGAAAAGAATACATACAATTTCTCGAATTACACTCAAAGATAAACTGTAGACCGTTACCTGTGTTGTGACTCTAGAAGTCTAAAGTACAAGGTTTAGTCTCTGCAGACGTAGTCCAGTAGAAAGGTAAATAGTTTCGTTCAGTCCGTTGAACAAGACCGTTGAGTTAGACAACAACTTCGTAGAGAAAGAAATCGATGTTTTCGTCGTCCAGGACCTCTTGAGGGTAAGTGTGTTCCTTTTATGGGGGTTTACCACCGGAAAACCATCCAGACTCAGAGTTGACCAGTGACTTTCTTAGCCCTAAATTCTTATTTTAACATCCAAAGGGGAGTAGGAGAAATTTCATATTTTTCATCCGTCGACTGTAACCCTGTACAAGAGAATCTACAGCACATCCTAAAGGACCTAAATGAAAAACGAAAAATTACATTGAGACTTCGAGAACCAAGGGTGGGAGGACAAACCTTACCAAAGAGTTAATGACTAACTCTTGCACTACCAAACTCTTTTATTGATCTGTTTATAAGTTTAGTGTTTGAATTCTTCCGGTGGCTCCTTCCCAACCCACAAGTTGACCCTCACCGTCCCTGCCAGTGACGCAACGAACGGAAAACGGTGTGGACCGTGGTCACAGTCCTCTTTACTTCCTCTTCGACCCCAGGACGAGATCGGGGTAGGGGACCTCTTCAACGGGGACGGTGACCACACCCAACACAGGGGTCTGGTCTATTTCTGCTTCAGGACCACTAGAACCCCCTGACCAACACGTCTCGAGTTTTTTAACTCGTCCCGTACTATAAAGCTCGTAGAGGTACCTTTGTTCCTACGTGTGTGTGCGGGTCCGACCGTGACACCACTGTGGCGGGTATGGTCAGACTTGGTCAAAGGGTCGAGGTAAGGGGACCCTTGTTCCACCCTCCCCCCGCGAAGGGTCCCTCGATCGGTCAACCCATCCTGAGAGTCAGACCCAGACGAGTCGGAGACTTTAGTCTCAACACAAAAACAACGAAAAGTTGGACAAGAATATTGAATCTTGAATTTATTATGAAAGTAGAAAAAAAAGGGGGTTTCTTCTGACAGGTAAACTGATCCTTTGACGAGCACAAAAAGTTACTATATGAAGATAGTCTTTTAATTCAACACCAACAAAATAAATGGTTGGAAGCAACTTAGTATATAAACAGAGGCATCCTATTTGGGGTTTGTCAAGTCGTTTAATCAGGGTTTAACAGGGTACGAAATTCTACCTGTCATCGGTAGTGGGTTTTGTAGTCTATAACGTTCTTAAATATGGATAAAACCCGAAAGGTCCACCACGATCACCATTTCTTGGACGGACCGTTACGTCCTTTGTATTCTTTGTGACTAAGTTAAAGACCCAACCCTTCTAGGGGACCTCCTCCCGTACCGTTGGGTGAGGTCATAAGAACGGACCTCTTAGGCACCTGTCTCCTCGGGTCACCCGATGTTACCCCAGCGTTTCTCAACCTGTACTGACTTCACTGACTCGTGAGTGTATGGATAAAATTGTTTCACTACAATGGTAAATCGCAAAAATTTTATTTAGACAACCTATTTATTGAATGCGTGAACTGTATTTAAAGTTTGTCTCGTTTGTCTTAATACCACTTTTTTAGGAGGGGAAGATTGGGGACCGGGAGTCCCGGTCATAGAGACACACAATGTGTTTACTATTCGAGATACATGTAACAAATACAGAACGAATAAAAAAATTGAATCGTTTTACCCAAAAAATTAAATAACTAAAATAAATATAAACCAACGGGACCCCAGAAGTAACGAGAAGTGCCCGAAAGAGGTCAACGTCGTCCGCCCCAGACGAGAGATCAACGCTCCGACCTCGAAGAGTGAGACTACCGTAGAGACAACGTCTCGTGCTCGAGACCCGTGTGGCCGAGTCGTGCACACCGTGTGCCCGAATCACTGAGACACTGCACAGGTTAGAAGGGTCTGGTCCCTAGTTTGGGTACAGGGGACGTAACCATCCGTCTAAGAATAGGTTACGCGGCTTTACAAAACTGTCATAAAGGTCTAGTCGGGTTTCTCTCCAGGGATAAAAAAAAAGAAAAGAAAGAAAAAATAAAATTCGAAATACCTCGAAGTGTCGAATACTATAAGGTATTAACTAAGTTGGTCAGGGGACAACTACCTGTAAACGTTGATCTTTACAATACATAGTTCCTACAAGAAATGTCACAATAATATTATTATTTTCCGTCTAGATATGTTACCGCATGACATTCTTAACGATTCACCTTGACAACCTACTTTCCAATATATGAAAACTTTAAAACTTTGGAGTAGTGGTCCGACAGAAGTGTGAAGCCCACACACACTTCCACGACCGAGGGAGAGTGGTCCTTCCATGTTGTAGGCTACTCAAGTAGAACTGGCCACTCGACCTGTATTTACTACGGCACAACACCAAAATGAAACGTAAAGAGAACAACACTCGCCCCGACTCGTAGAAGAGATCGTGCACAGAAAAGTTTAGACATAGACAAAACCATGAAAAAACATTCGATGGGATAAAGGGTTCGGTAGAACTCTTTTTGGATTGTTAACCGAACACTACACACACTCGAACGGTTCCGAACCCAAACCCGTCGACCAAACACACCCCCGCGTGGTCCGGGGGGTCCCGGACGTCCAATTGAGCGTGAATTGCACACTGGGAAATCAGGGTATCGCTCGTCCCCTCATCGACAGTCGTGGGTCCCACTGTGGCTCCGGGGTACCGGGGGTACCGCTGGGAGGAACGTAAAGGACGCGCCTGATCTCTGGTGCGACGTTGTCCTGAGTCGTACCCGAGACTTTAGGTCGAAGTAGCAGTAATCACTTCCTACTTTTCGCTACGAGATTCCCGGCGAAGAATTAACGTTCGGAAAAGCCAGTGAAGACAGGTTGGATCACGGACGCCCCAAACGAAATGAGAAGATCGACGTCTTCACCCGTGTCGAAACACGGACTTGTCAGCCTAGTACGCCCTTCCTTCCGGACCGTCTCTCTCCTGTGCTTAGGTGGGTCCCACCGGCGTCGACCGCCGTCGTCCTGAGTTCCGGGTTTCGTCTCCCGTCCCGACAGGAATCTGTCGAAAGAGAGGTGGAGAGGGGTGGGAGGTCCTTCGTCGTTACGTGCCTTCAGTCCATAGCCCGTCCACGGGTCGTGAATCGTGAGTCCACTGTACACTCTTTCTTTCCATGTACCCCTCCGAGACCTCGACCCCCTGTGGGGCCGGGACTGTAGTCCCAGAGTCTGAGACGGTGCGGAGTCTTGGTGGACCCCTTGAAGAACTTCCTGTCCAATACTCACCGAGACCCTTCCGCGGACCCTTAGACGTAAAAGTGTTTGCACCAGTGTCTCAGTCCGACTCTATACACCCTGAAGAGGGGGGAAAAAAAAAAACGGAGTACGTAGCTTGGACCTGACCACTAGATAAAACGTATACTATTATATGTACAAAATTACGATAAGAGAGTTTAGTAGGGTCGGAGTGGAAGAGGGTGTTTCAGGTTTTAAGACAAGAAATGTAGATACAGAGAAAACGATAGAGTGTATATCCCAGTAGTAATGGTAGAAGGATTTAAGGTATATATACGCAATCATATGATATAACCACAAAAAGAAAGACTGAATGAAGTGAGACATATTATCCGAGGTCAAAGTAGGTGGAGCAATCTTGACTAAGTTTACGTAAGAAAAATTATCGACTCATTATAAGGTAACACATATACATGGTGTCGAGAGAATAGGTAAGCAGACGACTACCTATAGATCCAATGAAGGTACAGGACCGATAACATTTGTCACGACGCTACTTGTAACCCCATGTACACGGGGGGAGGAAAATCTCCCCCCTTGGCGATTGAGAAAAGCCAAGAAACTGAGACTGTCGGGGAAGGTCTTCGGACGACAGAGACCGACGGACGGAGGGGGGAGCGGACGGTTCCACTTCGGGGGGTCAGTGACACCTGTAGGGATGTCTCAACAGTCACCGACACGGGTTACACACACAAGGAGACACAGCGGTCGTGACTCGGGAAGGAGATGGACCTCCCCCGAGACCCGTGTACAGACACGTTGCTCACTCGACCCCTCCCGTCTTCCGTAGTGGCTGGGGTCGGGGGATTGTCGGGGGCCCCCGTCCCCCGTCCAGAACCAGGAGAACCCTAGGGGTCCCGGGTGTCGAGGGTCATCCACGCGTCGTTTGCGTACGTCAGAGGACACACGACTGGCCCCGGTCCGGAACGTCCTTCGGTGGACCATCTCCTCTGCCCGGTAGCCCGTAGGTCAGGACGACCTCGGTCCTTTCCTCCTACTTGTCGATTACCGTGGGAACCCTTCTCTCCGGGGTGCCGGTACTCCTCCTCCCCAGACCCTCGGTTCGAAAGTCTACCTTCGACACTCGGCACCCGTCATGTCCTCATTCTGGGTAGTGAGCTACGGTCCGGACCAAGGGTACACTCTCGACCAAATCTCCAAAAGGGAATTTGACAGAGTTCGTGGATGAACTTTCCCTAAGGGACCACCGAGTCAGCCATTTCTCTGACGAACGTTCCGTTCTCTGGGTCCAAACGAGGGGTCCAATCCTTCTAGGGGACCTTCTCCGGTGCTGTTGGGTGAGGTCATAGGAACGGACCTCTTAATGTGTCTGTCTCCTCAGACCGCCTGATGTTAGGTATCCAGTGGGTCTCAGCCTGTGTCGACTTCACTGAATCGTGCGTGTACGTACGCGGGTGAACGTTCGTGGTACATTTCGATTTTTCTGTTAATCGGCCTTCCTCGACTATTAGCTCCCACCCTTCCTCCTGTAGTGCACCTGGACGTTCCTCTCCCCCGTCACTGGGCCATGATGGCGGCCGGACACCCGAGAGCCCCTTCGGACCCGTACACACATCTTCCGACAGGGATCGTCCCGTCAGGCCCGTGTCTCGGGACTCTAGGTTTCCTACTCCTCACTTGGAACCAAAACGGTGAGTGTTCGAGACACCATGGGAGTAGGTGTGTCTCCCCTGATAACCCCCTAGAGGTCCCAACATCACTCCTGGCTCCCTCCACTGTACAACCTCCAGGGGTCGTCCTGCGGTCCGCGTCCCATCCTCGACCTGTCTGTCGTCGACAATGATAGGAAACGAACGACCGTAAAATAGAGGCTGTTGCGACGTATTTGTTCCACTCTCTTGTCCTGTAAATACCGGTGACAAATAGTCACTTCACAGTGTGGGCAACTGCACCGAGTCTGTCCTGCCACTACTGATTCTCTCTTTGTGCCGGTTCTCAAAGGACCCAAACCTGTCTTTCACTACGGGTTTGACCGTTTCCCCGTAGCCCCTCACCAGTCGTCAAGGACGTTGAGTCAGAAAAAGAGGGGTCACGTAAAAAAAAAATTAGATAAGCCGACGAAGCCCAGAACCGACGTCGTGAACCTAGAGGAACCGCACGTCCGAAGAGATCGACACCACGCCCGAAGAGAGGTCGACACCGTACGCCCGAGATCTCGTGTGTCCGAGTCACCAACGGCTCCCGAAACAAAGGGACGCCGTACACCCTAGAATCAAGGGGTTGGTCCCTACCTTGGGCACAGGGGACGTAACCTTCCGTCTCAGAATTGGTGACCCGGTGGCCCCTCCAGGATTCCTTCACACGCTCCGTCGTCCCCTCAGGCACCCCAAGTGTCTCCTCCTCACGACCCCCGGACCTGGTCAAGTACCTGCTCACTTACTTACTCACCTACCTACTTACTTACTTACACGTTTGCTTACTCACCTACTACTAACTAGCTTACTCCCTTACCTACCTACCTACTCTTCTACTCACCTTCTAACTTACTCACTTACCACTCACTTACCTACTTACTAACTTATCACCTACTTACTTACCTACTCACCGACCTACTTACTTACTTACGCACCTGTTTGCTCACTCAACTACCTACTTACTTACTCACCTACCTACTTACTCACTTCCTTACTTCCTTACTCACCTACTTACTAACCTACTTACTCACCTACTCACCTACCTACTCACCTACTCACCTACCTACTCACTTACTTACTCACCTACCTACTTACTCACTTACTTCCTTACTCACCTACTTACTAACTTACTTACTTACTCACTTACTCACCTACTTACTCACTTACTTACTTTCTCACCTACTCACCTACCTACCTACTCACTTACCTACTTACTTACTCACTTCCTTACTGACCTACTTACTCACTTACTTCCTTACTCACCTACTTACTAACTTACTTACTCACCTACCTACTTACTCACCTACTCACCTACCTACTTACTCACTTACTCACCTACCTACTCACTTACTTACTCACCTACTCACCTACTCACCTACCTACCTACTCACCTACTCACCTACCTACTCATTTACTCGTCCCGGACCTAGGGACAGTTGAGGTTTGCGGGTAAGTTTCCGAACTTACTGACTCCTCCTTTTATTATAACTACTCCTTTTCTGTTGGTATAACTACACCGTTCATTAGACTGTATCTTTTATTTCTGTTTGTGGGACCTTTTGATTTTGGGTGTCTACTGATTAGCGGGGTATTTGCCTCTTCCTCCCCCACTCGAACGTCACTTACCCGTGTCGGCCATAGATAATCACCACTAAGTCCGGGTTGCGGGCACCGTACAGTCGCTGACTCTCCGGGCGGACGGAGACGGGTCGCCGGAGGCCGGGGCACAGGAGGTCCCCTAGTCCTACTCCTACGACAGCCGTTCGACCCCTGGAAAGGGTGGACACTGGGGTCCACACGGAGTCCGCAGTGACCCCCTCTACCCAAAGTCGTCTGTGTGGAATTGACTCCCCGAGTGGGACCTTGACGACAGGAAAAGGAGAGAACCCTAGACGTAGGTAGAACCAAACCCCACAAAAAATAAAAACCAATACAAACGAATCTTAATCGTTCGAGATTACCGAACTGCAAAAGAATTCTTTGAATTTAAGTCGTCGTCCTTTTCAGTAAACAAAGTCGGGGACATTGTCTCCGCGAAGTCCCTTGAAGGACTGGTCACGTCGGAACGACCCGTCCCGAACCACCTGCGACCGTCTCGTCTCCCACCCCGGAAGGCACGACCCCGGAACCGAGTCTGCGCCCGCTCCGGTCACCCTGCACGACTCACACCAAAGCTTAGAAACTCGTGCGCACTGAACCCCTGTCTCTCCGACTTCCGAGCAAAGTTGCGGAGCAGTGTAACACAACGCACTCCGTGTCTGCGACCCCAACCCCCTCCGTCCCAAGAGAAGACGACCACCCGGTGGGACGTCACTACACACACACACTTGAAAGAGTAACCACGACTCGTCCAAATCCGACAACGAGACGTTACGACCCGATTCAGTGAAGTCAGTACAGACTGAGACGCTGGGACACCTAGCATCGGGTGGTCCGAGGAGACAAGTACCCTAAGAGGTCCGTGACCGCACCCAACGGTACGGGAGGAGGTCCCCTAGAAGGGTTGGGTCCCTAGCTTGGGAGCAGAGAATCTAGGGGTCGTGACCGTTCACCCAAGAAATGGTGATCACGGTACCGGTCTAGGGCAAATACGACAATTCGTACGGGTTGAACGTTTATACAACGAATAAAATTTCGTAAAACGGTCCAGTCGACAAACAGACTCGAAACGTTCCTCCGTCGTCTCATCGACGGGTCGTCCGACGGACGTCTGGGGTGACCTAGGGGCCGGAACAGACGTAGATTCCGTCGTCCCCACCCATCACCCCCCGTCTCAGGTCTTGAACCTTTTGGGAACCCAACTCAGAACGTGGGAGGTCGCCATTGAAGCCCCCGTAATGAATTGGAGACGCAGACAAAGGAAAATTATTTTACCCTGGAAGGCACACAGGAAGGATCCCCGCCCCGCCCCACCCCCCCACCGACCCATCCACGTCTCTGGTACTTAACCCTTTCACGGAACATACAGACCTCTTATACGATCAGGAGGGAGGGAGAGGGACGGACGGAGGAAAGGAAGGTCACAGGGAGGGCCGGGACCCTCGCGATCACAAGCATCTGTCTCAGAATTTGGGACCTAGTCCCAAGGTCGGTCACCCCTCCTACCTCCACACTCTGTACCCCCCACCAGCCCTGTGACCCACCCCTGGTCCCGGGGGTCACAAGTAGTGAGAGGACCGGGGTCGGGAGGAGACAGACAGACAAATAAAGGGACCCCGACGACATTGTTTACTGGTGTTTGACCCACCATTAATTAAGAGGGGGTCAACGTCTCGGGTCTCGGACTTTAGCCGACAGCCGTCAAAGGCGGAGAAGTCGAAGACCACCGAGACCCACAAGGACTTGAGCTCCGTCGTAGCGAGGGCAGAGACGGACCCAGGAGTGGACCGGAAGAAGGGACACACAGAGAGAGACGTAGAGAGGATGTTCCTGTCGACAGTGACCTAAATCTGGAGTTAGGTCCTACCAGAGGAGTGGAACTGTAGGTATTGAATTACACGTTTCTGGGAAAACGGTTTGTCCAAGGGTAAGCGTCCACGATCTCCCACCCTACATCTGGGTCCATACCTCCTCAACAATCAACGAGTCAGTACAGACTCAGACGTTTGGGTACGTGACATATCGGACGGTCCGAGGAGACAGGTACCCTAAAGGGTCCGCTCTTATGACCTCACCCACGGTAAAGGAAGAGGTCCCGTAGAAGGGCTAGGTCCCTAGTTTGGGTGCAGAGGACGTAACCGTCCACCTAAGAAATGGTGACTCGGTGCCCCCTTTGGGGTGTCGAAACCTTCCCGCCAGTGTTAAGTGGGGTGAACTGGTAGGGACGGCCCACCGACGTCATCTTGGACTTGGGTACGATCCAACTATTTGTCGTCTCCCTCTACCCCCACCTCTCCTTCCACTCCCACCGGGGTCCCACCGGAGTCCTTCTCAGTTCTCAAACGAACACTCACTTCGTCCTCCTACTCGACCGTAAGGGTGGGACGAAGTGCCTGCTGTGCACTCCCTTGTCTCCAGGTCACTCAAACAACAAAGTATCCGAGTTGTTAGCGTATTATTCGTACTATCTCTTCTTCGACGGAGGTTTTTCGAATAGTCTAATACCTAAAGAGCGAAAAAAAGAGAGAAGAAGTTTTACTTCTAACGAACTAACTAATGTAATATTTTAGTCTGGCACTTTCTTTATTAGACACGAGTAAGAAGTCAAGAACCTGTCAACTTTCCCATTTTTCTTTTCTCATCCCGAAGGGACCACCGAGTCACCATTTCTTAAACGGACGGTTACGTCCTCCGTACTCGGGCTAGGGGCCGGGCCCTTCTAGGGTGCACGGTACCTCGTCCACTCGGGCACGCGGTGTTGACAACTCGGACACGAGTCATCTCGGGCCCTTGGTGTCGACGCCTTCGGGCGGACGGATCGCGGACACGAGACTTCGTTCTCTTCGGTGCCGTCACTCTTCCGACCCGTGGTACGATCTCATCGGGGGTGGGCTACACGGACCTCTTCTCGGGCACATCGTCGGTTTTGATTTTTTTCTCTGAAAATTTTTTTTCTCACTTTAGTGGGAGTCTAAGGTGGGGGACAACTGTGGACACCAACTGTAGTACTGGACCAAGGAAGATTTACAAAAAGACCCACACATCTTCACCGCGAGGGAGATACCTACTCAGAGGATCGGTAAGAAGTGGTCCTTCATCAGGACTCAGTGGGAACTCAGTCGACTCAGTCGACTCAGTCGACAGCCTCGAGACTACTTACCTACTGGAGAACACAAACTGGAACCTGTGCTCCCGCAGAAGTCGAAGTGATGACACTCGTCCGATCTCCAGAGACTTTCCCACGACCGGTGGAAACGTAGACCTCTTAAGGGACCACCAGGTCACCAATCCTGAACCTCGAAAGTGACGACTCCCACTCCTGAGTTAGGGACGAACCCCTTGATTCTAGGACGTTCAACACGTAACACCTGTTTTTATTTTATTTTGGAAACGTAGACGGACTCCCCGGAGGGACTATCGAGTCGACCATTTCTTAGGTGGACGTTACGTCCTCTGGAACCAAGTTAAGGACCCAGCCCTTCTAGGAGACTTCTTCCCTATCCGATGGGTGAGGTCATAAGAACCCGAAGGGACCACTGAGTCGACCATTTCTTAGACGGACGTTATACCCTCTGGACCCAAGGTAGGGACCCAACTGTTCTAGGGGACCTCTTCCCTTTCCGATGGGTGAGGTCATAGGACCGGACCTCTTAAGGTACCCGACTGACACATCAGGTACCCCAGTGTTTCTCAGCCTGTACTATCTCGCTGAACGTGAAAGTAGACAGACTCTCACCCCTTTTCACTCGGGACCCACGACTGGCGACCGGGAGGAGAGTAGAAGAAACGGGCCACAGGGTCCGGTACAAACTCGAGTAGTGAAGCCTCCGGAGGATGATATTTTCGGACTTGGACGACCACAGGGTGAAGTACCTCTTGCTCGCCGACTTCTTCTAGGACGTGGGCAGGCTCCGGGTGTAGGAGAAGAGGTTGCACGACCTGCAGTACCGGCAGTCGCTCGCCACTCGGTCGTGGGGCAGGAGCACCCCACGGAAGGTCTGGGAGGTGGGGTGGGCCCCACGTCGACCCCGACCACCACAGACGGACGATGCGACCGAAGAGACGAAAACTTACAAACCTCAAAAGACATTATTCGATATTGATTTAACAACAACAAGTCAGTGATTCAGCACAGACTGAGAAACGTTGGGGCACCTGACGTCGTGTGGTCCGAAGGGACAGGTAGTGGTAGAGGACCTCGAACGAGTTTGAGTACAGGTAGCTCAGCCACTACGGTAGGTTGGTAGAGTAGGAGACAGCAGGGGAAGAGGAGAACGGGAGTCGAAAGGGTCGTAGTCCCAGAAAAGGTTACTCCATCGAGAAGGGTAGTCCACCGGTTTCGCAACCTCGAAGTCGAAGTCATAGCCAGGAAGGTTACTTATAAGTCCTGACTAGAGGAAATCCTACCTGACCAACCTAGAGGAACGTCAGGTTCCCTGAGAGTTCTCAGAAGAGGTCGTGACGTCAAACTTTCGCAGACAAGAAGTCACGAGTCGTAAGAAATACCAGGTTGAGAATGTACTTTTCTACTTTTCCGTTTTCTATTTGGATTTATGTATTTGGGTCTCTAGACGGTGGGAGGGTCGTTGTTCCGGTCACGTAGGGGGTCTGTCTTGACGACGGACGTCCAGGGAGGGTAGTCACGTCTACGAGTACACAGAACGCGGACCTGACCTGTGTCGCCACAGGTCCACTGTGCGAGAAATAGGACTGCGGTGGTCCGGGACCGAACCGCGTACGTCCCGGGTTCCAGGGGACTCCCGTTCAGTCTCGCGTCAGGACCTCAATATGAAAGAGGAGAGGTCAACGCACCTTCACCACTGACCTTGACCCGAACATAAAACGGAGTTCTTCCCACCCCACACGAATTCACCTCCTCCTTATCTGTAGATAACTGACCAGTAGTACTTCTCGAGGTCGATAAGACAATCCTATTCTCTAGGCAAATGGTAAACGTGGAATAAGACACCTCCAAACGTCGATTTTGAGTCGAAAATAGTCGCCCGGGCTGGTGGGGACAAGGTTACTCTTTATCGTGAACCCGTCGTCGTCGGGGGACGAGGGGTACACCGAGAGGTACCTGGGAGGACTCACAGGGGGACGTGTGCCCGTGGGGTGGAAGGACAAACGTCGGGGGTCTAGGACGTCGTCAGGGGGGTTGGTCCACCCGAGTCCCTTCACTCTCGACTGACTCTGGTCGCGGCAGAACCTCTGGGGAGTCGGAGACGGTGACGTGGGAGCACGACCCCCTGCTCATAGATAAACAAATGTATAGACAAATATACAATAATACCTTATAGGGTTTGTACGTCTTTATCTTTGTCGTCTTGTCGGGTGCAAAGTCGTAGAGCCAAGTGGGTGCCGGGGTAGGCGGGGGGTTGGGGTGGTGGGTACCCTCGTAAGGTTTCACTTAATGGTAGCAGTAGAGTAAAGTATTTGTGTAGTCATGCGTACATGCCTCCTCCAGAGAAATCGTACAAGGATTACAATAGTAGATGGTCCTTTGGACTTGTTCTTTAAGGAACTACACTATCTTGTCGGGGGAGCGACCCTGGTGGAGGACAGTACAACCAAACCACTCCTGCACGGGAGTCAGAGGGGGGACGTGGGGATTGGGTCGGTGACGGGGGGTCCAAAGACAACCTCGACCTCGCGGCCTACCTCCTTTTGTAGCAATAAAGTCTGCACACACTGTAGCACATGGCGATGCGACGACTGGTGAAGAGGCAGATATAGTGGATACAGTCGTTGGTCTGGATGGTCCTCGCCTGGATGTTCGTCGACGACACTCACACCGGCCCCCGCCCCAGTAGCGTCTCCGCGCCGGGCCCGTCGGGGGAGGAGGATGCGACCGGGACTCGACACCAGGGGTTCGGAGACGAAAGGACCCCGCCGTAGGTTCGGACCGTGCACGACCTCGAAAACCACGGTGGCCCCTTTACCACTGGGGCCCTGGCAGCCGGTGCCACGGGTGACCTGGACACAGGTCTGTCGGCACGTCCCGAGAAAGAGACAAATCTTTTCCCTCGAACTCCGGTTCTCCTGGTGAGCTCCGGGTCCTGTCGTCCTCTCACCAAACTTAGTCTCTGTTTCCGTTCCTAACCCCTCCCTCACAAAAACCACTAAGAGGTAGACCTAACGCACACATGAGGTAGCACAGACTGAGACACACTGGGGTACCTGACATCGGGCGGTCCGAGGAGACAAGTACCCTAAGAGGTCCGTTCATATGACCTCACCCAACGGTACGGGAAGAGGTCCCCTAGAAGGGATGGGTCCCTAGTTTGGTCTCAGAGGACGTAACCGTCCACCTAAGACATGGTGACGTGGTGGACCCTTCGGGAGAGGTCGGTTTCGGGAACTTAAAATGATTTGACGGGCGAAACATTTGAAGGAACCCCAAAGGCAACTCTCTTCAAAAAGTAGTCGAACGGAGAAAACTCAAGAAGTGTAAAGACACGGTACAAAGTCGGTGTCAAATTTACTACTATGCAGGAATCGTGTGAGTTGACCGGGGTTTCCTGAGAGACCCACCACTGAGACCTGAAGTACGAAGCGACCCAGAAAGGTAGTCACGTCAAGTGACCCCCACAAAATTTTCAACTCGGAGCCCCTAAATCCACAACCTGTAAACCCCAAACGTCACCCCTAAACTCCCTTAGGCCTACGGTCAAAACTCCTGTTCGTAACTCTTCTTCAGTGGGTCCTTCGCTCCTGAGACCTATGACGTCATGGGGCCCCAGGTGACCACACTGGGTACTCTCGTCTGAGAGACCCGACTCACGGTACAGGGACTACTGTCCGTCAGGGCCCGGGTGTAGACGGGAGGTCGGAACCAAAGGTGACGGGTTGGGCAGACGTCTTCTCTGTAGGGGCGGTCCGTCCTCGTCGGGTCCAAGAGGGACGTCGGCAGAGGTCGGACGACGGACGAGGACGATGCACCCAAATGGAACGGTGGTAAAGGACGACTCCTTTAGTAACTTAATACGTAGACTAAGTATCAGAACCGGTATGTTCCGTAAGAACGGAAGGGTGTGTTGTTGCATAAAACGATTCAAAAGTACCCGGCCCGTACACTTCAGTGATAACAATAAACTGAACATGTACTTGCCAAAAAAAACGTCTCTTTTTTTTCTCTCTTTCTTACCTACGTACCTGCGTAGGAGACACGGGTACCCGACAGACCAAGGATGCTCCGACACGTACCCCTCCTTCGGAGAGGTTGAGTACGGAGGATGTTCGGTCTCTCCCGAAGGGTCCACCGCGATCACCATTTCTTGGACGACGGTTGCGTCCTCTGTATTCTCTACTCCCAAGGTGGGGACCCAGTCCTTCCAGGGGACCTCCTCCCGTACCGTTGGGTGAGGTCACAGGAACGGACCTCTTAGGGGTCTCTGTCTCCTCGGACCGCCCGATGTCGGGTACCCAAACGTAGCTCAACCTGTGCTGACTCCGTCGAGTCGTGGCTACGAGAGCAGACACACGGGTCGGTCCTCTTCCGTCGGAAGGCCCTCGACTAGCGTGTCGACCTCAACCTGGGGTTCACGTCCCCCGACGGGGAGAGGAGGAAGGAGTAGGACGGAAAGGTCTCCTAGTGCGCGGAGTTCGACAACCAGGTCCATGGGCTGAGAGAGGGGGACGGGGGCGGTTGAAGTCGACGGCGGGCAAAGGAAACCAGTCAGGTCCAGAGACGACCGAAAGACTCTTCAGGCACACGAGGTGTTTAGGATTAATTCGAGGAGGACACACGGTTCGTCACCCTCTGAGTCGGGGACGACGACCTCTCGGTCTAGGACCACCTCTCTCTCTGTGTGTGTGTGTGTCGGCCCTTCACCAGTACCGACTCCTACCACTTAGCCCCACCGTACTATCCCCACTATCGAACCGGGTGAGGGTCCCACCCCTAGTCGTTCCCGAGAGTCTACTCATTGTAAATTCGTTTCTGAATTGACTACCCCTGCTCGGTGAGTAGACTGCGACGAAAGTCCGTCTCCAGGACCCCGTCGTTCCAGGTGTCTACCCAGCCGGTCGGTACTCGACCCCTTGCACTACCCTCACTCACACCTCTACACCCGTCTCCGACCAGTCCCCGGACGTCCCGGTCGACTCCGTAACCTCAGATAGGGGACACTACCCCCCGTGAGGAAAATCACCTGCAACCAATTCTCGAGTTTCGTCGACGGTGCACCTTTCACGGTCCGTCCTCCCGTTCTCACCTTTACCCTCGTTTTCAAACCCTCGTTGAGAGCTCTCTCTCCACCCAACCGCCCGTAGCTCCACCCCGTAGGACCTCCCTGTAGTCCCTTGACTCGGGACGTGAACGATGGCACCTCTTTCTTCCTTCCTCTTAGAAACCAAACTCGTCGACCTGACAAAGGGCTCCACCCCTTCAGCGCCAAGCCACAACCTGGTAACCCTCCTGAAACTCGGTAACTTGTTTTCAAATCCCAGTTTCCCTCTTCAGTCCCACCCGCGAGAACCGTGGGTCCACCGTAATTTGGTCCAAAGTAGGGTTACTCTGTTCCACCTGGACTCGGTGTGACAGACGACCCTCTACCTAAACGCTAATCCCTGACAATTTCCGCCCCAAACGACTCGCGGTGGGGGTCGAACCATTCCCTCCCCATTCCGCCACAGTCTCGACTGACGCACAGTGACCGAACCAACGGCCCGTCTCTGCCCGTCCACTGGTGTGTCTCGCCCGATCCCCGGACGTCGACTCCCTACCGGTCTCCACCCAGACCAGACCTCGAGTCCTCTCTCACTTTTCGCACGGGTAGTGAGACCACAGGTCGACCATCCCCACTAGGAGGTGACAAACCCTATCGACCTCTACAAACAAGACTTCGTGCACCCCGTCGGACCTACCCCGTCCTCCCTCTACCTGACACGACTCTACACGGGTTGGGAGGATACCCCACTCTTGTCCAGGTTTGATGCCCGTACTACTCTAGACCCTCCGTCCTTGGCACTTCTTTTTACACTTCTCGTTACGTTTTTAACGGTAAATATCCGTTTTAAGGTTTTTTGGGTTGATGACCTTTTTTATGAAAAAAAAAAGGGTTGTTTTGGTCTCACTTGTTTTGGAGGCCCAGTAACGATGAATCGAAGTCTACTGTCCGGGTGACCGTTTGCAACTCGAGCTAAGCCCTGCCCGCTGGGACCCACTGGGAGGGGCCCGACGACCAGGACGGAGGGGCAGAGGGACGACGGCACACCAGTCAGGGAAACGAAGCCAGAGACGGCATTCCTCTAACCCCGAGACTGTACCGGGAGCATCAATCAGGACCCCCTCTGGAGCTGAGTGGAATCTCGGTCCGTTCCGAACACACGTTGCGAACCGGGGGCCCAGCCACCGTCGAAGAGGGCGGGGTGCAGGCGAGAGAAGCACCCCCACAGTGTCGGTACACTCCGACGACCCTGGGCGCCCCTCCGGCGGTGTGTCCCCCACCCCGACCTCCTTGCCGGAAGGTGCTTCTTTGGTTCACGCCTGAGAGGACACGGGTCTTGTAGGACTTCTCCCACCTCCTTTCCAGACTCGCACTTCCGTGGCGGGACCTGCGGGTGTTCCTTGACCTCGACCACTCAGCGCGAAGGAGAAACGTGCAAAGGGTCAATTGACAGAAGAGGAGATCTGGGTGGAGGGATAGGACGAGGGAGGACAGAACCATAACAGAGACCTTCTACGTTTAAGTGAAAGTATAAACGAGACCGTTAAGTCTTTTCAGTGGCCCAGGTTTTTTATTCAGTCCACCCCGGACGTGTCCGTCTCCCGAAGGAAGAGGGGGGTCCGACGGTGGAACGCCCCACCTGGTCCGGGGGTCGCCCGCGGGAAATGAGTGTCTGTACAAACACCTGGGGAGGGCGGTTGGGGTGTGACGACGGGGTTAGTACCGGGAACTACCGGGGCGCAAGTAGGAAAGGGCAAAGGTTACAGTTTTCGAGGCCGAAGAGGGAGGGGCGGGTGTAAGACTCCTGTCAAGACCGAGAAGAATCCGGGACCCGTCGAGACGGGATCCGAAGGATGACGTCAGGGGAGGTGGGGTGGAAAGGGGTCGACGTCCTCTGCGCGGGCGGGGGTGGCTCAACCCGGAAACGACGGGGTCTCACCTCTCTTTGGTAGAGACGAGAACTAGGAACCGGTCTTCTCGAAGGAGGACCTTCGACAGTCGTCTCGTGTGCGACCCACCCTCCCCAGCCGTCTAAACAGAATTTTACAAACAGAATTTCGTGGCAGTGCACACACACCAAGACCCACAGGTGACCTCGACGCTCGGGTGAGAACCGTAGACACACCCCCCGGTGACAACACGACCACTGGGGCATTGTCCCGTACCACAACTCTTAAGAAAGGGTGAATCGTATGGTCGCCGTCGTCGAATCATTTTCCCGTAGAATCACTTTACTGATCGGAGGTATCGACAACCCACCACCAAGACTCGGTGAAGACTTTCCGACAACGACTCGGTACTTTCTGCGACCCTTTGAATCGGAGGCCTCCTCTACTTAAGTTAGGTCCCGGCCGCTACTCCGAACTAGTGAGCCTCGAAAAACACACTATTTCAAAATAATTTCATGTTTTCTCTATCTGTTTCGAAGACTGTATCTGTAGTCTTCCTACAGTCTTTTTTGTGGGAGAACGATCAAAAATCGTTTGACAAAATACAGACAAGTCCAGTCAGTAAGTCAGCACAAGCTGAGAAACGCTGGGGTACTTAGCGTCGTACGGTCCGGAGGGACAGGAAGGGGTAGAGGGCCTCAAGTGAGTTTGAGTACCGGTAGCTCACCCACTACGGTAGGTCGATAGAATAGGAGAAAGACTGGACCCCTCAAGGAGAAAGTCATAGGATAATAATTGTATCGAGTTCTTTTTGTAAAGGTATTCTTTTGGTCTAACCAATCGAGTTTCAAACTCTCTTCAATTCAAGACCACCTTGGTCCACAGCAGCACCGTTGTGTCTTGAAATTCTCTTTGGAGGAAAATCAAAACATGTCTCCTCCTTTTTTTAGACTGTGAACGTCAAACAAAGGAGGACGGCGAATTCCCTCTTTATTTTTTTGCAGACTGAGAACTTCGGACAAAGGAGGCAAACCTCTGGGGACCGGAGGGACGGGCAATGCGAGAGCGAAACTCGGTACTCCTGAAACATCGACTTCCGTCAGTAAAGAGGGGTCCAGAGAGGAGGACAGCGAGTGAGGTCCGGTCCACCGACACTTTGGGGAGACCGCTGATATGGGAAACTTATGACCCCTTTTATCGTGAGGGGACGGTCGGATCAACCCCTTTCCGACCGCGGAACTCGCCCGACCAGTCCCTCCCTGTCACCGGACGGTCGGACCGACGGAGACGGGCCCGGAGACGGTGCGGGCCCTGTGTGCGCGGACAAGTCTGCCCTCGAGGCGGGGTCGAGGGTGACCGGGGCCGCCAGAGCCCCGTGGTCGGTCGCCAGAGACAAAAGTTCAACAAGAAACGAAAGGAGAGGGAAAAATAAAGGAACATTACTTTCCATACGAGAACGAAGAGTAATAGTGAAAAATATTTCCACCCCAAAAAAAGGGGGATTAAATATTTTTGCCACTTATGTCTAAGTGTGTGACAAGTATTTGTCTTTACACCGTTTCTAGGCGTCAAGAGGGTGTGGGGTGACGGTTGTACGACCTCGGGTGGGAAGGTCTGCCTGCGGACGTGTGTACCAACATAAGGGACGTCTTCCCCGAACACCAAATATTCGACCGAAACGGGAGACAAAGTCGCGTGCACCCGTAGGGACCACCGAGTCGTCATTTCTTAGACGGCCGGTTACTTTCTCTGGGACCAAACTAGCGACCCAACCCTTCTAGGGGACCTCTTCCCTTACCGATGGGTGAGGTCATAAGAACGGACCTCTTAGGGTACCTCCTCGGACCACCCGATGTCAGGAACGTCAGTGTTTCTCAGCCTGTGCTGAACTCACTGATTGTGTAAGAGAGTCACATACATTTCAGTCACGAAAAAAAGTACTCAAGTCTCATGTCCCAATACACCGAAATGTTCGCGATTAGTTAGGGTCAACGGGGTGACCGTCTGTAAATCCAAATCCTGTCGGAAGGAGCAAGGTTTGTGGTGACGTCCCCATGGGGTATGCACGTGGAGACCCGCGACAGAAGGAAGGGTGCACGACTCACGGTCCGGGACAAGAGATGTGGGCACTAAGACTCGCCTATAGCACAGGAGCCTTGTTCCATCGTCTTTTAGACGAAAGTAAACCGGGAAACCATGGGTCCACCGGAGGGTCCTTCGAACCCTCCGAGGGGAACGTCGTGCACTGTCTCGGGCTTAGGGTCCGGAGCCCGTAAAGGTCCGACTGTCTATTCTGTCCTGTAGAACGACTTTTGGCAAGAGAATCCACTACGCTCCCCAGTCGCAACGAAAGACAAGAGAGACCTCAGGCGTAGGGCGGTTCCTGTTCCGGGGCCGAAAGAGGTGACCTTGACTCTGGGGTGACTCTGACCGGTCAGTCACAGAGTCGACGCCGGACTCACGGGTTTCCTGCACCGGTCTCCGGCGGCCGACGCCCACGGACTGCACAGACGGAAGGACAAGGTCCACCACTTTCGCACGTTGCTCCCGCAGTCCTTCTACTCGGCGTGTCTCGTCTACTAGTCGTAGGTCTTCTTCTACCTCAAGTTCTAGTTCCAGTCGGTGCGCAGGGGCCGGGGCGGGCGGTCGGACCCCGCGTCCGGTGACCGACCCGGGCGACTTGCCGGTGTGAACCCAGAGTCGTACCACGGTGCGGGTGGCTTCGGGAGGGGCTGGGGGATCGCCTCCCGGGAGGGGACGGGGGTCAGTGGTCCGGTAGTGTAACCGGATCTGACAAAAGAACGTCCCGTCACGTCCCTGGGCTTTCGTCGGACGAGAGTCAATGGCCGACGTACTGGAACTTGTCAGTCGAGCTTTCTTCTTATACTGTACTTGGTCAGGTCCCCAAGAATTAGGACCCACTAAACTTTTAGCCCACCTTCAATGGGTGGAAGAGGGGGTTGAAACACATTTCGAAGTCCGTGGTCACTGGGATTCCCGAGGGTCCCAAAGACCACTACACCCGTGTTCCCGTGCCACGGGCGGCTCCCAGACACTCCAGTGCGACCGAGAAACCCGCGGCTCGGAGTCAACTTCTATGTCTGGAGCCCTACCACCCCTCCGGAGTGTATCGAGGTAAACGACCGACTCACGACCCACGGCTCATTGGCGGGGTCTCGACACCTCACCCCCTCACGTCCGGGTCGGAGGAGCGGGACCCCCTGGGTCAAGAGGGGAGAGGGGACCCTTGAACTTGGTAGGAAACTAAGACGTAGTGAGTCCGACTCGGACCACTCCGTACTATCGTGTGTATACGTGGGTGCACACGTGTGTGTGGGGACACTCATGTCTGCGTATGTCCTGTGTTCGCACATATGTGTCTGTGTGTGCTCCTGTGTGTTTGTCGTCTGTTTATGTGTGGACGGGTGAGCCCTTCTGTGTGCGCGGGGAGGGCGTACACGGGTCGTGGGCGGTCACGGGTACAGGACCCGGGTCACGTCAGGGGTCGTGGGTAATGGCACCGCTGACGAGGTCAGCCCTATCGTCCCCTCGGTCGGCCCCGTCCCACGCGTCCCGTGTCGGAAAGGACTGTGCCNTGTTCGCACATATGTGTCTGTGTGTGCTCCTGTGTGTTTGTCGTCTGTTTATGTGTGGACGGGTGAGCCCTTCTGTGTGCGCGGGGAGGGCGTACACGGGTCGTGGGTGGTCACGGGTACAGGACCCGGGTCACGTCAGGGGTCGTGGGTAATGGCGCCGCTGACGAGGTCAGCCCTATCGTCCCCTCGGTCGGCCCCGTCCCACGCGTCCCGTGTCGGAAAGGACTGTGCCCGCGGGGGGGCGGGGGGTCAGCCACGGGTAGTAGAGCGTGAGGGCGACCGACGACTTCGTCCCGCTCGACGTCGTCTACAGGCCGGGGTTCTGGAGCGCCTGGGACGCCTGGTTCTTTGAGAAGGCCCTCTAAATGGAGAAAGAGAAGTTGCTGGACGACCACTAGACGGCCGTCTAAGGCCCCACTCGTCGTCCACCCTCCCCACCCCTCAGTGGTCCCGGACCCCCGCCACAGGACCCGGAAGGCCGTTCAAATAAATTTGGGGACTCAAAAAGGGAGGACGGCCGACCTACCGCCAAGAGGATTCATAACGTCGAGTCACGGATGGTGGACCCCACACGGGTCGTCGAGGATATAGTCCCCACGTCCGGGGAACAGGTAGCAGGTGCGGTCCCCACTCCCGCCCACCCCCGACCCCTACTCCCCCTGTCCGTAAGTCTACCCCCCGAAGGCTTCCACCACTCCTCGCCGGCGTCACCCCGGTCAGGACGGCCGGTCCCGACCCCACCCTCCAGAGGACCCTTAGGCTCACAGGACCCCTGGTTATTCGGGGAGGACGGTGGGCCCAGGGGTCTCTGTTCATGGTCCACAAACTGAGCCGGGGTGCCCCGGACGACGCGCGCCTCCTCGACCTCCTGGTCCCGGTCTGCGACCGGTTGCAGAAGTAGGACGCCGACGAGCTCTTGAGCCTACTGGCCCTCCGGTGGATGTACGACTTCCGCAGGAGAGTCACTCACGGGTTCCGACGGCAGGGGAAGGGACCCCGAACGACAGGCGGGTCGAGGACACAAAGGAGGGGGTCCGGCACAGGTCTCCCAAAGGTAGGGCACGATCACAGCCCCAACCCCCACTCGTACAACGACCCACACACACACACACACACACACACACACACACACACACAAGGGAACCCGGCGTCTGAGACTACTCGACAACATTTCGGGAACCCGGTCCGGCTGGTCACTTGACGGCGACGACCCGTCGGAGTCCGGGTGGACGGTGGGGACTCGTCGGTCCGGCAGAGGGGACGTGGGGGTCCCGAGACTCTCCCTACCGGTCCAGGTACGCCCCACTACGAGACACCCGGGGGCTCGACCCTACGGGTCATGGGTCGGGGGACGTGGGGTCTTGAGTCCACAGTGGGTCGTGTAGTTCGGGTCAAGACTGACGGAACCCTCCTGCCCCACCGCAGTCGGAGAGGCTCAGGTGCTAACACCGAATCCCGTCGACCGGTGAGTCCCGAGTGAAGACCCACTTGCACCCCCACAGTACCCGAGTGAGTGGGAATGGGTGACTGAACTTTCTACGGGGGTCCCTCCAAGACGTCCCGAGGCGGACCGGGCGAGGGACGACGGTTCGAGCCCTGGGGCCCCGGTCGGACGACCCACGGACCGTGACGTCAAGGGGAACCCACCATGGACTGTGAGACACAACCGCCGTAGACGGGAGAAGGACTGGGTCCTCGCTCTACTTCGCGACCTACTGGAGCGACCGGGGATTGGCTTCTTGGTTCAAGCAAAGGAAGTGCAGGGCCGACGAACCATTCGTCGGGTGACCCCTCCCCGGTGGACGGCCCACCCTGTCCACTACCAGTCCCTCCTGAGACGTCCAGTAGGAGCCTACCCCGGGAGACGTGAGACGGATTGCCCGGAAACTCCGACGACGTTCCGACGAAGCTGACGGGCCTCCAGGAAACGTGGGGTTACGTTCGAGCCATGGGGTGCCTCCTCCTGTGCTACACGGACTCGAGACGTTCGCAAAGGTGCCAATTACTTCTGTATTTTCAGTGGTACAGAATTCACTGGCCACGGCGTTCCTTTGGTCTTCCCTAAACCGTGTCCCCCGTTTGGGGTCACAAGAGACCCCACCGGTTAACAGACTTCTGCAAGGTTTTATCCTTTCCCGAGTTCTCGGTAGGACTGGTACGAGTGGCTCAGGACTCGCAGGGGTCCGGCGAGGGTCCCGGGTCGGGTCCTGGCTCCTCGGAGATTTATTCTCGTGGGGAACGTGCGCGACTGAACAAGTCTTGACGGCCGACAAAACTGCACGAAACGAGACCTCGGTGCGGGCGGGGAGGGAGGTTCCTCGGGAAAAGGTCGCCGACGGACAGACGGGAAAGAGGACCTTTCCCAACCCCCACCCCGCCCCCCGCACAGGGACAATTGAAGACCCCCCGCCCCGGCCCAAGACGCCCAAGGGTCGGTCCCGCCCACGGCGCACTACTCCGGTCCGGTGGCGAAGGAGGGAAGTCTGACGGGGGTCCAGGTCACACACGTGGGCATGCACCGGGTCGTCGGCCTGCTCGACTGCGACCTCGACCGGCTGTAGGAGTTGTAGGACCTGTTCTGTCTCCTGCCACTCCGGGTCACGACCGCGGAGACGGGCTCCCCGAGGGACGTGGATGGGGCACGGGTCGCCAGGGGAAGGGGAGTAGACCGGGACCGTAGTCGAAGGGGTAATGTCACCCTTCCTACTTCTGGTCCTTGTGGGGTTGGGTCTGGACATAAACGTCGTTCGAAGGTCTACTCGGACACTTGTGGTCCGGACACCAGGGTACATCCGGTCCTTCGACGGGGGACCCCGAGGACGGGTGAGGACGACAACTGTGGTCGCGGTCTCCAACCGAGGGGGGTGGACCTTTTGCTTGGGGAATAAAGATGTAGTTAACAAGGATTAGATTTAGGGGTTTCACGTGTTTCGCAGAGAGGGGTGGGGTCAAGGAGGCGAAAAAGACTCCAGGACCGACCTTCCAGTGTCCGACCACTGGAGACCCCTTCTGGGACCGGTGTTGGCGTTTAGGATCCCCGAGTGGGTCGCGACCCGCTCGACACCAAAGACGGGATATGGGGGTAGGGGTCTTATATTTGTCGGACTGTGGGGAGGATCACCGGACGTCTTCTGTACGGGGACGGGGTGGCTGGAGTCCGGAGTCGGGACGGGTTCCTGGACGGTCGTCCTGGACGTCAAACCCGGCGGCGGACGGGGGGACTGTGGCACTACACCCCCACCCCACCTCATCTCTCAGTCCCGTGAACCGGCCAAGCACTGGACCGGCGGCAGTCGACTGGTGGGTTGAGAGTCCTCGGACTCCGAGTCCCTTCCCGACGGGTTGCTCTCCCACTACCACCGCAGGACCCGGTCGACGGTAGGGTGGTCGGGCAACTACGGAGAGCGAAAACTCCCACCGGGAACCCCAGAGGACCGGTGTCCACCCCGTCGGACTCTAACAACTCCCGAACCCTTACCCAGGGCCTCAGTTATGGTACCCTGGGTACTACCACGTCCCAGCCGGCCAAGGAGGTGGAGGGACACATGCCCGTCGCACGAGGGGTCCTCCCGACGTGGGGAGGGGTTTCGAAGACCCCATATGTGGACCAGACTCGTAAAGGTAGTCACCCACACTCCCGTCCCCCGGGGACTCTTCCGACCGGCCTGAGGGGTCCGAGGGAAGGCGGACGAGGGGTGTGTGGCCTCCCTCCGGGTCGGGTCCGGTGAACCTCTCTCGAACACTGGAAGACAGAGGGGAGGGAGGGTCCGACCTAGAAGCCGCTCGCAGACGTACTGGTCCTCGCTCCGACCAAGGGGTCGTTGTACTGGCTCCTCTAGAACTTGGGGTTCTAGGCCAGGGTCTTGGAGTTCCTCACAAAGGCACAGGTGTTCTACCTGCTAGGAGTCGCGTCGGTCTTATTTCTGGCGTCCTTCGACCCGTCGGCCTTAGCCGTTACTGGGGACTGGCGTGGGGGGGTGGTGTGTGTTTGTGGGTGGGGGGCGGACCACCTCCCTACATCCGTCCTCATTCCGGACCGTCCGTCTGGGGTCCCCTGTCACCTTCCTGAGACCCCCTTCCGGGGCGGAGGGGTCCGTCGTCCCACACCGGACTGGAGCCACCCCCGCCAGAAACGGCCTCAGCGAGGGTGGGGGAGGGACGGTGCGCCAAGCACGAGAACACAGGACCGGGGAGCTAGTGGGTGACCTCTCTCCCACGACGGGTGTAGGGAGACGACGTAAACATCTACTCTTTAACATAAAATTTGTCATAATGTGGTGGAGAAGAAGACAGAGAACCTCCCGTCTACTACCCGTCCGAGGTCCCGGGCGGGGACCATGACTCTCCGGGGTCTGGGACCCCACGGGCCCCGGGTCCCGTTCACGCTTCCGCTTCCATAGTACTGAGGGACGTGCACAGGAGAGGGGGCTTCGACAATCTGGGCCGGTCCGCGTGTGCACCTGGTGGGACCGGACTACGCGAACTCTGGTAGACCGGCGGAGACGGGGGTTCGGAGGTGGGCGGAGACCGACGTGCCGACCGGAGACGGAGTGCCGTCCGGACGGTCTCGAACCGACTCCCGGGTGCGGCGGAAACCGAGGGACTGGCCGACCTATATTGAACAATGGACGGGGAAGTCCTCGGGACCACAGTGTTTCCTTACTGAACCGGTGACGTAGGACATACCCAATACCAAGGCTCTTTTCGTTTATAGTAAAAACCGACGTAATTTTCTTCGTAGTACATATTTTATCTCCTTCCAGAGGAAAGAAATAAGGGGACCACGTGTGCCCTTACGGCACAAACCCAGACCCGTCCCTGTCTTCTCAGGGGGAGGGCCGGCACCTCCGCCGGACAGGTTCCTCTGCCGACTCCTCCGAAGGGCAGCTCCTCCTTCGTCGGTCCTACCCCGGAGTCCTACCTTCACCTAGACCTGGAGGTGAACACTCCCTGAGGTGTTTGTCTTATTCGACAGACTCCACTACCCCCTGTAGGAGGACGTCACCCTCACTCTTTCGTCCCAACCTTCTGGTGACACCCTGTCTCCATACCCCCCCCACACCAGGATATCCCCTAGACTGGTGGTCCGAACTCTGAAGCCGAAGGTTAGGTCGGTCGGTGACCAGGTCCCGTGAAGAAAGGTGGAAGTCTCCGCCATCGGTCAATGGACCTCCAACGTCACCCAGGACCCCGGTGCGGGGAAGGGAGGGGGGTCAAGACTCTTACCCCCTTCCGGACCTTTGGTTGGGACGGTCCCCGGTGCGGGAAGAACAGTCCTACGACTAGTCTTCGGGTCCTAAATCTGCCTCGTAGAAGGGTCTTTAGTGTTGTACCAACCCCAAAAACCCGGGAGTCTGGGAAACTCTTGGCCTACTTAGGGACCTTCTAAGTCTGGGCACGTTGTACGACCAGGTTAACCCCTCCCTGGGAGCCTACGGTCACTCCCCGACTACGAGAACCATGGAGGAACGACGTTTGGGTCACCCCGTCCAGACCCTCTCCCCAGAAGGACGTGGACTCAAAGGATCCTCAACCCTTTTCCCCTCTCCCAGGTAAAGACTCGGGGTACGACGAGAACCCACCCCCACCCCCCAGCAACCAGGATCAGAAATAGGTCGAAAACAAAAACCTCGACCCTCTGTCGTATCACTGAACACAGTAGACGAGATTCCTCCGAAACAGACGACCGCCAATGCACATTATTAAATATTTGTCAAAGTACTTTTGGCCAGTCGTTACGTTGTCAGAAAATATTCGGCTTTGAGACTTCGGTACTGCACAGAACCCATCACACTTACCCATGGTGCATGCCAGCCAGTAGACTCATAGGTCCACCTCTTTTGCGGCCTTGTTCACACGAGTCCCTGAGTCTGTTTGGTTGCTCCGGTTCCACCAACGATCTCTATTACCACTTTTTTTATTCCTTTCTTCCTATCGAGGAGAGAGGTCGCGAGTCTTCTTAGGAGAACACCGGGGCCACAATTTGGTAGGGGCCCCAAACGTCTGTCGGGGGGGGATGGGGTCCGGAATCGCAGGAGTGAGGTTCTGAGTCAAGATCGAAGAAACGACGACGTAGGTCTCGTCCATTCGGTGATAATGTTTACGGAGAGATTTAGTGTTTCCAATCCAAAGGACCCTCCATACCCTCTGTCTCCCGGACAGGTCCCTCGGTCACGGTCCCGGTTCGACCCCCTGTCCCACGTCGCAGACCCAGATCGGGGGTTCTAAAGTCCCGACTTTACTCCTCCCAACTCGAACTTTCGGGAAAAACAAAGGATTGGCGTCAGGGCACACCCCAACAGATGACACGGTCTCCGAGCCGGTGACAGGGGACCTTGAGCTGGGCCGGTCCTCTCCCTCCGGGAGACCCCGAACGCAACCCCTCGCCCCTGTCCCCGGGTATCGTGGGTCCGAAGTGGCGCACAGAGTAAGCGAGGACCCCAGCTCTCCAGGGGTCCCTAGGCCTCCCACGCCCAGACCCTGAGTCTGGGGTATCTGTTCGCGGGGCCGACGGCCTCAGACTTCTACGGGGGGTGGTTGTTTTAGTGGTTAGTAGACTAACCTTCGGCCCTGCGGGCACTCAGTCGCCTGGGGCGACCCTGAGTCGCTCTGGAGCTCTTCGTCCCGCCACCCGTGACCCGACCGGAAACGGGAGAGGTCGGGTCCCCCGGAGGGCGGCCAGGCGCGAGGGAGCGTCGCGAGGGACTGGACGCCTCCCCAGCCACCCCCACTGCTCATCCCCAGGGGCGGCCTGAGCCCGGTCTCGCGCGGCGTACGGGCGAGGGCGTGGGCCTTCCGGGGGCGTGCGTGGGCGCGCGGGCGCCCCCTGGGCCGCGTACACGTGAGGGCGTGCGCGGGGCGCTCGTGCCGCTGTGGGGGCGTGGGGAGTGGGGCGAGCGGCTGTGTGAGTGCGCGCCTGTGTTCCTCTGAGCCCCCCGCGCGTGGACCCCACGGCGGCTCGGCGTGGCGCCGGGGAAATAAGCGAAGTCCTCCGCCTTTTGAAAGAGTCGCGCTGGTGGTGCTCGCGGTCGTGGTGCGTCCACCGGTCGTCCCGCCGCTACTGCTACCGCCGCTACCGCGGCCCGGGGTCGCTCGGACGCCTCCTGCCCCGCTCCCCCGGCCCAGTCGGTCTCCGGGCGGCGGGCGGGGCGTAGGAGGGGGGTGGAGAGGAAGGCCGGGCTGGGGGTGGGGACGTGTGGGTGGGGGCGGGCGTGACGCTGGGCGTGGGCGCGCAGGCACAGCCGGTCTCCGGGCGGGGGTGGGCAAAGGGGTAGAGGCTGGAGGGCGGGGGCGGGGGATGGGGAGGAGGACCGGGCGGGCGCTGGAGACGTGGGAGCGTGGGCGGGNGGGGCGGAGACAAGGGCCGGGGTGGGAGGATGGGGAAGGAGGGCCCGGCGGGGGGTGAGGACAGGGGTAGGGGGTAAGGCGTGGAGGTGGAGGCGTGGGGGTGGAGGCGTGGGGGTGGGGACGGGGGCCGGGGCGGGATGACGGGGAAGGAGGACGGGGGGTAGGAAAGGGGAGTGGGGGGCGGGGGCGTGTGGCACGGGGGCCGGGCGCGGGGGGCGGGGAATGGGGAGTCACAGGGCGGAGGCGGGGCGAAAGGGGTGGAGGGCGGGGGCGGCATGGGGGCGGGACCAGGTCCGCGAGGACCCGCCACGACAGGAGCCCCGAGCCGCACCGCCACACGCGCCCACCCGGCGACTGACGGCCGAGGGTCCGCCCCGACCACGAGAGGTGCCCCAGAAGAGGACTGCCGTCGAGGCGCCCGAGCAAGGTGTCCCACCCGCGCCCGAGGACGCCCGGGAGCCGACGTTCCGGTTCCTGTCCACATCGTCCAGGGGGCCCGCCATCCAGGCTGCTCTGTAGGGCGGCAACTTGCTGACCCTTCCCCACGGAGCGCCACGAAACGGCCTCCGGCACCCCCCCGCCAGGGTGCACACCGGGACCTGGGGGATGACCCCGGTCCGACGGAGGATGGGTCCTGCCCTGTCCAACTACAACCGCCCCCGGTGGGTGTCCTCTTTCGACCCTCTTGACCCCCGAGTGTCCCTCGAAGTCCCGTCATCCCTGGTACACCCCCTTGTTGTCACCCCCCGTGCTACGAGGGGTCGTCCCGGACGCCTGGGGTCGACTTGACGACCCCCAGACACCCGGACCCCGTCACTGTGAAGATTCCCCAGGAGAGGGGTGTGTCTCGTCGGAAGTGAGACCTCTCCCGCGGTCCTGTCCCTTCGTTACAGGACAGGCCTCTGGTCCCTGAGACGGGTGGCCCACCACTCCCCGTCGGCAGGACCCTCCACTTCTCCTTTCCGGGTGGGGGGTGGGGACCCGTCGGTCGGGACGAAGAGGGACTGGTATCGGGGTCCCGGACCCCAGGGCGAGGGCGTGTACGGAGGTGTACGGGGGGTTACAGACTCCGAATTTCGCGTTCTCGGAGACATCGGCCTCCTCTTTGGCACTACGGGCCCAAAACGAGGGAGGTCTGGTCTGTCCCCGTCTCCCGACCCGTCCTCACAGACGCCTCGAACAAGCCCTTCGAGGTCCTCTGGGAGTGGGGTTGGGACCGTCCCCGACCTAGTCATCCCGTCGGAGACCCGTCACAAAAAAAACGTCCTGGGAAAGAAGCGACCATCCAGCCTTCCAAGTCCCATGTGTCCCCGGGGGTCTCCCGTCCTGTTCTCAGACCGTACCCTTGAGGTCGGGGTGGGGGTGGGGGTGACACCGGGGTCTGTGGGGTCAGAACGAGGGGGAAGTTCTTAGGATCGGACTCCTCGATGTGTCGTTGTGGGGTCGGGACCCGGGTAGGTCGGAAGAGTCTGGGGGTCAGTTCAAGTTCTGGTCCGAGGTCCGAAGGGTGGGGTCGACGACTCACTAGACCCACACTAGGTCCCTACGACCTCACCCGACTCACCCGTAGCGTTGCGTCGCAGGGTCACTGTGGTCGTCCCTTGACACACAGGGACGAAGGCTCCTCTGGCCCCGATTCCCATTTGAATCCACCCGCAACGTCAATTCACGAGGACCACTGACTTCGGAGCCTGTCGTGTCAGTGTCCAACATGGAAGGGTCTTTGAAGGGACCTTCAACACCAAGTTAGTTATATCGGGACCACGACCACCAATTGTTAGGCCGACGGTCACATCGTCTACGTTCTCTGGGCCCAAGTCAGGGACCCAACCCTTCTAGGAGACCACTTCCTTTACCGTTGGGTGAGGTCATAAGAACGGACCTCTTAGGGTACCTGTCTCCTCGGACCACCCGATGTCAGAAACCCCAACGGTTTCTCAGCCTGTGCTGACTCGTGAATCGTCGTCGTCGTCGTCGTCGTCGTTCTGTTCGGGACCGACCAGAGGGACGGTCAAGGACCCCGTGGAAAGTGAGAACCCCGAAGGTGGGGGCTCTGGNGGGGGGGGGGGGTGGCGAGACCCGGGACCCGTGTCTGTTCGGTCTGGGTGTGGGACGAAGGTCCGAGTCGTGGAGGACCTCTCCCCCACGAGACCCTTCTGTGTTTCCACAAACGTCCCCAGAGACGGTTGTCAAAGGTGAATTCCGTTTAATACTCACTTGTCGGTTTCGGTTTAAGGTCCTGTCAGGAGTTTATTGATCCAGAAGTTTTTATAATTCCAGCGCTCTCTGTCTCACTCCCCGACAAGGCCTAATCTCTGACTCCTCAAGACCGGTGTGTCACGTTGCACTCTAGGACCTCCCCGGACACCCCAGGTGACCGCTTGGCACTCGGTCCGACGTCCCGTCCCTTCTCATGACGTCGGAACACGTGCAGAACTGACCCCATTGACTGAGACGACACATTCTCTTATGGGAAAAGAGTCTTCATAAATCCCCGTTTGCCCGTGCCCCAGACATCGAATTGGTAGTCTACCAAGTCGTTCAATCCACTCGCTCATCTGTCTTTGCCTTTCTGTCTGCTCTTTTATACCGTTTTTCAACCACCAGCCACTTAGGTCCTCTTCTCAGATGACCTTACCTAATAAGGACATTGAAAGGACATTTGAATTCTAGAAAAGTACTATGTTGGAATGCCCCAGGGGTCGAGGGGTCCGGGACAGGGACGGACGGAGAGAGTCCGGAGCCGACCTAGTCACCGCTCCGAGTCGAACGTCCGTCCCTGGTGATAGTACGAGGGTCCGGAACGGGGCCGGACCCGGGGAAAAGGCTTTGTAGGGACCGCTCCTCTGGAGGACCCACCTTCCAGGGACGTGGGTCACCCACCTTCGAGGAGAGAGGTCCCGGGGTCGACTCGACGTCACGACCCCAGACCCCCGGTGGGACGAGGTCGTGGGTGAAGTCACTGAAAGGACACTGAGAGTCCCGAGGGAACAGCGACGGACCTTCCCGACTCCAGACGGTGGACCGTCGACGGATGTCTCCCGAGGTACGGGAACCGTACGAACGGAGCCCGAGGGGTCCCGACTTGTCTTTCTTTCCGGACCCAGACTCCAACCTATCGTAGTGGCTAAATTACCTGTACTTGAAACCCGTTTGGGACCTTCGGTCACTCCCTGTCCCTCCAGACCGTACGACGTCAGGCACCCCAGCGTTTCTCAGTCTGTACTGACTCGTTGACTCGTCCGGGACCCCAGATTCCGAGTGTCTGACACGCAGAGGGTCTATTTGCCTGTCCGGGGGACCAACGTCGAACGAGTGGTGTGTGGGTTCGGTCTCGTCGTCGGTCCGTGGAGGGACAGGGTGGAGGTCGGTTTCGAGTAGGGGTCGACGGTCCGTAGACCGGGTCCCTTCGGAGGTGTTGACCCGTAGTCCGGGACGGTTTTACCCACCGTAGTCTCCTTGGTCGGGGATCGATTCACTCTCCCCACTGTCCGGGGAGTCACGGACCTCTCGGCCCCGAGAGAGGGTTCTCGACCGACAGTGAGAGACGGGAGACGGTCTCGGACACCCCCGGTAGAGACCCCCTCTTCCCCCGGGAGACTCGTTCCATGAACCCTCCGGGTGGGTCGGGGAGAGGGACAGACGGGGAGAGGACGTTTTCGGACCTGGGAAGGACAATCTGTGTGGTCGGGTCCGCATTACGTGCGTGGGGGTGGGGGTGGGTGTGTGTGGGAGGTTTTGGGTCGGTCGAGACTTCGAACTCCCCGACGGGGTGACCGAAGGTTTAGTCTCTTTCTTCTCTTTCACTTCAGCAAGTCAGCACAGGCTGAGAAACGTCAAGGTACCCGACATCGGATGGTCCGAAGAGGTAGGTAACCCAAAAGGTCCGTTCTCATGACCTCACCCAACGGTAAAGGAAGAGGCCCCTAGAAGGGGTGGGTCCCTAGTTTGGGTCCAGAGAACGTAACGTCCGTCCAAGAAATGGTCGACTCGGTGTTCCCTTCGGGTTCTTATGACCTCACCCATCGGATAGGGAAGAGGTCACCTAGAAGGGCTGGGTCCTTAATTTGGGCCCAGAGACCATAACGTCCGTCTAAGAAGTGGTCGACTCGATACTCAGTTTAATCTCGCTTCACTTTCACTTTCAGTCAATCAGCACAGGCTGAGAAACGCTGGAGGTACCTGACGTACCTTAAGAGATCCGGTCTTTTGACCTCACCCATCGGAAAGGGAAAGGGGTCCCCTAGAAGGGTTGGGTCCCTAACTTGGGTCCAGAAGACCTAACGTCCGTCTGCGAAATGGGAGACTCGGTAGTCCCTTCGGTTTGGTCTCCAGACCCAGGTTTAGGCCGAGGTAGTGGGGCCCTGGTGTCGTCCGACCGAGGCGGCGGCCGGACGGGAGGGGCTGGACACTTAGCCCCCAACCCGGCACGGAGAGGGTCGGGAGGTTCAACCACTGGTACGACAGTTCTGGTAGCAGTCGACGACGGAGACGGGGGGGGTGGGGTCCGGAAATCTCGGACCCGTCGTACCGGGACCGGGGAGACACCCGAGGCTCCGACGGCGTCGACTGGCAGTGTCCTCTGGGGGGTGGGGCGTTCCGACTAGGCCCGACGTCCTTGAGTAGCCCCGGGGTCCGAGGGCCGGTCGGGTCCACCCGTGGGGGTTCCGTGTGTGTGTACCCGGTCTTGGTGTCGGACTTGAGTTCAGGGGTCGGGAGGGTGGTTCCTCCATGTCGACGGTCCCTCTCCCCCGTCGGCAAAAGGACAGGAGTAGACGAACGGAGGCCCGACGCGTCAAACGACCCCACTGTCCCCTCTGTCGAGACAGGGGGTTTGGATGGGAACACCCCTCGGCCCTTGTCCTCGTGAAGAGGTCCCCCGAGGGGTGACGTCCGGGGTAGACTCCTCCCCCCTTCCACCCTGTCTTCACGGTCCGTCGCCCCGACCGTACTCCCGTCCGCACCTCCGACCCTGGGTCTCCCCATCCACACCTTCCGCCCGTCTCCACTCTGCATTCCTACCTTCTGCCACCCCCCTGTTCCTGACCACACTCGTGTAGGACACTGAGGCGGCGAGACCGGCCTCTTCGGTCTTCACCCCCGGAACACTGGAACGGTGTCCGGACCCGTGACACCCGAGGGGGAGGGACGGGGTCGGGGTCGGGGTGACGGGGGTCGGCGGGACGGAAAGCCATTTATTCAAACAAATTGCGAGTGGGACTGGTGACCCGGGGCTCCGGTCCGCGGGCTCGAGTGTCTGTCGGAAACACGCCGGTACTTCCCGGAAAAGTAGCCCCGGGACCGGAGGGCGGGCAAGTTGGACCGAACGAGGGAGGCGGCGTCATCGACACCGGTGTCCGCTGGCCGTCCCTCCCACCGTCCGGTCCGGACCTAGAGTCGGTACCCCGGTGGGGTCGGAGGGACGAACCCTGGCTGGGGTCGGGTCTCTCGTTCGTCCGGTCCCCGGACAGCCCGGTCCGCGTGTGGACGAGACCCGGAGATCGGGCCCCACCCCCGTCGATTCTCGGAGGGGCTGTATGAGGACGGGGCTGGCCGTCCTCTTGTCGTCGGGGCGGCCTCGGGTCTCCGCGACCCCACCCCGACCGACCGGACCGGGACCCGTCCTGGACTCGTCCCCTCAGCCCTCCACTCCGGTCCACTCCAGGCGTACGGCGGGTGGTGCTCCGGCACGGGCCGTAAGGACACCGCCGTCTCCTTTGGGTGGGTGGGTCCGACACATGCGGGACAGGCTGGTCCGTGGAGACCGGCCGTCGGAGTCGACCTTCTCGAACCGACGTACCCGTGGGTCCTTACCCTGTCTTCGACGGGTGTGCCCGGGGTCTGAGTCCCTGTCTGTCCCGTGGTCGTGGAAGTGGAGGTGGGCGAAACTGGTGGCCCGCCCTCTTCGGCACAGGGACCCCCACCCACCCCGGGTGCCCTCGGTGCCTTTTACGGTGGGATGAAACCCAGTGAAGGGGTCCCGGGGCCCGTGGCGCGGTCCGGGGACCGAGCGGGTGGGTTTCCGTCCGCTCCGTTCCTCCCCCAAGACGGCGCTCTGAGGGGACGTGGGTCGTCTCCCCGACCCCTGCAAAGGTGTGTAAGAGGGTTGGACATGACTCCCGGTGGTCGGGGGACCGGGCCGGGCGCTCGGACACGCGGGCCCTCTGGATGTCTCTGAGAGGACGGGCCCTCCGTCTCCAGGACCCCAATAGTGCCGTTGTACCTTCCCCTCTCCACGTCCCACGGACTCCTTGTCGCTCCTCCTGTCTTGGTCTTCGTCTCGGTCGGACGCTCGACGAAGATCCCGAAGACCTCTCTCGGACCCCCGGGTGCCCTAGGAGTGACGGGGGGTGGGGTAAAAGAGGGCCCAGACACGGACTCACGAACCGACGCCCTCAGTGGGGTCCGGAGTGGAGGAGAGCGCCGAGAGGGGTCGTGTGTAGGTGTACTACGGGTCTAGACGTCTACGGGGGGTTTTGGGTGCGACGTCTCTCCCAGAGGTCGGGGGGTGGTGACCAAAGAGGTCGGGGTCCTGAGGGGTGTCCTCGGGACTGTGGGACGGGAGGGCCGGTGTCCTCTCCCGAAAGAAGGTCCTCTCTCTGGTGGACCTTCGGACACGGAGAGTCCGAAACGTCGGTCAGACCGGTCGGGGAGGGCCGCGTCCCGGGGTGTCGACACAGGTATGGCCCCGAGCCTAGGGGCCCTTGGGTGGTGAAGCTCCGACCGCCCTGAGAAGAGCGGTCTGGGGTCTGAGCCCGACGAAAGTTCGGAGTCACGCCCTCGCAGTCCGGTCGTAGGAGGACCAAAATGTCTCCCCAAAGACCAGGACACGAGGGGTGACTTTACAAAAAGAATCTTACCTTTATCATGGAAGAGTTTCCTGTAAACTCTTTTGGTCGCCCCTTCCCAGACATCCCGAAGTTTTGCATTTACCGTCTCGAGGCACCTGGATTGTAGACCCCGGGAGACGGGCAGTCGACGAACAGGACACGGACCACAGGGGAGGACTGAGGGTGGGTCTAAGAGTTCCGGAAGGAAGTCTAAAATCCCACGACCTCACCGGGGGTGGAGGGGACCCGTCGATTCCAGGGACCGGGACGAGGGGTTCAGTGGCAGGACGAAGTCTCCAGTGTCAGAGACACTGCTTGTTCAGGGTCTCCGGAGGTTGTGTATCGACGGTCGGACACAGGGTCTCCTCGGGAAGGACCTTAGTGGGGTTTACCAGTGGGGTAGGGCCACTTACCGAAACGGGCCACCCGGAATTCCGCGAAGAAGCGGAGCCCTCCGACCACCGACCCTCGTGGGAATGGACACTCGTGGCGTCCGCGGTCCTGGGGCGTCTCCTCGTCGTCGTGGTACGCGTCCCGGTCTGTCCTGCGGTAGGACCGGCCCCCCGTGCGCACCGGTCGCCCGCCCTCCGTGGCTCCTGACTCGACGAGTTGAAGTCCCGTCTCCCTCGCTCCGTAGTTTCCCGACCCCTCCCAAAAGTAGTTACGTTTGAGACAGGAGGACCCTGTGGCACGGGCGGGGGGTGTGTACTTGCGTGTGTGTGTGTGTGTCGGTTCGAGTGTCTCGACTGACGAAGGGACTTGAGACCTCGTCGGGGTGGGAGTCTCTCCCTTTCTCCTTTAGCGAGAAAGGGAGAGAGGAGGAAGTGTGAGACAGAGAAAGAGAGTGTGTGCGTATACGTGTGTGTGTGCGTACGTGGATCCGGTGACTCTAAGAGTTTGGAGGTGCACGTCTTCTGAGTGGGTCCCACTGACTGTCTACATTGCCGAGATCGAGAGAAAGGGTCACCCAGCGCGCACTCGGGTCCTTAGACGTAAAGTCACGAGTTCCGGGTCCGGACTCGCTGACGGTGGCACCCGACCGTCGTGGCTCGTCCCGGTCCGAGACGAGTGTAGACCCGAGACCTGGGGACCGTCCCTCGCCCACGAGTTGTCTCGAGCCACATCGGTACGAAGGTTTCGGCAAAGGTCGGTCGGAAGATCGTCGAGAGGAGAGAGGCCTTTTTGGGTGCCGTAATTTGCGGGACCCAGGGAAGAAGGGCGAAAGACAAGAGGGTCCATAGACCCTGAACTTTATGGTGAGCACACAAGTACTGTAGGCACAGGTCGGACCCAGACCGGGGCAGTGGGCGGCCGAGGGCCTTCCGGGGTTCCCGTAGATTACTCGCAGAGGTTGAATCGTAACGGTTTTGTTTGGACTGCGGTGACGGAGGGGTAGGGACGAGTCAATTTAAGGTCGAGGGGTGGAAGGTCTACAAGGTCGGTATATTTTAAGTAATCGCCAGAAAAGGTGAATGAGGGGTGCAGATTAGAGAGTCTTTCATGTGGGAGGATGTCGTTTGGGGAGCACCAAGGGGTGATGAAAATCCTATTTTTCAGTTTGATTCCTGAATACAAGTCAGACTACCGGAACTGTTTCAAGGAGGTCATGTGGTTTGAGGTGAGAAGGAGTCCCGGAAACGTGAACGACAGGAGAGAGGGTCTTTCGTCAGAGAGTCGAGTCCTGTATCGATGGAGGAATAGGGGTGAGTCCAGAGTCGAGACTCGTCAGTCAAGGGGTGGGTGAGTAGTGTGAAGAAATTTAAAGAAGAATCGTAAATATAAATACACTTTGAAACGACACAGAATGAAAACCCCCGCCCATTAAAAGACTTCACTTCCCTTTCAGCGAGTCAGTACAGGTTGCGAAACGCTGGGGTACCTGATATATCAGGTACCTCAAGAGGTCCGGTCTTATGACCTCACCTATCGGAAAGGGAAGTGGTCCCCTAGAAGGGCTGGGTCCTTAACTTGGTCCCAGAGGACACAACGTCCACCTAAGAAATGGTTGACTCGATAGTCCCTTCGGGTCACAGAGGTGTCGTTAAAAAACTCCTTACTGGATTTATAACACTTCATGTGTTTAAAATACGAATGTCGAACTACCTGAAAGTATGTGTATATGTGGACACATTTGTGGTGGGTCTATCTATATCTTACTCGTCCTAAGGAGGACGAGGAGGGATAGTCACGGGAGTTTCACGACTAGACAGAAGGGAACAGTATCTAATCGAAAGGTCAGTCACCTTAGCATACCGCACTTGGGAATACAGACCGAAAACAAGTCACAAGACACTCTAAGTAGGTATAACAACGTACATCGTCACTGAGTAAGAAAGGGTAACGACTTATACCGTAACGGCTGAGTTACCTGCACTCAAACTCGTTCGAGACCCTCTACCACTTCCTGTCCCTTCGGACAGGAACCCCAACGTTTCTCAGCCTGTACTGACTCGTTGTCTCGTTAAATCAACGGTGCTTAATGGGTAAGAAAATAGGTAAAAATTTCATAGTTAAACCCCATAAAGGTCCTGACCTGAAGATGTTTATACCGAGGATATCCATAAGAGTATGGATGGAAACCTCTTGTACATGTGAGTAAAGAGAACCAATACATAGGTTTCTACCTTCTAACCTAAACTGTATATATGTGACGGTATACATTTAATCTGTCGATCACCCCTGGCTCGAGTCGAGCCTCGAGACACTACTGGGTCTCCCCACCCTCACTCGCCCCACCCTCCCTCCAAGTTCTCGTTCCCTTATATACATACACATACCGACCAAGTGAAGTGACATGTCGTCTTTGATTGCGTTGTAACATTTCGCTAATATAAGGTTAATTCTTTTTTTTTTTTCTTAACGATCCGATCCCATGTTACAAATCTAAGATATTTCCGACGGCTCGGTGAAAAGTTGCGTAGGACTCTGAGTAGCTGTCAGACTCAGGGTCAAGGCTGTAGGAGTGGGCATGGACCGTGACGGCCAGAGAAATAAAGGCCGGGAGGACCATCCATACAACACCACAGAGTTCACACCGACGTAAAAGTACTGATTATTTTAACTTATGTAAAAATATAATTATAAATAACTGGCGTCCTTATATAAGGAAACACTTCTCGACAAGTTAAAAAAAACCCCCCCAACTATATAAAATAATCCCTCCGGATAGTGAAACTTAAAAAATCCCAACCAAAAAAAAAAAACACACACACACACGTGGGTCTATTTTGAGGAAACAGTCTGTATACATTATCACGGAAATTTACTTCACAGGTGACCGACAGACAGGGATGAGACACTGAGAATTCAGGGTCTATCGTTCCTGACCAATCTTGTGCGTGACCACGTTTTCATTAACGTCAAAACGTAACAACTTAAAACGGTAGACTATACCCTTATTAAGAATTTATTTACACCAATACAATATGTAGTAAAATTATGTTTAAAGAACGAAATACAAAAAAACGATTACTTAATAATGCACAAATAAAATAAACATCAAATCTGATACCTTTACTACGATCCGTTTTTCGTTTAAGTTCGTTAAAAGAATAAGAGTAAGTTTTACCCAGTGTTTCGTCGCCTCTGTTGAGTGTTGTAGTCTTTGTGTAAACCGGGTCCTTGACGACTACGTACATGTCATGTCACCACCAAGTTCTTCGAAACGTTTCCTCTCCTCTAGGAACTTCTACTCGTCGGATCCTCGACCGGTAGTCTTCAACTGTGGTTGACTCTCGTTAGTAGCCTTCGGCTAGGAGAATGTTGAAGTGCTCTTCAACGACTTCTTAAGTTGCAACTGGTAAGATACCTATAAGTCGTAAACTTTCGTTTAACCTTTCCACTTTTTCGAGTTATTTACCCACGGAGTATTCGGCTGGTGCTTAGTTTTTTTAGTAAACTTCACAGTAGAAGATGTGTTGTTACTTGGTAAAAAACTAACCCAACACTACACGTTACTAAAATATGTTGTTCGTCACCGTTGGTCGAGTCACCAGTCTGGTTCTCCGAGGTTTCGTGAAGGGTTTCGGTTTGAAAATAGTTTTTTTCCCAGTCCCAGTGACCAACCACCGGACGCCGACCAGACTAGGTGATATCGAAAGACTTAGGGGCTCTTTGGTGATGTAGACTCTTCATACGAGTCGTTTCACTACTCTACGTGGCTTTTGACGTTGCGGACGTCGGTCGTGACTAGTTGTCTTTCTCGGGTTAAGAAACACTGTTGCGGACCGCCGTGCAGTGTGTTGGTTGTAAAGTTTTCGACTTACTTAGCCCGATGTTTCAAATTGAAGTAGACGGTATAAGTGGACTGGAGAGTGGTTGACTGATGGTGAAGAAGGTCGTGGAGTTGTTGAAAAACGTCCCTTTTACGAAGGTGTTGGTCGTCCTGTATCTTTTACGAAAGATTCTCAAGTGACTTAGGACTTCGTACCTAAAAAAAAAAATGATATCCTCATTTGTTTAAATAAAAGAGTAACCGGTTTGATACAACTAACATTACCAAGGATAAAACTAATTATTTCAAACTCGGATCAATATTATTAAATTTTAGGTCCTGGGCTTTGCCGTTAAGGAAAACGTGGGTGGATTATCTTGGATCACTCCGAGGGTCCACCGCGATCACCATTTCTTGGACGGACGGTTACGTCCTCTGTATCCTCTGTGACCAAACTAGGGACCCAACCCCTCTAGGGGACCTCCTTCTTTACCGTTGGGTGAGGTCATAAGAACGGACCTCTTAGGGTACCTGTTTCCTGGGACCACCCGATGTCAGGTACCCCAGCGTTCTCAGTCTGTACTGAATCGCTGATTTGGTGGTGGTGACAGACTGAACGAGTGACTAAAAAAACACGACGAGTAAACGAGACAGAGGACAGGAGTGGAAAGATACGGGATATCGTCTCGGTCCAGGCGTCCAGTGTGAGGACTCTCTAAGAACGGTCGACTGAGGGACACTCGTCGAGGTCACCTCCGTGGCCATCCTCTACTTTCTACCCTCGCCTCTTCACTGAGAGAAAGACTAAGGCTAAAGAGTCTCGCAGAGACCGCCGTCGTCGTGACCGACGTCTTTGCAGTCATTGTGTGTCCACGACTCCTGACGTCCCCATCGGAGCCTTCGGACCTTCGCGGCCGAGGTCCTAGGAACAGTCCGCCGACGCAAGTCCGGGAACCACCTGTCACGAGACCGGACACTAGCAAAAAGACGAGGAGGTCGGATCCGCCCACAGTCAAAGACTCGACTCAATGAGTAAACCCAACGGAATGGAAGGGAGAAAATAAAGAAGTCAGGAAAGTTGTAGAAACGCTGTTTAAGGAGGTAATTCAGAGAAGACAAACTTTATGGATGTCACTTGAGACACAGGATCAGTCTGAGACTGGTTACGTCACGAACCGTGAACTTTACCAAGGGGTCTTTGACTGGGAATTTCTATACGAAGGGTTAACCTGAACGGTGGGAGAAACTCGAACGCGAGTGACTGTTACCTTTTACTCTAGACTATTGTGTACCGTATCGGATATAATTCTGGACCCCGACAAATCGTACTTCGCGGATAAGTTCTGTTCCGAACTTCCTAGTCCATCTACGAGAAATCACTACTACTAGTTCTCCTATTACTTCACTTGACCGATGAAAAATGACGAAACCCACGAATTTCTTTTCGAGTACCGAAAGTTAAACTTCCAGTTCCGTACTAGTTTCTGGACCTCGTGAAAATACTGTCAGAAAATTTTGAGAGAATAAAGAATATCTATGTCTCGAATTAACCGTCGTCTGGTCCGGGACTTAAACACACCGAACGTCATAGTGTTAGACTTAGGTGTTGACACAGTCAAAAAAAGTCCACTTTAAGTACCATGACTAACCCTTGCTCACTCGGGAACTCTAGACCCTACCCCCGTAACCCTATCTGAGTCTAACCTCTTAGAAGGTGGGTGTTCAGGAGTCCGGAGGAGATGTCTTCGTCGTCCGAGGAATCTCTTTGCCGATTAAAGTTTAGATCTCTGAAATTCACTCCTCGGATCTTATAGAGTACGGTTTCATTCTTTCACTAGTTTCCTACTATCCCTATACCGTCTTCCTGTGTTTTCAGTTGAACCTCCCCGAGGTTTACCCGTTGAACACGTGTTCTTCATCACAGTCTAATATGGGATGTCACACACGCACACACGCACACACGCACACACACACACACACACACATTTCAAGAAGGAATATCATTTTACAATTAGTCAAGTCAGGGAGTCAGTACAGGTTGAGAAACGTTAGGGTACCTGACGTCGTGTGGTCCGGAGGGACAGGTAGTGGTTGAGGGCCTCAAATGAGTTTAAGTACAGGTTACGATTGTTTCATATTCTATCGGACCGTTCGTGATCAACAAGTTCGGTTCTTAGTGGTTACTGACGATTTTGATCACCTAGTTTCTAACTACTCTTGACCGATAAATCCGAGCTTCATAGAGGGTATTTCTCTTTTCAGTAATGTCACCTCTTTGGACCGTCTGTAGTAGAAATTCATTAATTTCAATGACTGTAGTCCATGGAGGACTATACTATGTAGTTCCTGTCTGTATTATAGTAAAGACAACATTATGACGGGTTAACGTATTATACTTAATTTAGTACTCTTTCATGGTTTACTTTAAATTCACGTAAGATGTTTTATTAACAGGGAATTTTTTAAGGTTCCATACTTTCTCTTTGACAAGGTCTAATCTCCTCTGAGTTCTTTACTTCAGGGCACCTGTCTCCTCGGACCACCCGATGTCAGGTACCCCAGTGTTCAGTGTGTACTGAATCGATGATTTCGTGGTGGTTCTTTATACTGTAGATTTGTGTTTTGGGTTGGTGTTACCGTAGGACTGGAAAAGTATAAAAAGGAATGTCTTCTGTAATCACCTCGTTAACCACTTTATACTCCCTTAAGAACTATAATTGTCATAGTTCATGAGATAAAAGATTAAAATTAGTAACGTAACACCAATACATTGTTTTACAGGAACAAAGTTCCTTTGTGTCAGACTTTACAAATCCCCATTTCGTGTATTGCAGATGTTCGAACGAAAGTTTACTAAGCATTTTATGTCAATGGCTCTCAGTAATAACTCCCCCATCGAGATCTCCACACCCATTTACAGCGTCGACCTCTTAGACCTACTTTCTATACAGCCTCAAGAAAGATGACAAGAATGTTCAAAATTCGGACTTTAATAAGTTTTATTTTTAAGGGGGAAGAGGAGTTTTTCTTAGTGAAATAAAGTTGTTGACTACTTTATTATCTGGATCCGTTACTAGTAGTTCCTTACAATTTTGACGATGTGTTTTCTGGTTATCTTGAAAATATTACCTAGTATCGTTGTCCTAATTGACTACTTTAGACTGTTTTGATTTTTACCCTGTTGGTCTGTTACGACGGACACTATGGTGTCCTACTTACGGTTAATTGATAAGAACTCCCCCTCTCTTCTTAGACTTCGATCGATTCAAAGATCTCGATGGTCAAATGTCTTTGACACCCCTTCTATTTGTTTAACTGTGGTATTTATGCGAGGAACGACCTAGGTATAATACCCCCAAGACACCCATTTACTAGAAAAAAAAAAAAAAGTTTAAAAAAAAACTACCCTTCGACCAATCTGATTCTCTCTGAATTTTGAATCGTTAGTTTACACTAGGTACTTGGACTAAAACTAAAACTGAGTTTGAAAGTATTTTTCTGTGAAGACTCTATTGGACTTTTTTTATTATGTGTCTGACACAGATCTATAATTCTTAATGAGTGTGGTAATTACACCACAGCCGTACTCGAAAAAATTTCCATGCAATGTTATACGTGACTTTGTACCACACTCACTGAGTTATATCGGTCCTAAACAAAATTTTATAAGATTCCCCTTTTCTTTTGCACTCTAACTTTTTAATAACCATTTTACCATCCTCAAACAATGCAAGCAACAATCCTGTTACAAACACAGGAGAGTCTAAATATACGACCTTCGGGATTAGGGTCACGCTACCTTAAGTCTCCACCCCGGAAACCCTCCACTAATCTAATCCAGTACTTCCACCCTAGGAGCACAACCCCATTTTTCTACTAAAAATTCTCTATCTTTCCACCCTATCTCTCTCTCTCTGTACCCTAGAGAGAGACGGTGCACTCCTGTATCATTCTTCTGCCGGGGGACATTCGGTTCTCCTACTAAGAATCACCTGTGACCGAGACAGTCGTGGTTCGAACACCCCGAAGGGTCGGGTCTGGCTTCGTGCTCGGATGTAGTTACAGAGGAATGTAGAAAAAGTTAATTTTTCTTTTTTCGACTTGAGTCCGTTTTCAATCCGTAGAAGGAAGGTCAACTGTTTCTGAACCGTCACAAGGGTTTTCTCGAGGAGTTCCCCCTACTGACTCCTCCCTCCACGTGAGGGCAGACGGAGTGGGTGAGGGAGGACGGACGTTCCGCCCGTACTACCACACCCCGAGGTCTCCGGTGGCACCTCGTACTCACTGGAACTCTTTCCTTCGGTGTTAGTCCTACCACTTGGTCTTTCTGGGACCCGGGGACTCGATCTCGTCGGAACCTTCCTGGTGGAGGTCTGAAGTGAGCTCTGGAGTAGAGCAAATTCGGGAACAATGCGACACCGACGACAAGTAAGCGATTCAGCACAGGTCGAGAAGTTGGGGTACCTGACGTCGCGAGGTCCGAAGAGACAGGAAGTGGCAGAGACCCTCAAACAAGTTTGAACACAGGTAACACAACTACTACGGTAGGTTGGTAGAGTAGGAGACAGAGGGGGAAGAGGACGGGAGTTAGAAAGAATCGTAGTCCCAGAAAAGGTTATCCAGGTTTGAATTACCACTGGATGGCTGGAAATCCCGATAAAAAGTACAATTTCCTCCGGGAAGTTTCCTTTTTGTTTAGAGGATAGTTCCGTTTGATTGAGCATCTAAATCTCCCTGTCCATTTGTTGGAAATTCTTTACTCCAGAGACGAGTTCTGGTCGACCTGATTCATAATCTTGACACCACAGGGTAGGGGCCCTGCAGTGAAACGGTGGTTACTTTGTCCTTCGCTCCCGTCGACAATCCGACGTCAATCCCTTCTCGGGCGAAGAGAGCGTAGGGTTGTAGACACGCGACAAAGAGGGTATGTCACTTGGGTATTGCAACAATAAAATCGACGTTCTGTAACGGTGGTTACTTAGGAACCTCCCTTTGATAAGACTCCGAGGTCCACGGGACAGGTCTTGGTGGTGGTAGTTTTCGACACACGCACGTAGTGTGAGTCCCGTAAGCTGTAGACGTTTTGATGGTGGTGGGCGGACCGACGGACTTCCAAGGGTCCGAGAGGTGCGAGGGTCGTTCGTGACACCGAGGAAGTAGACCTTGACGGACGTGACTTCGTCCCAGTCCCAGTGTGAGATCTCGACTTGAAGAAAAGCAAGGGTTTTTTGGGGTAGGTAAGACTCCTGTTGAAGGTAAACCTTCCACGAGAGTCGACGTGGATGAACTAATTCTTACACGTACGGATAACGAGAAAATTGCTTCGAGTTGAATGGAGTGCTCTTCGTGTCTTCTCTTGGTCGAAGTAGAGTGTCGTCCTGGTATGTCTGAAAAATTATATATTACGTCTCGCCCATAAAACATTTTTTATGCAAGGTTTAAGAAGTTGCCTAGTTACATTCTGTCACACATATTTTACCGTGTGTGTGATATGTACACACACATATGTACATGTGTACACAACATATATATCGAGGGGATTTTCTCTTTACCCGAAGGGACCACCGAGTCTACCATTTCTAAGATGGACGTTATATTCGACGACCGCAAGTTAGGGACCCAACCCTTCTAGGGGACCTCTTCCCTTACCGTTGGGTGAGGTCATAAGGACGGATCTCTTAGGTAGTTCCTGTCTCCTCGGACTACCCGATGTCAGATACTCGAGTGTTTCTCTGTGTTGACTCGTTGATTGTGTGTGTGTGTTTTCTCTTTATTAACAATTTTTATTTCGGATTTCAATCGGACCTACCCTTCTCTCAAACCCCCTCTTACCTATGTATGTATGTTTCCCGACTCAAGACAACGACAGGTGACTTTAATAGTGTTGTAACAATTGTCGTACGTAAGGTTATACTTTATTTGTCAATCTATTTTGGATCCGTTTGGTAAGTCATAGTGTCATTAGGTTCGGATACGGGGTTGGTAATCACGGTTTCTTTGACTTTAACTTACCAAGATACTACTGGAGTGGGAATACCGTCTTTCACTTCTCCTTGATTTTTCTGAGAACTACTTTCACGATTTCTCCTCTCACTTTTTCAACCGAATTTCGAGTTGTAAGTCTTTTGTTTCTAGTACCGTAGCCTAGGGTAGTGAAGTACCCTTTATGTACCCCATTGTCACCTTTGTCACAGTCTGAAATAAAAACCCCCGAGGTTTTAGTGACGTCTACCACTAACGTCGGTACTTTAATTTTCTGCGAATGAGGAACCTTCCTTTCAATACTGGTTGGTTCTATCGTATAAGTTTTCGTCTCTATAATGAAACGGTTGTTTCCAGGTAGATCAGTTCCGATACCAAAAAGGTCACCAGTACATGTCTACACTCTCAACCTGACGTTCCTCTAGGTTGGTCAGGTAGGATTTCCTCTGGTCAGGACCCAGAAGTGACCTTCCTGACTACGACTCCGACTTTGAGGTTATGAAACCGGTGGAGTACGCTTCTCAACTGGGTAACCTTTTCTGGCAATACGACCCTCCCTAACCCCCGTCCTCCTCTTCCCCTACTGTCTCCCACTCTACCGACCTACCGTAGTGGCTGAACTACGTGAACTCAAACCCACTTGAGACCCTCAACCACTACCTGTCCCTCCGGACCGCACGACGCTAAGTACCCCAGCGTTTCTCAGTCTGTGCTAACTCGTTGGCTTGTCTACTGCTGGAGTTCTAGAAGACCTTGATTGTCTTTTTTTTTTACAGGAAAAGTAGTATACCCTGACCTTACGTTTCATCCTTCAGTTCTCTATGGACCCCATTATCCGTTCAAACCGGAACCTCTTGTTTTACTTCGTCTCGTTTCCAATTGTTCTCAAAAGGGTCCTCTTACGTGACCAGCATCGTTTGTGGGAGAATGTTGTTGGGTTCTCTTCTGAGATGTGAACCTGTAGTGGTCTACCCAGTCATGGCTCTGGACTAATATAAGAAACGTCATCTTCTACCTCTTCGAGATATGTCAGTCGTTCTGGTCCTCGACTGACACCGAGTCTAGTACTTGAGGAATGACGTTTTGAGTCTGAATTTAACTTCACCCCTTTTAGTGGTCTGGTAAGTCCTCCCTAATCTAGACTATCTCACGGACTTCTTGATACTTGCCTCCAAACACTGTAACATGTCTGGTGAGGGTTCTTTTTCTTTACGTTTTTCAGTTTTACCAACAGACTCCTCCTAAATGTTTAACGACTCTTTTCTTCTCTTCGATTCCGTTTCCTCTTTCCTTTCTATATAGGTAGACTTACGTCTCAAGGTTTCTTATCGTTCCTCTTTATTCTTTCGAAAGGAGTCACAGAGTGAGTCAACACAGGCTGAGAAACGCTGGGGTCCCTGATATGTCAGGTACCTTAAGAGAGCCGGTCTTATGACCTCACCTATCGGAAAGGGAAGAGGTCCCCTAGAAGGGTTGGGTCCTTAACTTGACCCCAGAGGACGTAACGTACATCTAAGAAATGGTTGGCTCGATGGTCCCTTCGGGAAGGAGTCACTAGTCACGTTTCTTTATCTCCTTTTGTTATTTTACCCTTTCTGATCTCTAGAGAAGTTCTTTTAATCTCTATGGTTCCTTTGTAAAGGATGTTTCTGTCCGTGTTATTTCCTATCTTTACCATACCTGGATTGTCTTCGCCTTCTATAATTCTTCTCCACCGTTCTTATGTGTTTTCTTGGTTTGTTTTTTCTAGAAGCACTAGGTCTATTGGTGTTATCACACTAGTGAGTGGCTCTCGGCCTGTAGGACCTCACACTTCACCCGGGGTCCTTCGTAGTGACGTTTGTTTGGAGCACCTCCACTGCCTCGAGGTCGACTTGACAAGGTTTAGGACTTTCTACTGCGACACTTTCACGACGTGAGTTATACGGTCTTTTTAACCTTTTGAGTCGTCACCGGTGTCCTGACCTTTTCCAGTCAAAAGTAGGGTTAGGGATTCTTTCCGTTACGGTTTCTTACAAGTTTGATGACGTGTTGACGTGATCAGAGTGTGCGATCGTTTTAAGATTTGGTCCGAAGTTGTCACGGACTTGGTTCTTGAACGTCTACAAGTTCGACCAAAATCTTTTCCGTCTCCTTGGTCTCTAGTTTAACGGTTGTAAGCGACCTAGTAGTTTTTTTCGTTCTCTCAAGGTCTTTTTGTAGATGAAGACGGAATGACTGATGTGGTTTCGGAAACTGACACACCTAGTGTTGACACCCTTTAAGAATTCCTCTGTCCTTATGGTCTGGTAGACTGAACTGAACGGAGGACTCTTTAGACATACGTCCAGTGCTTCGTTGTCTTGGTCTGTACCTTGTCACCTGACCAGGTTTAACCCTTTCCGACATATAACAGTGAAAATAAATTAAATATACGTCTCATGTAGTATGTTTTACGGCCCGACCTACTTCGTGTTCGACCTTAACTCTAACGACCCTCTTTATAGTTATTGGAGTCTATACGTCTACTGTGGTGGGAATACTGTCTTTCGTTTCTCCTTGATTTCTCGGAGAACTACTTCCATACTCCTTTCACTTTTTCGACCGATTTTTAAGTCACAAGTTTTTTACTTCTAGCATCACAGACCAGGGTAGTGAAGTACCGTTTATCTACCCCTTTGTCACCTTTGTCACTCTCTGATAAAAGAACCCGAGGTTTTAGTGACGATACCACTCACGTCGGTACTTTAATTCTGTGAACGAGGAACCTTCTTTTCGATACTGGTCGGATCTGTCGTATAATTTTTCGTCTCTGTAATGAAACGGTTGTTTCCAGGCAGATCAGTTCCGATACCAAAAAGGTCACCAGTACATACCTACACTCAACCTGGTATTTCGTTCGACCCGTGGTTTCTTAACTACGAAAACTTGACACCATAACCTCTTCTGAGAACTCTCAGGGAACCTGACGTTCTAGGTTGGTTAGGTAGGATTTCTAGTAACCCACAAGTAACCTTCCTGACTACAACTTCGACTTTGAGGTTATGAAACCGGTGGACTATGCTTCTCCACTGAGTAAACTTTTCTGGGACTACGACCCTTTCTAACTTCCATCTTCCCCTGCTGTCTCCTGCTCTACCAACCTACCGTAGTGGCTGATCTACCTGTACTCAAACTCGTTCAAGGCCCTCAACCACTACCTGTCCCTTTGGACCGTGCGACGTTAGGTGCCCCAACGTTTCCCAACCTACGATGACCCGTTGACTTGACTGGTAATATAACTTTAATTCTTTTCTCGAAAGTTGTGTCTCGGTCACTTCTCAAGTTCGAGGAACCACATATGTGTCTTGGAGCAGAACACTTCTATTAAGGGTAAACGGACGAGCAGATCTTACTGGACTGGTGAGTAAGGTCAAGGGTTTGGGGACTTGGACTTACCGAACACTGATGGAACTGTCTTATTTAATAGTCTCTTTCAGTCTTCTCTACTCCGTCGGAGACGGGGTCCCCACCCTCAGTCGCCGGCTTGTTCGTCGGGTGGATGGACGTCGGTGGTGGTGTCTATCGAGGAGGTCGGTAGCTGGGTCGTCTCACGGGTCGACTGTTGACGGTCGTAGTTGGTGAGTGGTAAATGTTCTCACTCGGTAACACAACCGGTTGGGTTGTCTTGGAAGGGTTCTAGCGTCGGGGACGACTGTATACTTGTTCTGGTTTTCCCTTGGTACCTTCTTGACACGTCCACTCGGGAAGGATGCTCCAGGACTGAGTATTTTGATGGTTATTTTACTTTCCCAACAACAGTCGGTTAAACCCCCGTAATACATCGTTGTCATTGGTCCTGTGGTTACGGGAACCCCTTTCACAGGTATTAGTTTACTAGGACAGACCCATACACACAGACTTTAGGACTGAATACTGTTGACCTTCGTTTGTCACATGTTTTGTTTATGAAATTTTGAGTTCTTCTCGAATCTATTAAACGGTCATATAAGTGTCTTTCCCCGATGGGACTATCAACAACGATTTCTTAGGTGAACGTCACGTCCTCTAGGACCAAGTTAAGGACCCGGCCCTTCTAGGCGACCTCTTCCCTGTCCGATGGGTGAGGTCATAAGAACCCGAAGGGAACACCGAGTCGACCATTTCTTGGGCGGACGTTAAACCTTCTGGACCCAAGTGAGGGACCCAGCTCTTCTAGGGGACCTCTACCCTTTCCGATGGGTGAGGTCATAAGAGCGGACCTCTTGAGGTACCTGACATATCAAGTACCCCAGAGTTTCTCAACCTGTACTGACGCGTTGAAAGTGAAGTGAAGTGTAATTGTCCTTCTCCATTCTTGTACCAACGACCTTCACTTTCTCATTTGCTCTGACTTTTTGACTATCTTGACGCTGTCTTTGTTTGTAAGGATCCTTTCTCACCAAAGAAAGGTTCTACACCCTTTGAGGAGTCCATCGTCGTCACGACGACCAATTCGTTCACATTACAAGGTACTGATTTTACTGAAACGAAGGGGGTTTAGAAGGCTGGAAGAGGGATTATGAACACAAAAATTGAAAAGGGGGTTTGTTCACCTTAACTCAGAGTAGACCTTCCACACCCGTCCAAGACCTCCCCTAGAAGTCCCCGACCACACACACACACACACACACACAGACACACACACACACAGACACACCACTCCCTTCCTCTGCTCGGTGTACAGTCGTCTCTCTCCGGTTCCTCCTGCCTGTGACTTAGTTGAATGGGGCAAATGGAACTGGAGATACGAGAAGTTGATTTCTTGGCCGCCGCAGAGGCTCGGACGGTCTCTTTCGGTACCGACGGAGGTGCAGGTCCCGTGAACACACAGACGTCGAAAAGGTACCACAGTTCCTGTACCGAATCGCGTTTTGAGTAGAGCTGTTCGCACTCATGTTCTCTACATGGGTCTGTCTTATGGTGCTCCAAAATAAATTCCAGAAAAAATAAAAGGAGGTGTGACCGTTTTCAAGGCTCCCTCGAATTTCAAGACATTTGTAGAATTGACAGGGAGAAGGGGTGGGGGTGAACACTTAAATGTTTCGTTTCCTCTCGTCCTCGGGGTCAAAAATTACCAAGGGGTAGAGGAGTACGACAAACTAGGTTTTTGATATATGTTCAAACATCGTCAGAGACATATCAATGACATGTACAAATCCTCCCTCCCACCGGTTTTCCCTATCCCTCTTACGACTAGGTTTTCTTATTTTTGTCTTTGGTTTATCTTAGTAGGGTTTGGTTTGACGAGAGTCTCGTTGAGGTCGGAAGGAGCCCGGTACTACAGTCTTTCCCTTCCGCGAGCTGGTCCTCGGCGGGTTTGGTGTCGTGAAGAACGCGCCCCTGCCTACCAGGCCACCGACGTCTGGTTTCACACTAACCGTTAAAGTCCACTACAAGACACCCCCCAACCGCCTCCGTCCTCCTCATAAACGAATATTTATCCCGAACCTATGTAAATATAAACGTCACTTCCCCATAATCCTCCGGTGCTAGTTTCGGTCTTGTCCGAAGAGAGAGGGCAGGGGAGGTAGGGTGCCCTGAGAGGACAAATCACCAAAGGTGTCTACTTCCAGAATTTTCTACCAGTCCAAAACGTACAAGAGAAAAGTCTTTTCCGTTCGGTCGTTGAACGGCGAGGTCTTAGAAATCTGTTTTGGAAAGCCCCGGTGTCGTTCTGTGTGTGCGTTACGAGACTCCTTGGTCTACTTTAAGGCCCGAAAATAGTCTTCGTCAAATAGGGATAGGTTTTACTTTAATATGTTTAAGTATGTATACCATTTCTAGGATTGACGGAGAATTTTGCTCTGTTTAAAAGTCGTCTTTCCGGGTTTTGTTTGACCAGGATCAGGAGACTTCATTTTTATAAATACCCTTTTTTAGGCAAAAACATTCTTTCTTTTTAATTTTTATTCAAGGAGAGGGTCCGGTATCCCGAAGGAAACAGGCTAGTCCAACCTCATACGGTCCTCTCTTCAGTCGAACGAACCTTCAGTGATAGATTACTTCTTTTTGGTTCTTAGGAAAGAGACTTTCCTAGGAGTCTTTCTTACTCCCGCTCTCCACACGTTGTAGTTTGGTTAGTTAGATTTATGGTGGGGTGAGTCCCGGAGAACCTACGTTAGGGCTTCAATCGACGCCGTTACGGTGGACGTCTGACCTTCTCGAGACTGACAGAGACAGCCTACGAGTTCAGTGTCAGGTACCCGCAAAACAACGACCGGTTACAGACAATGGTAATTGAGAGAAGTACTAACGTGGTCAGTCTGGGGAACGGGCAAACCCCCCACCCCGCCCCTTTTTCTTCTTTTTCTTTTTAGTTTGTCTTCCTTTTTTTACTGTTCTCTTTCATTTAACGATAACCGTCTAGGGTTGTGTGAAAGACCCTCTGTCCTCCACTTTAGTGCCGTGTCATTTGTGCACGACGGGTTTTAGTCGGAACAACCCCTCCTTAGGGGTGACGGTGGGGGCTCTGTGTCGCAGGCCAGGTGAGTAGATGTCAGACTCTACGCGTGGTTGTTTTTGCCAAATTTCTTAGAACCTGTGTTTCCCGATCTTCTTTTTCGGACTCTACTAGCCAAGACACTAAACAACGTCACTGTCTCTCATATACCACTCATTCACAACACAGGTCTCGACCTCTTAGGTATCAGCCGTCTCTCCTCTCCCTTCCGGTCAGACCAGACCGTCCGCGAGTCATCAGTAGGTCTCAAAGCTAGAGTGGGTACAACTCAGCGAGGCTCCTTCGCAACTGACTTTTGGGACGTCCCTTTTTAGACGTTACTCACTGGTTGGTGTGGGTCTGTTGGGACACCGAGTTTGAGTCCGTCCCCCGACCTTAAAGTCAGAGGACAAAAACTCATGTGGTTGTCCCTATGATTTTCCTCCTTCTTCTTTCCTATTTCCAGTTACGTCACCAAAAGAACGGGAAGGTTACTCTCTAAGATAAAATTATACGAAATAAAGAATTCCAAGACTATATTAAATTAATCCCTTCTTTGTGTGTGTGGTCGTAGTGACGAATTTTTCTTGACGTTTGGTGACGGGATCCCTCAGGAGTTAGGTCCGGACCCCACACACACGTGCACACACACAGTTTCGGTCCGGTCCGACGGGTCCCTCTCTTCAAGTAAGTCTTCCACATCGATGGAATCTTCTTACCCCGTCCCCGTCCTGTTCTTACTGTGTGATTCATGAAATGTTGGTGATCTGGTTTACTGACACTGTAGACTCACTCTTATTAGTGATGAAGTCGGGGTAAGTGATTGACCCTTGTGAAAGTCAGGTTTTGTGACGGCTTCAAGACCAACTCTCCAAGACGAGGTCCCCATCCTCCGAGGTCCCTTCCGTCCGATGTTCGAGGACTCTCGAGAGCCGACAAGAAGGATAGTGTGTCTTCTGTCGTGTCTTTACTTTTTTGAAGGAATAAGTCGAGTTGGATGACATTCATCTGGTGGTTTCCGTTCCTAGAGTGACTCGTTATGACTACTTGGTTTTGTGATAGACCAAATCTTTTCCGTTATGATCGTGTCGACTCGAATGTTTGTGATGACTCCAGACTTTTGGATTACGGTAGTCAGTACATACTCAAAAGTTATTTGAGGTGTATTAGTCTCTGACTATTTTCAATGATAATTGTCCCGGAGAGACCTTACTCACTCAGAGTTTTACGAAAATCAAGTTGGTGGGATTTACTTTGGGGTTTGACAGAGTCAACGACAAACTCATAGTTTTTCATTTGTCCGCTTCGAGAGGTCAGATTTTCGTCGAGACAATTATAATGAAACTCGAAAAGGGGGGAGGAAAAACGGGAAAGTGTAATTTCAAAAGTTTGTTTATGTGTGAAATTTACATGGTTATTATGTGTTTTTACAGAATGTATTATTTTTATGAAATTAATATAATGTGACTGAGGTTTTATAGGACTAAACTTTTGTATTTGTAGGGATAAAAAATTAGTTCCTTCGACACCATGTTCGACAAAGGTTCCGGAGGATAACCTTCTCCAATCCTAAGGTTTGGGGTTGGACTCAAGATGGGGAGTTGACACAAGGGTATTGGACGTCCTGAAAAAAGGGCAGTTTTATTACTTTCCGAATCACACAAGTATGAACTTTTATTGTCAATAAATCCATTTGCATTTGGGATTTCTTGTCAGACACTTTACTTGATAATGAGCCGAGATTTCGTCCAAAAAGAAACTGAAGTGTACGTAGAGCTCTTGTTTACTTTACACTATTTTTGTTTTACTCGATGTACGTTATTTTGGCCCTTACGTTTTTTTTTGTGTTTGATAAACACAAAAGGGTCAGTATGTCTCTGTCCTGACCCTTTTCTTTGGACCCCGGTGTTTTACCAAAAGTAACGATATTGTCTTACTAATGACCTGACCGAAATCGTCTACGTCAGAGTAAATGGACAGTTTTTTTGGTCACTCCTCCCGTGAGGAGGGGTGGACTGTCTTTTCCCTACGAGACCCCACAGTATACTCTGGGGTTCGTTATGTTTGTCCCTGACTCCGGGTCATACGGGTCGAGATTGGTTGTGTGACAATCCAAATCTTGTTGTCTGAGAGTGAGTGTACTGAAATTCCAAACCCCCTGACAAAGACATTCTTTTGACACTGACCACTCGTTACCATGAAACACACATATAAAGAGTATAGGTTCGTGTCCTACGACCGAGTGTTACCGTGGACGGTCGAACTTTTCGATCTCTTTTGTGTTCGTGTCACCTCCTGTTCTCGTAATTTTACTCCGGCCCGAACAAGACTTCCAAACAAAATCGTCGTTTTGCGATAAAACTAGTCACTGGTGAAAGAGTTACCTATGTTACCCCAGTTTTAACTTAAACAAAAGGATAATACAAGTACCCATTGAACACTGACTACATATAAACAATTAAAAAGAATTAGACGTTCAGTTATTCCGTATATAGTTAATCTTTGTTATTATTTACCAATCATCCATACCCCGGCTTTAATAGTCTCCTTAAAGGTCTTCTTACAAATGAACTCGTTTTTAAGAGTAATTTACCATATATTCGTTCTCGAGTGGGCTCATTCAAAGAAGTCCTAAAAGACTTATCAAAATGAAGGGGATATAAAAAGAGAAAGGGAAAGTTCTATATATGAGGAATTTTGAGATCAGGATCTTGCTGGAGGGAGAGTAAAGGGACTTCCCCCTAAAATTCAGGGAAAGAAAGAATGTAGATATTATTTGTTACCCCAGTCTAGTTTATAAATCAGGTTTTTGTAAATGTGGAGTAAAAGTCTTCTTGGATGGGGATGACGGGATCGGTTCATGGTGTCGATTTATCACCCTCTAAAAATCGATCTTGAGTGTTGGTCTTGACTTTTGTAAGATTTTAGATGTAAGTAGATAAAGACAGTTTTGACCTGTTTTAAAACCTGACTAGGTAGGTAGGAATTGTATTGGAAGGTTCTGTCCGTCTTCTTTTGTTTTACCGCGGTCTGGAGATCCAAAGGTTTCGGGCGGACGTCTCGCGTCAAGGTTCCCCGCGACGAGTTTCGACCCAGACAATGACCATATAACTAAAGAGGTCCCGTCCTTTGGAGACTTCATCCTAGGGTGCTCCCGTCTCGTCAGATGGAGAGTGACATGGCAGTCGAGAAAGTGAGGCATACTACGGAGGGGCAGTGCAGTGCGAGCCAGGTGGTTGTGGACTTGTCGTACAGGAAAGGGGTTTCGGACGAGGTGGAAGGTCACGAGTAGTAAACTAGTTTCCCGTCGAGAAAGGTAGGACGACGGATTTGGAAAGGAAAGAGGAACGGGTTCGGATAGGGATTGAAAGACTTTAGGTAGATTGAGGAGAGGTAGAGGTGGTGGTTTCGGGATGGGATCCGGTGGTCATAGAAAGTGGACCAGATATGACGTGGGAGGTTGCCCAAACGGACTGAAGGGTTGGACGGTAGAAACGGTTATGTTGGTAAGATAAGGTCTGTTGTGTCAAAATATTGTCGAGTACTTATGTAAGTACTTGTCTCTTATTAAAATTAAAGTGGGAACAGCCACTCCGACAATCTGGTCAAATTCTTTGTTTCCATCGGGTAGTCGAAACGGATACGACAATAAGGTCCTTGTGGTATGGGATAGGAAGGACGAAAAAGTTTCGGGGTTAAGTCCACAGTGGAAGAGGAGTCTCGACTGAACACACTGCTGTGACCAGGGATTGTAACCCATTCCTGTCAGTGCCCTTTTTTTTCTTATCGATGTCATTGTGTCTTCTCACTTCTCTCTCACCTGGACGACACTTCGGGGTCGACGCGACGACTGACGACTCACTGAGACCCTTCGCAAGAGTTAGGAGATCCGGAGCCAAATGATAACAATTGCGACCTTGTAGTGGAGTACTACGTCCCATTGAGACTCTGATAAGATGTCACTTATAGTTGATTGTAGACAAGAAAAAACTCATAACTAAGCTAATACCAGACGAAGGTGTGTTTAGCCGTGAAATGTAAAATTTGTTGTAAATGACAAGAAGTAGTCGTAATAAAAGATTGATTTGACTTTCCCAAAATCCTTTTAAGTACAATCTACACTTTTTCAGAAATTTTAAATTCCGTGGTATGTTATATAAGAAAAAGAACGAGGGATATTATCTACTCCGCATCGAGAACGTCTCTAAGGGTTATTTATGACAAATAAAACTTGACCGATTTTGTTAAAAAAAAAACATTCTTTTTAAAAGAAAGTACTTTTTGGGAGGTGGTACCCGGAGCGTATATGAAGTGGGAGTTGTGGGTCGATTCTGAACTCCGGACACGAGTGGATTATCTGATCCCAGACGAGCCTGGTAGAAGACGAAAAAGAAGAAGAACGGTGAAACGTGCCGAAGTTTCAACCTAACGACCGACGACCGGACTGACCGGACTTTGTGGCTCACCTCGCGTGACACCAAGTAAGGGGTGTGTCTCAGGACATTGTGTTCTGCCGTGGTGACTCTGGTGTGTCACCTGCGTTCGAACCGGGGGGAGTCTTTTACCGGGTAGACCGGAGTAATGGCTCCTCCTCAAATCTTTGTCTTCTGATAGTGCCTAAGACCATTGTTACTTTGACTCCCGTCAGGTGACTCGGTGGAAGAAGGGAAGTGACTCCAAGTCTGTTGGGTGAATCCGACACACAGAGGTGTTCCGGGTCGGACCCCTGAGGTCCCCAGGTGTGGGATCCGACACGCAGGGGTGTTCCGGGTCGGACCCCTGAGGTCCCCAGGTGTGGGATCCGACACACAGGGGTGTTCCGGGTCGGACCCCTGAGGTCCCCAGGTGTGGGATACACGCAGAGGTGTTCCGGCTCGGACCCCTGAGGTCTCCAGGTGTGGGATCCGACACGCAGAGGTGTTCCGGCTCGGACCCCTGAGGTCCCCAGGTGTGGGATCCGACACGCAGAGGTGTCCCGGGTCGGACCCCTGAGGTCTCCAGGTGTGGGATCCGACACGCAGAGGTGTCCCGGGTCGGACCCCTGAGGTCCCCAGGTGTGGGATCCGACACGCAGAGGTGTCCCGGGTCGGACCCCTGAGGTCCCCAGGTGTGGGATCCGACACGCAGAGGTGTTCCGAGTCGGACCCCTGAGGTCCCCAGGTGTGGGATCCGACACACAGAGGTGTTCCGGGTAGGACCCCTGAGGTCCCCAGGTGTGACGACGCTGTCGTGTCAACAGTTTTGGAGAGGTCCTCGAAGGGATCACCGAGTCACCATTTCTTAGGCGGACGGTTATGTTCCCAGTGTCCAGGTTAGAGACTAGACCCTTCCGGGGTGGTCGACACCTTCCTGACTCGGACACGGGACCTTGGACCCTCGGTGTTGACGACTCGAACGTGCGAGATCTCGGGCACGACGGATTCTCTTCGGTGACGTTACTCTTTCGGACACGTAGTGTTACCTCTCCCCGGGGGTGAGTGGCGTTGATTTCTTCTCGGGTGTTGGGTCGTGTCGTTTTTTACTTTGTTTTAAATTTTTTGGTTTGTCGAGCGGTCTGTGTGTACCTCAGACGTGGTAAGTGGTCCTTAGACGAGAGACCGTTAGACGTGGGGGTGGACGAGATCCACCCTCCCAGGAAACGAGAGACCCGGGGCCCTGTCTCTCCTCTCGGGTGTCTGGCCGACTCTCGGGTCATGGTTCGTTCTGTTTCAAGTACAGTACGTGAAGTAAGGATCGTCGTTAGGGCCTTCCCTAGACAAGGGTTTTATAATAAGTGTATAAAATATGGTTGACCGATTTGATACTTTACCAGATGGTCGGCAAGTGTGGCACACGACGAGGACACTCTCGTTGTGTAAGACTTGACCCTAGTCCGAGGGCTCGACCCGCCGCCTTGCCCGTCTCCCGTTCGGACCGACGTGCGTATCCACCGGGAGAGTGTGCACTCCGGAGACATGACGACGAGCGACAGAAGAGAACTAAGGAATTGTACAAAAAGGACCCCGACAAACACAAGTGTAGAAAGTAAAAGGAAGTCAACTACGTAATCGGGGTAAATAGGTTTGCCTAAAATTTACGGGATATGAAGAGACATGGAATGTGTAAGGATTTTCACTCGAGACTATTTGTAATAGAGATCATCTTCTTGGTGTTCTAATTTTTATAAGAATTCGGAGAGGTTCTCAGGACTGTCTGACAAGAAGTCTTTGAACATTTCTGTTAGGAAGAGTAAGTGCCTAGGGTAATAGACGCTTAAACGCACGAACACCACAAAGACAGGAGTGAGACTTATACGTACAGATGTCTCGTCACTTTTTGACTCGACGGGTTCTACGTGCAAGGGTCGACTCCGTCTTGAGCCTCTGTGAAGGACGGAGGAGCAGAGTCGAGAGTTGTGCCGTTTCCTCGTAGAAAGAGCCAGAGAAAGTCTAGTACAAAAGTGTGACGACAACCACTAAGGTAACAAATTTTACCAAGGGTTCCCAGTTCACGACAGATCACAAAGATTTCCCGGGTTTCCGACACTACACGGAGTCTTTTACACACACAATCCATTCGAAAGAAGTCCGTGCTCAATGTTACCGTGACCGACAACTCAAGTCATAATTCCTTCGTCGTTACATAAATTTATTGCGTAGGAATTTGTCTTAGTGTGTGTCTTGTTCCAATAGTCGTAAGGTGTCAATGTTCGACTGTTTTACGAGATTGTGTCCAGGTGTCTTTGGATTGGGGGATCCTCGTTACCAAGTCGTAAACGATTAAGACACAACCGTCGTTCAAGTGTCTTATCTCGAGGGCTCTTATTGTTCTTGGAAATGTAAGAGTAGTTGTCACATACTCTATAAACCGTCCATGTCATGACAGTCATGACCCTTGTTTACTAGACCTCGAAGTCTCTCAATGGTAACCACTTAAAATTGATGATTTTGGTTTAAATACGTAGATACTGTTCGACCGTAAACGTTAACCTGTCTCCGTAGATATACTTGGTTCTTTTTACCCCGACCATACTGATTGTCACTTACTTACCAATATATGAACGAAAAACCCTTTAAGTGTTTCCAGAGTCCTGTACATTAAAATTTTACAGTTCAGATGGACCGTAATTTTCCAAGGTCAGTACACTACGTGTTTTTACCACCATCATAAAATTTTAAAGTAAAGAGACCTCCGAGGTGAAAGTTCTGTGGTCATGACTGGTCCCGTAACGTGAGTGAGACGACGGAGCATGGACGACGACGACGACGACGACGACAACGACGACGACGACGACGACAACGACGACGACGACGGCGACCAACCGAAAGACAAACCGTGCCGCGAGCTCCTTGACGAACCGTTTGAGGAACCGGAGTCTCCATAGAGGATTTATCCGGGATTACATTAGTACCTGGAGTATACCTCTAAGATGAAGGAAGTCCTTTCTTTGTTTACACCCGTGACATTGTACTCCCTTCTTCTGTATTTCTCATTGTTACTTTATGGTGTGTCGTCTCCAGTCCCAGTCAGAAGTCATATAAAATTGTGGATTGTCCCTGTACTTACTACCTTTGACCTTTCCGTACGTCGATAATACGATTTATACGATTTAAGAAATTGGATGAGACATCAGTACCCCCCCCTTGGGGTGAGAGTAACATTACGGGGTTTAGCAGACTTGATAGTGTCTCTACTTCTATAGTACGTATATAAACAAAGTGATTTACAATAAAACCATCTTTGATTCAATACAACTACCTTTGTTGACGAACAGATTCTGATCTCATTCGACCCCTAAGGAAAGAAGAGAAGAAATTTAAGTCAGTTTATACAAAATTCACGGTACCACACACGGTCCGTGGTACTGTCTATGACTTCTATTTCGACGTCGGAGGAAAACGAAGTGACTCTATTGGAGACAAATGTGTCTTTTTAAGCTGTACTTCGTCACACCACGTCCTCTTTTCAGGTTCATAGTCTCAATCTGTCTGTACCCAAATTTTGAACTGAGACTTTAAACGAGTGACACACTGGAACTACTCGATGAATTGGAAGGACTCGGAGGCAAAGGATTAAATATTTTACCCCTATTGTGGTGGCTGTAACATTTCCATTCAATACCGGTTTTAATTTTAGTGATCCTATTGCGTATAATTGGGGGTCTTTCACGGATCATGTACCATCCACGAATTACCTACCATCGGTAATGATAAAAAGCGAGAACGAAAGAGACTGAGCAGGACTGGTAGTCGATAACAGTGTGACGACGTTTCCTTGGGAAGTTAAGAGAAGGACGAGAAAAAAAAAAAAAAAAATTTCCAAAGACCGAAATCTTTTCTGAAGTCTCTACCTGATCAAGTCGTTTCGAGTGCTCAATACCCTTAGGGCAGGTGTGGCTCGACTGACCAGAGACAAGCTTGTAAACGTCCACTCCCTTCATGAACGAAGGTAGAGTCCGTCTGTTAAGAGAAACACTTGTTGGTTGTTCGTCGTTCAAAAAGAAGTTTGACGCGGCTTTGGAAAAATAAACGTATGTAATGTCCAGAGTCGAAATAGGGTGTGTTTCATACGGATGGACGAGACAGTGTTGAGGGTGGGGACGGGGGTTTCCGTCCTTCCCTCTCTACGAGTGTAGTGGGGTCAGAAGGGAGCACGTCCGACTGGATACAGGGGCCCTATTATCAGTCAGAGGAAGCAAGTAGACCACTACGAGGGGTTTTCACTCGCCCTGTCTTTGTACTAGAGAAGACGGGACAGGTAGTGTCCTGTCGGACGTTTCGTCGATGAGAAACCACAGGTGACCATTGGATCAAGTCCTGTCATAATGTCTTGAAAAAAGTGTTCATTACGACATTTTCTTAGTTCAAGAATGTCATTCACGTCCTGAACTGGAGGTAGTCTGAAGTGGAGGACTTCCGGTCGGGTAGTAAAGTTAAAGGATTGAGAAACACCCCGGACGAGACGGTAAGGTGTACGACCCAAAGGGAGGGGTCAAGAATGGTAGGTTCAATAAACGGCATAATTCCCGTACTTCGTAGACAAGTGTGGTGACCCATTTAGGTAGAACCCGAAATAAATGAGGGACTTTCTCGAAGTCGTTAAAAAGAAGAAGAAGATGAAAGAATAAGACGGCCAATCTGTGTGGATGTCTAAATGATTTCGTTTTGTTATCCCACCATAATATAAGGGTCCTTGACAATGATAATACTAGTATGAGATTGTGGTATGTATCTATTACAGAACCGTTGTAACCTACCGACAGGTCGTTAGGTTAAGAACCGAGGCTTTTACTTTTGTTTGTCTGTTTGTTTGTTTTCGGGTTTTTGTTTTTTCACTTTATGACCCCAACCTCCACCCCCTCAAATGAGTTATGGATAATTTTAGATCGGAGCCAATTGTGTAAGATCAAAGACTTATTCCCGAAGAAAAGTCTCCTTAATAATTCAAGAAGAGTACAGACAGTCGTTCTAAAATTTAAAACGATTCGGAGTCAAAGGAGTAGACATTTTACTATGATTATGAAGAAACCCAATAATTTTTCTTATTTTTATAATATACGTTTCCGGATCTCGTGTCACGGACCGTTTCTACGAGTTGTACAATAAGTCACAGGATAAGTAGTGTGTAATTCGGGAGTCTTAACTCTTCTTTATAAGACTGTTGTGATGGTAAATAATTCATCAATGATACACGGTCCGTGAAATGATTGATGAAGTGTGTATAAGTGAATTGGAAATGTTGGTGTGGGTACTTCGACAATAACAATAGAAGTAAAATGTCTACTCCCTTGACTCCGAGTTTCTCCAAGGGAGGACGGGTTCCAGTGTGTCGATCATTCAGGATCACGACCCTAGACTCAGGTACTGAATTGTAATTTTGGGTACGAACAAGTTGTTTTCTTTCTACTTACATTCTACTTTGTTTAAGTAGTATTTTTATTTTGTCAAATTCACAAATATTATGGGATTGAATTTTAAAATCTCTTTTACGATCTTAGATCTCTGATAGAATCTATTTATAAGTTCTCGTCATTGTTTTTTATAATTCACAAATGGTGCACTGTCCGTTGTCTGAGGTACAGGTCGTTGGTTTCCTCGGCGATCATTATTATGGTTACACAAAGGTATCCCTTCTTTTTGTTAGTAGTTTGATAGTGGAGTGTACGGTCCTATATCCACTTTCATTCATCTTTGATTTATTGATGGAAAGAGACCGGTGGGTCATAGTGTGGGGAGTGTACGGGAAAGAGGGGGTCAGGTGGTTCCTTGTGTCCGGTTAGCGAAACTCGGGATGGACTCTGGCCGCCAAAATAAAAACAAACAACTCAAGGATCCAGGGTGGAGAAAGTGACGTAGTAGGGTCTTAGGGTACAACCTCAAAAATCACAGTCGTAACGAGGTCTATGATGACTGATCCAGTCTCCGGGTGACCAATCCCCCTGGCCATAAATATCTCGGGGTTTGTCTTAAGGGTTACGACCACACGTCCAACCTTACGACAACTTCTCTCTGTGTGTTTATTGATGTCAATTATTATAATTTTTCTGTTTTTCTCTCGGGTGGTTTCAGTTTTGTCTATTGAGTGTGGCGGTCAGGTATGTTGTTGGCGAGTCCTTCTGCCTGGGTGGCATAATAAGGCCCGAGACAAACCGACGACCACAACGACGACGACGACGACGACGAAGACGTAGACGGACCGAAGAAGGACAACCTAGAGGTCTTCTCTGAAGCGTCACGGACGTCCAAACGACTGCAAGGGGGTCGGACTCTCAAAGACGACAACGACGACGACAACAACGACTTCTCGAAAGTAGTTAAGGGAGACGACCGCGGAGACGACGTCCGTGTTCTCTTCGATAGAGTCCTAAGGTCAAAAATTTTATTTTCAATATTTACAGGTCATACGATTTACCTTATATTTATGTATCACACACACGACTCTGCGAAGTCAACACGGACTGAGACACTAGGATACCTGACATGGGAGGTCCGAGGAGACAGGTACCCTAAGACGTTCTTATGACCTCCCACAACGGTACGGGAGGAGGTTCCCTAGAACGGTTGAGTCCATAGTTTGGGTACAGAGAATGTAGAGGACACAACCGTCCACCCAAGAAATAGTGATCACGGTGGACCCTTCGTTGATTTGTAGATTGTCAATTGATGAGACGACGTTTATTTCTACATTTGTCAGTCTTCATGATTCTCCTCTTATTCTTCTTTAATTCTTAATGAAGAATTTTTAATTTATCCTGAAGACCAATTCGTATTTTTACATTATACAAATAAAGGTTTCAGGATAGTTTTACTGTTTTTATTAAAAAAAGATTTTGTATTTGAAATTCCTGTTTCTCTCGCCTTTTCAAAAAATTTCGACCTTTCGTTCGTTTATTTCTGTCGGTTATGTTGTCTGGGTCATTCAACTTTCGCTTCATTTTCCTTCGAGTCTTTGTCCAGTTAAGTATGTTTTTCGAGCCCTTAATATCCGTACCCATAGAGCTTGTTTCCTTCTGTCCGACTTTCAGACATTTTTCGTTGTAATTCTGGGACTGATGTAAGGGGTGGGTTGTGTGAACCGTCGATAGGGAGTGGAGAGGGGTTGTCTTTTAATTTTGAAAGGAAAAATTTCTCCGACTTGGTCCATTCATCTAAAAAGATGTCCTTTCGACTGGATGATGTTCTCTTATGTGGATGTCTATGGTTGTCTACCTCCTAGACTTGTCTTCTCTGGTGATGTCTGTGGTAGTGTCGTTTCGGGTCGTTCCACGGCGCACTTGGGGATGGTCGAGGAGTTACGGAAGAAGGATTTACTCTTGTGTCGGGTCGGACACTCTACCTTCGGTTTCTGGTTTAGTTTGTTTGTTCTAAGACAACCTTGTCTTCGTTCCCTTTTATCCTCACTAGTCATTCGTAATAAGAATCTCCAATGTGCAACATAAGTCATTTTGTTCTCTTTCTCTGATATTTGTGTTTATGAATTCTCCCTTGTTATATACCTGAGTCTTGAAATTTTATTCTCTCGTATGGAAATTTCAAGTTATCTTCCTGACTTTCTCTTCTAACTCTTTTATGAGGTAGTTTTTTCTGTTGTCTCTTGTTCTACCTTTCTTTATACACACGCACGATTCAGTGAAGTCAGACAAACTGACACACTGGGGTACCTGACGTCGGGTGGTCCGAAGAGACAGGTACCGTAAGAGGGTTCGTTCTTAGGGTCTCCCCCGACTGTGAAGGAGGAGGTCCCTTAGAAGGGTTGGGTCCCTGACTTCGGCAGAGGACGTGACCGTCCACCTAAGAAATGGTAATCGCGGTGGACCCTGTTGTGTGTCTACTGTTTTAAAACTCTTTGTCTCGTGTGCACGTCGTTCGGTTCGTACAAGTCTAAACTTGTTCAATCTCCCAGGACCTTTCCTGTGGAGGTCCCTTTCTTACTTTATCTTGACAGCCTATGATAGACGACCCACCGGGAAATATGTAAGCTTCGCACGTGTCTGAATTGACAAGTTTCTTTTAGTTTACTTTTGTGTTCCGTTAATAATTGAAGATTGTCTGTTTTTATACTTGTTCTCTTCTGGACAATAAGGTTGAGACTACTGGTAATAATAAAAAAAATAAATCGTCCCTGGTTTTAATAACCTTGTTAAAGATCGGAACCTCCTCCTTCGATGTGAGACGAGACGTAGGTCGACAATTGAAAACTCTTTTCTTTCTACTAAAGTCTCTTTCGAGTCGGAAAAAAGAAAACTTCCACCCATCCTTTATACCATTTAAAATTCTGCTTCATTCAAAAATTGGATGACCCACTACAGTACGTGTGATGTGCCACTTGTACGTGTCTCCTAAAAGTGCCGGAAATCACTTGGTGTGGTGGGTCTATTTCTTACTACCGAACGTAAGAGCTTGTTTAACTGACGAGACGGAGTTTAGTATGGGTACATGTCATGAAGGTAATTGTGAGTCAATGGAGTACGGTGGAAGAGTCTCTCCGGAAGGGTCAGTCGTGTGGATTTTGATCTGCTAGTTGACGACGGGTGGTGGTTACGATAGTGATTGAGGGTTGGAGGAGGGATGCGGGGAAAGGTGAAAATAAAAAGAAAGACTGTGTATGACGGAAGCTCTTGAGGCATACAGAAAAGTATAGGAACAGGGGAGTTGATTTTCATTCGAAATACCTCCCTCTCTTAAAACAGACAGAATCTACGTTGATATAGGTGTGCTCGTCGTTTATGTGCTACCTGTCTACCGTGAGTCGATCACCATGCGACTCGGTTTGGTAAAGTGAGTGAGTAAAAAAGGAAAGACAGTTCTTGATGCAAGACGACGGGGGGTTGGGGAAAGTGAGAAAACATAGGAGAGATAGGATTACTCCTTGATGTCCTACATCTGCTTGTTCGTCTCTCTACCATAAAGACAGTATAAAATTCCAAAGGATCCAATCAGTCTTGGGTCATGGGAAATCTCTTTTTTTAAAGACGTAACATTCGTAGTTTAAAAATTCTCCGATAGGCGTGTTTTGAGTGGGGGTTAAGACTTTGTGGGTACATGAAAACAAAGACTCGATAAGAGAGTTCTCGATACCATTTCCATTGGCTTGTAAAGACATGGGTTAGAATTACAATAAAGATGATCTAGGAAGTATAAACGATCACTGGTAGCATGTCCGATTTCTCCACTTTTTATTTATAGATTAAGCCTATGTGTCGTTGAGACTGTTGTTACAAATAGAAATCATCTGTGGTTAGGTCTTACGTGTGACCGATAAGACTTAGTGGCTGACAGATCTAGTGTAAATTTTAAATGGAGGAGAGCTTCGACGGCAAGAGCAAGGAGAAGATCAAAGACCTAAAGTCGGTTACTATCGCAACGGACCCTGACTGTACGACAGCATAACCTGACGACCGGGGTGCAACTTCTTCTCCCTTCGATCGTTTTCTCCTTCCGTCTTCTCAAGTACTCCTGTGCACTTGTCCTCCCCGTTACTACGTGACACGTGTCTTGGAAGTGCGAAGGGAGGTAAGGTAAACATTGTAAGTCAAGTTTGAAGGAAGAAGTTAGGAAAATGTACTGATGAGATGGTTAGTCAAAACGAAGAAAATGAATTAAAAGAGAACAGTGTTCTAATAAAATTTTGTTGAGTTTTGTGTGGTTATAATAACAACAAAATCAGGATTCACCACAGGCTGAGAAAACGTTAGGGTATCTGACATCGGGCGGTCCGAAGAAATAGGTACCCTAAGGGGTCCGTTCTTATGACCTCACCCAACAGTACAGGAGAAGGTCCCCAAAAAGGACTGGGTCCCTAACTTGGGTGTAGAGGACGTTACCGTCCGTTCGAGAAATGGTGACTCGGTGATCCCTTCGGGTTTTATGTAGTTATGTGGAAATGGACTAAATGAGAATTCTTTAACGTTTAAACAATGTGGACGGTGACTATATGTGAGGTTATATGTCGGTTTTTCTCTCTTTTACTTTGTTTTCTTAGTGATTCAAAAATTAGGTTCCTCCAGTATTCCTGTGTTATGGGACAAGACTTCCCTTTCGACTCCACCCGTCGACTGCGGTCCGTGTCAAAAGTTAGTCAGAAAGTACCTGCCCTCAATTGGTCCGACACCGAAGATCAGTACTCGTGATGTAACCAAAATTAGCTAAAAAAAAAAGGGATCGGGAATTTTAATAGCTGATTTTATTTCGCATTTATACCCAGGAGATATGAAATCACAAGAGTTTTCAAACTAATAAAGATTCCCTTAGGGAACCAGAAAGACCCGGTCTTTTTCTAAGTGAGTTAAAAGTGTGTAGAATACCGAGAATTTTTGTTTTTGTTGTTTTTGGTTTGGATTTGGTCTATTATTTTTGTCATGTACACACCTAGTTTTGTTTTACGGTTTTATCTTTCCAAGAAGTCATGATTAGAGATTTTGACCTTGACTACCCTATTCCCATTTTCGTCGAATTTGACAGTGACTACAATGGCCTGTGAGAGGTTTGCTCACGGGAGTTGTGATGTCTTGTAGAGTTGTACGACTCGTTGGGAGTTGTACAAGACGGGGCACCACCCGTCGTCCCCGCGGAGAGAATGTGCGTAGACACCCTCCTCTCTCCATGTCTTCCCTCGACTCTCTCTTTCTGCCCCATGGTTCATCCTCTTCATCCCGTGTTTACTTGAGAAGGAGAGGTGTCCTTTACTGTGTAGACCTTTCAGGATTTGAAGGGACCACCGAGTCTGCCATTTCGCAGACGGATGTTACGCCCTCTGGGCCCAAGCTAGGGACCCAACCCTTCTAGAGGACCTCTTCCTTTACCGTTGGGTGAGGTCAACCCAACGGACCTTTTAACTTACCTACCTCCTCGGACCATCCGATGTCAGGTACCCCAGCGTTTCTCAGCCTGTGTTGACTCGCTGAAGTTACAGTTACAGTTAGTTTGGACGTCGTTCGTAGTGAGCCTTCCGGACATTTTTGCCTCGGCGGGACGGNATATGTGTAGATCTACACATATTCTCTGTCGGGCGTAAGTTACTTATCAGTTTCCATTTCGGTCTCTTAAACGTATAAAAACATTAAGACTACATTAGTCGGTCGTTGGTGACAACAGATTTTAGGGTCACCGATATAGGGGGGTCGTATGGGTCCTTGGTTAGCGGTCAGGAGACGTCGCCTTTGAGTCGGTCGTGGTTCTTGTCTAAGTGACGGAGGACTTTACCGGACAAGAGGCATGTCCGTGGAGACTTCAGGAGGAAATAAAACACGGTTTTATATGAAGTGACACGAAAGACGAGTACTAAGTGTTCTGAGAAGAGACCTCATTACGTCTTGTTTAGATTCAGAGGAGGTGTACTGTCTAGAGATAGTAAAGGGAATTCAGAATAAACATACATTCTTTACGATAGGGTAGTGAGGTAGTTGTGACGGAGTCCCGTAAAAGGTCAAGTTGGTTGTAGGACATGACGGGTCTGTTAGTGTGAAAAGTCTTGTTGAGAGAGGGTTCACTGTTCGTTTGTCCTCCCTTAAACCCTGTAAAAGCCTCGGGACTTACGGATTATAGGAAGTGACTATAAATTTTTAAAATGTAAAAGGGGGACGAGACTATGACGATGGAATGAAAAAGTTGTGGTAAAAAATACACTGTAAAGAAATTCTTCATAATTCTTGTTAGGAATTCTTTGCATTGTTGTCTCTCAGACCTCCTGAGCACGGGACTGAACGAGAGAGGGTTGGGGGTCGAGTCGACCGTGAAGTCTACTCCCCTCGGTTCCTGTGTCCGGAGGGAGAGAGGGGAGCCGACGGTCCGTCTCCCGACTGAGGGGCCTTCCTCGTGCTACAATCGTTAAGAATAGGACCGAGGTCGACGGACAATGTCTCCGATTCAATCTCTGTTCGTGACGACTCTGCCCTCGAGCGAATACAGATCGGAGGTGAATACCTTACCTTTGACGTGTCTCGATGACACTGACAACAAATCAACGGTTCAACACAGATTGAGTAAACGATGGGGTACCTGACGTACCATAAAGAGTCCATTCTTATGACCTCACCCAACGGTAAAAGAAGAGGTCCCCTAGAAAGTCTCGGTCCCTAACTTAGACCCAGAGGACTCTGGTACTCCCGGGACTGACGGTGACGGGATATCAAACTTTCCGTCTCCAAGGTGTGGTGGTCCTCTCCATTCGGTTCCTCTGGACTTCGAGTCCAGGGAGGGGTTCCCGAGTTGACTTTTTCACCCACAGTGACAAGGGTCTCGTTAAGGGAGGATCGAGTCATCCATTTCTCAGACCGACGTTGTTAGTTTGTCTCTGGGTCCAAACTAAAGACCCAGCCCTTCTAGGGGCTTCTTCCTTTACCGTTGGGTGGGGTCATAAAGACAGACCTCTTAGGGTACCTGTCTCCTCGAACCACCCGATGTCAGGTACCCCAGTGTTCTCAGCCTGTACTGCATCGCTGGTTTGGTGGTGGTGGTGACAAGGGTCGAGGTCTCGACACTGAGCCCCTTGAGACCGGAAGTCCTACTCCACCCTCCTTGTCTAATCTCCCTCTCGAGGTCTAGAGAAGAGTTTCCTTTGACTGAAGTAAACGTTGTCTCACACCTCTTACTCCTCGACTTCGGATTCCCTTGAAAGTTTTAGTCACTTACGACCCCATTTTCCGTCAATCCCCCGTTGACCGTCTAAGTGACCTCTGTGTCCGATTTGACATCCGCGAAGAACCAGAGTCTTAAACGTCTATTGTACTATGTCTTTTAGGATTACTTTAGTGATTCTTTGATAATTATTTAGTCAGGTCGTTCTACCGTCCTATATTCGAGTCATATGTTTTTAGTTAACATGTAGATATGGGAATGTTTCTTGTTGGACTTGTACTTTAAAACTTTTAAAGTAAATGTTACTTTCGTTCTATTCTATGAATTTTTATTTAAATTGTTTTCTTTATGTGTTTGATGTGAGAATTTTTGATATTTTGTCGCTTTCTTTAAGTTCTAGATTTACTTGTATCTTTGTAGAATACAAATGTCTAGTTTTCTGATTCATAACAATTCTATTGTTTTGAGGAGTTTGACTAGATGTCTCAGTTACCTTAAGGATAGTCTTAGGGTCAACCGAAGAAACGTCTTTGACTTTTTGAGTAAGATTTTAGGTGTCTTCTTTAAATTTCTTTGTGTCTTCTCGGTTTATTAATACTCTTTTTCCTTGTTTGACCCTTCTGAGTGACTAAGGTTTCAATTGTGGTTTCGTTATCATTACAGTTGTGTCACATAATGACCGTGTCACTAGTATGTCTAGTGGACTTGTCTTAATTCTCACGTCTTTGCTTAGATGTACAGATTAAAAATTCCTCTTACGGTGTCGGTAAGTTACCTGTTTGTTATCTGAAAAGTTGTTTACCACGATCTGTTAGCCTATTCACTGTTCGTTTTCTTACTTCAGTTTGGAAGTGTATTAAATGTTTTTAATTGAGTTTTATCTAATCCCTCGATTTTGATGTCACAGAATCTTCTTTTGTATCCTAAGACATTTTGATACTGGAGTCTAAATCATTAAGAATCTACATTGTTTTCGTGTTCGCTGTCTTCTTGTTTGTCTATTAGCCCCGAAGTAGTGTTACATTTTGAAGACACGTAGTTTCCTGTGACAGTTCGGGACAGTTCACCCTTTTTTTGGTTCATTCTCTTTTATAAAAATAAAGGGTGACAGTTCACCCTTTTTCTTGGTTCTCTTTTATAAAAATTTAGTAGACTATATCTTGAGTTTATAGATTTTATATATTTCTTGGGAATTTTTTGAGTTATTTTTCTTGGGTTAAATTTTTATCCGTTTCCTGGATGTATTTGTAAAAAGGTTTCTTCTAAATGTTTACCAGTTATTTGTGTATCTCTATGAGTTGTAGTAATCAGTGACCCTTTAAGTTTGGTTTTAGTGATGTTCAATAGTGAAGTGTGGATGATCCTACCGATATTAGTCTTTCAGTCTATTATGTCTAACTATTCCTACACTTCTTTGAACTTGGGAGTTGGTGATTTGTGTTTTACCACGTCGGTAAAGTCTGTTGTTAGACCGTCAAGGAATTTGGTAATTTCTGTGACCGTAGTGTCTGGATCGTTAAGTTCACGATCTATACTTCGGATTTATCCTTGGAGTACCGAGTAAGAGGTCGTTGAAGTAAGACGAGAGTGTTGGGGGGGGNGGGTGGGGGGGGGGGGGGGTTAAGAGGTTTGACCGACAAACTGGAAATAAAAAAAAGAGATTTAAATTTAAAAGTGAGGGAAGAACCGAGTCAAACCTTCAATAGAAGAAAGTCCTTTCGAAGGACTTGAGGAGTCTACCCGTCACCCAGAGTGTGTAGTCACTCGTAGTCTTCGGGACCTCCCGAATAAGTTTGTGTTGACAACCCAAGGTAAAGGTTCTCCTAGAGCAAGTCATTCAGACCCATCCTGGGTTCTTACACGAACGGTCCGATCTACTTTAAGTTCGACCCTAGTTCTAACGACCCTCTTTATAGTTGTCGGAGTCTATACACCATACCGAGTGTACTATTTCTTAGACGGACTTTAGGTCCTCTGGGGTCAAGTTAAGGTCTCAGTCCTTCTAGGGGATCTCTTCCCTTTCCGATGGGAGAGGTCATCAGAACAGACCTCTTAAGGTACCTGTCTCCTCGGACTCCCTGATGTCAGGTACCCCAACGTTTCTCAGCCTGTGCTGACTTACTGATTGTGAAAAGTGGAATTTTACGCGTCTACTATAGTGAGATTTCCGTCTTTCACTCCTCCTTGATTTCTTGACGAACTAATCGTACTTTTTCCTCTCATTTTTTCGACCGAATTTCGAGTTGTAAGTTTTATGATTCTAGTATCGTAGGTCAGGATAGTGAAGTACCGTTTGTCTACCCCTTTTTCATCTTTATCACTCTGAAATAAAAGAACCCGAGGTTTTAGTGACGTCTGTCACTGATGTGGGTACTTTAAATCTATGAACGAGGAATCTTTTCGATACTGTTTGGTTTGGATCTGACGTATAATTTTTCGTCTCTGTAGTGAAACGGCTGTTTCAGGTATGTTAGTTTGCACACCAAAAACGTCATCAACACATATCTCCGAGTTCTCAAGGTAGTGTTTTTTCTGACTTGCGGTTTGTTAACTACGAAAACTTGGTGCCACGACCTCTCCTGAGGACTCTCAGGGAACCTGTCGTTCCTCTAGTTTGATCAGTTAGGATTTCCTTTAGTTGGTACTTATAAGTGACCTTCCTGACTACGACTTTGACTTCGAGGGTATGAAGTCGGTGGACTACGCTTCTCCACTGAGAGAACCTCTTCTGAGACTACGACCCTTTCTGACTCCCGTCCTCCTCCACCTCCACTGTCTCCTACTCTGTCAACTTACCGTAGTAGTTGAGTTACCTGTACTCAAACTAGTTTGACACCCTCTATCACTCCCTGTGCCTTCGGTCCGCACGACGTCAGGTACCCCAGTGTCTCAGTCTGTGTTGACTCGTTGACTTGTTGTAGCTGTTTGAGGGCCCGCCAGTGTGGGACTCCTGACGACGAGGCACGAGGGAGTGAGTGACGTGAATGGGGTGGCATAAGGTTACAAGACAAATACAGAAATAGGATGCTCGAAGAACTTCCACCCCTTATGATTCGGAGTACCGGTCGGTATGTGAGATACTCTTCAAAACATCTGGGATGGTATTTAGACGAGGAGGGAGAGGTTAATGAGGATAAAGTAGTTGTCAAGATGATGAAAGGGTCAGTGCCTTCCGGATGATAGATTCTCGGTAAGGTTGAAGACGGGAGTAGGGAGTCTAAGTCTCGTAGTGGTCTAAAACGAATAATTACAATCGGTCAAGAGTAGAACCGGGATAAGTAAGAGTGGTGGTGGTAGTTGTGAGAGAAATGACCAGAGGGTCAGAGTGAAAGATGATAAAGTTTACTCCGAAACTTAAGAACATTTTGTTGTGAAACGTATGTAGTGGAGTCAGGTGGAAAGTTATTGGGGGAGTCAGTCGATACAAAGTTCAGGATATACTACCAAGGGTGAATGTGTGGGTTTGCAAACTCAAAGGACGTGAGTACTCAGATACCCGAGAAACTCCTGTCAGTGGAACAGAGCAAATAGGAACGGAATCGTGACGACTTGACCATTCTCATCCGCGATTACAAATTTAAATACTCGGTGTGTCTGGGTGAACCAAAAACGAATACAACGGCGAGTGCAGAATCGGAGAAAATGAATAAGAAGGGAAGAGATTTACGGATTGTGTCTCATGTTACGTAGTACAATATAAAACGACTAGTTTTTTGGCTTCAGAGTTATAAATTGTATTTCTTGTCAAATACGATGGTGTGGCGGTCGTAGGTGGGTTGGTGTTCACGCCCGTTCGTCGAGGAGGCCGGCCACCGGACCAGTCGCGGGTCGTAATGGAAGTAGACGCGGTCGACGACGACGACGACGACGACGACGTCGGAGGCCTCTCGGAGGACGACGACGACGGAGACCGCGTCGTTGAGGAAGACGGCGACCTCGAGGTCGAGAAAGGCGAAGGCGAGGAGGAGGAGCACGGCGTCGGACCGACGGAGGAGAAGGTAGGCATCGGCTAAGAGGAGATTGGCTGCGACCCGAAGGAAAAGAAGGGCCCGGGTAAAGCGTCGGAGGAGAAGGAAGGGTCTTCCTTTTCATTTATTATTTTAACTTAATACAAAATTTTGTTTAGACTCAGTAAAAAGTTCCGAAGCCAGTCTTCGCACGAATGACCTATTGTAGTACGAAGTAAATAAACGATTAAAGATGTATTTTCCTTGTAGTGAAACCTGTAGACACCATTATGACTAGAAATTCTCTAGTGGTGTTGGAGTCCGTTCTAGGGAACTTGGACGAGGTTGGGACTCCGTCTCGGTCGAGGAGTCCCACGACCCACGTCTCGACGGTCCTGGACGCTCCTTTGACTGATAGTCCTTTCGGAGTCGGTTACGGCCTGGGTTTCGCTGAAGTGTTTTGGTGAATTAAGGTAGACTCCCACAGAGTGGGGACCACCGAGTGTCCGGGGACCCTCTAGAGGGGAAGTGTGTAGGAGATGGGGAGTGAAAGTCGTCATGCGACCTAGTAAAAGAAAGACGTAGAGAGGGAGTTTTGGTAAGGTAACACGGGCGACCTCAAGAGGACCGGAGGGAGGCATCTCCGACAAATGTCGGGAACGTTACGAGGTAGAATAGGTCCATCGTGTACGGGGAGGTAAGAGGTCTTGAGTCCCGTCTGTAGTCGATGAGATGCTCCTGAAAGAAACGGAAGTCCTCCATCTACAGGGGAGACAGAAAACGAATGTGAGTTGATATGTAACAGGAGGAGAGAGACCTACGAGAATCGGTTGGTCACTGTCGTTGATAATAATGGATAGGTCGTTGGTAAGGAAAGCCAGAAGAAGAAACATCTCTCTCGGACGACAGTGTAGGTTCCAAATTTTACGGTTCGAAACGAAAAATTCGAAGGCCACATTTAACCCTGTGGGGTACATCCGGTTTCCTGACTAAGATCTTTTCTATAAGGAGGGTCTCCTTTCCTTTCTTCGTGCTCTCTTCCCGGTGTGGGAAGGACCCATGTACCATACTGTGATGATTGGTAAGCCATTTTGTGTACTTGAACTTTCAGTCGTGTCGTTCTGTACCATCTCGTCTCGTACTTGGTGCTCCCTTCTTCAGGTGTGAGGTCCTGTACTGCCCTCTTCGCACCCTTCGCGGACCTGAGCGTTGGTGTAGTGACTCAGTGACTTCAAGTACAAGTCGACGGACTAGAGGTCTTGTGGAACTATCCACTCCGTTATTACAATAGACGACAAAATCGGTTAAAATCCGGTTATAAAACTAAAAAGTCAACTTTCTAGATGTTACACCGTAAATAAAGAACATTTTAGTAATGGATGTATTAGACACTCGAAGAACTCCCGTCTTTGTTGAAGAGTCTTTCAAAACCTGAACTCGTCCTTTGTTAGTGTCATTGATCGTATACCATATAATAGTCTTATATAATTGACAACTTATTTATTTGGTTTATTACGTAATTGTATGTAAGATTGGACCTTTAATAGATGGAGATTTCTTAAATCTAAAGGGATTTCTCAAAGTTAATTCTTGAATTCGTTTTCGTCCATTAGAAGTCAAAACACAGTTAGATTGGTTGTTTGTTTTTGGATGAAGGATTCACACCTGACGACGTGTACCACTGAAGGAAGGTTTCTTATGTCATTTCCCCTTTTCATACCGCCTCTTGGGTTATTCGTGATGATATCGGTCCTCTAGTTACAGTGGTGATTATTGGTGTGTAGTACCACGATTATATATGGGGACCGTACACTGCTTTTGCCATGAAATAGAGACACTAGAAGAGGTTTGTGGGAATTACGGTCAAATTAATACTTTTTTTTTTTTTTTTGAAGTTTTTTTGAGACTATCTCCCAATGGGATGTTATATGACTGGTCATAATGAATTCTCACCAAATTGATTTTTTTTAGGACTCTTTGACAGTGCCGGTTCTTGTTCGATTCCTCTGTACTGTTTATTTACGTTATAAGACTTACTTTAGGATTTTGTCTTTTCCCTGTACTCCCCTTTTGACTTCTTTACAATTATTTGATGTCGGAAATCAATTATTTTTACGTAGTTGTAACTAAATCATTGCACAGTCGTAACCAAATAGCATTAATTACATGGTATAATTACATTTGATCATTATACCGTTTGACATGTTGGTAGGGTTAAAAAGACTTTTAGATTGTGACAAGATTTTTGTCTTAGGTGATTATTTTTTAGATGATGACAAGAATTTGTAATTTCGTTTTACGACGTCCCCAGGACCGATGTGACCTCAACCCATTGTCGGTGACGACACACTAGAGTGTCGATGTGATTCGTTGTCTCTTGGTGTGTGAGATTGCCACACCTACCCCCTCTTGGGATTCCGTTGCTCCGTAGTCGAAGGTGTAACGTGCAAACCTAAGAATTCCCGTCAGGAAGAAGCTAAGGAAACCACGATAAAAAACGAACAAAACTAAGGAACTGTAGAACGAGTCGAAAATATTAATGTACACCCTACCAATAATGCTTTCATAATTCTCGGTGAGAAACCGTAACGGGAAGAAACCCTGACCTTGCTTTTGACTGGAAAAGGTCAGGACGCCGGTGACGACTCAAAAGGTTTAAACAACTGTATGACTCACGTCATGAAAGTGTCGTAGTAGAAAGTCCTGAACTTTGTCGAGTTGACCTTAAGGTAGTGGAGGTGATCGAAAAAAGGATCACTACGAAAGATTCAGGATGAACTGAAGTGTAAGGTCCTACAGACCGAGATCCACTCACTAGTGTGGTAGCACTAATGGAACCAGCACTTCTAGAAAAAACATGTCAAGAAGACACATAAGAACGGTGGAGAAGAATAATAGAAGACAAAGATAATCCAGGTGTCGTAAAGACAGGAAATAACTCGGGTAGAAAAGTACTTTACGAGGGAACCATATAGATTAAAAGAACTTCTCTAGAGATCAGAAAGGAGAAGACAACAAAAAGAGATAAAGAAACGTGACTAGCGATTCTTTCCGAAAGAATAGAGAGGAACGATAAGAAACCTTGAGACGTAAGTCTACGAATAGAGAAAGGAAAAGTGAAGAGAAGAAAAGTGTCGATAAACAATGCGGAGGGGTCTGTCGGTAAAACGAAAAAACGTAAAGAAAAGGTACCCTACCAGAACTAGGGACACACGACATGTTACAGTACTTGGAGACAGGTATCAAGTAGTCCGTGAGATAGATAGTCTAGATCCGGGAATTTAGATAAAGAGTGAAGGTGACATATTAGTATTCCTTAAACTAAATCCATTATGGACCAGATCACCAAAAGGGATGAAAGAAGTTAAATTCGGACTTAAACCGTTATTCCTCAAGTACTAGACGCGGTATCAGTCGAGGACCAGAACAAAAACGACTGACATCTCTCGAAGAAGAGGTAGAAACCGACGTTTCTTATATTATTTAGACTAAAGTCACAACTGGTAGACCACTACAGGTACACATCAGAAGAGCAGAACAACCTTCTCCCACAAACGATACTGGTCGCGCAAGAAAACCGTTTTGAGATAATCTGAAACGGGACGAAGTAAGGCATAAGGTTTCGGTTTGAACGGAGAATGAGGTCCACAAAGAACCGAAGGATGAAAACGTAAGGTCAGGGGATATTACTTTTCCTGTAGAAAACCCCCACAATCAAGATTTTCCAGAACATCCAGAAGTATCTTGGCAGGTTGAAGTCGAAGAAGTCGCAATAACCAACCCCGTGTCTGAACCTAATGGCACTATAACTTACCAAACGGAACCTTTGCTTGTCTCTAGTAAGACAACAAAAACTCTGACGTAGGTTCATGACGTAAAGCCTGAGAAAACAACTGGTACTACCGATGAGGTAAAGAAGATCCCCTAAGGACGGGCGTCATCATCTATATTACCAGTAGACTCAATTTGAGTGGGTAAGGTCCGGTAAAATCAAGCGACTAAGAATCTTACAACTGCAAGTGAGAACGGTAGAGGATAAACTGATGAAGGTTAAAGAGAACTAAGTACCTGGACTGTAAGGTCCAAGGATGTGTTATGACGAGAAATGTCGTAGTCTGGAACGAAGATAGTGGTCAGGGTAGGTGTTGACCCATAACAAAAACGAAACCGAGGTAGGGAAGTAAGAAAGACCTCAATAAAGAGGTGACTAGTGACGTCTACCACTAACGTCGGTACTTTAATTTTCTACGAATGGGGAACCTTCCCTTCAGTACTGGTTGGCTCTATCGTATAAGTTTTCGTCTCTGTAATGAAACGGTTGTTTCCAGGTAGATCAGTTCCGATACCAAAGAGGTCACCAGTACATACCTACACTCTCATCCTGACACTTCTTTCGACTCGCGGCTTCTTAACTACGAAAACTTGACACCACAACCTCTTCTGAGAACTCTCAGGGGACCTGACGTTCCTCTAGGTTGGTCAGGTAAGATTTCCTCTAGTCAGGACCCACCAAGTGACTTCCTGACTACGATTTCGACTTTGAGGTTATGAAACCGGTGGAGAACGCTTCTCAACTGAGTAACCTTTTCTGAGACTACGATCCTCCCTAACCCCAGTCCTCCTCTTTCCCTGTTGTCTTCTACTCTACCGACCTACCGTAGTAGCTGAATTACGTGTACCCAAACCCACTTGAGACCCTCAACCACAACCTGTCCCTCCGGACCACACGACGTTAAGTACCCCCGCGTTTCTTAGTCTGTGCTGACTCGTTGACTTGACTTCTCGGTGAGTCTAAAGAAAACCATTGAAAGTCGTTGGACTTTTTCGAAATCTACCCGAGAGGATTATAGGATTATGAAAGAATTAGTGATTAAGGATCGAAGTTTCTTCTTTACTCCTTTCGTTCGGGAGACTAGTGGACGAACGCATTGTTAAGAAGAACGAAGGAGGAGAGGAGGAGAAGAGCGGAAGAGAGGAGGTCAGAGGATTCTCGAAGAAGGACGACGACAGAGAGAAGGAGAAGAGCGACGGCGGAATTACGTTAAAGAACGAGGGAGACCGCAGCGTCTCGAAGAAGGACTTACTTTCTCCCATACACACTCACACACGTATGGGGAGACACGTAGAGTTGATTATACAATAGTTATGTAATATTAAACTTTTCTTTATCCGATACACGACGATTCTAAGACAATTGTCATTTATATTTTTTATAGATTGGTTGTAGATCCCATTTTTCACAAATACACTCGACCCCTTATCCGTATAATTCTCAGTTTTATTAAACATGAATTTTATAATCAGTAATTTGTCGTGATGTACACAATTCAGGTGGGACCAAAGTTACAATCGTGGTAGTAAAGGACTAATTGCGATCATTCCAGAGTTCGAAGCCAAAGAGACAACGATGGTTAGTAGACTAAAATAAATTAGTTGACTCTTGGATTCAGTCGTCGTTTTTGTGGACCACTCATCTCTATTCAAGAGGTCAGTCTTCATACCTTATTTCGGTGCACAGTGTTTTGTACAAGAGTTCTTGAATTCAGAATACCTATAATTTATATGTCTTTTCTCAGTGTGACAGTTTTATCGAGTCCTTCTTTAGGATTCGTTTGTATTACTTTGTCTACGAAAATGACATTGTGAAGAATTTCAGGAATGTGTGATCACATGTCACACTGAGATTCTTTATAATCGTCAAGATTAGATTAGAGTCGTACCCGAAGGGAACACCGAGTCGACCATTTCTTAGGTGGACGTTACACCGTCTGGACCCAAACTAGGCACCCAACCCTTCTAGGGGACCTCTTTCCTTTCCGATGGGTAAGGTCATAAAACCGTACCTCTTAAGGTACCTCCTGTGCCTACGAAAAAGTCAAGAATACCGTTTTTTGTTCCTTTATACATCATTTCCGATCTGTACGACCCGACAATGTGTCACCTAAGAAAGTTTACCCTAGAAATTTTTGGACTCCTCTTTTACCAGGTTCCGTGTATTATTTCTTAAGGGGTTTTTCTTTATGTTTACCAACACTTTGTACTTTTTGTAAATCACAGTGACCGATGTTTATGAAATTTTAAATTAATAAAGAGTTTAGATTGACCAAATATTTTGGGGTCCTCTAATACGCTTTCGGTAGTTGAGATTACTAAATGATCTTGACTGCTTGTAGGGAGGACATCCACAATTGCCTATTGGCTGCAAAGAGGACTTCCTTCACTCACAGGATTGTAAGATTGGGGGCAGGACGACTCTCGAGGGGTTACGGAATCCCCTCGGGGGAGGTCCCCTTCATCCTGGACACTCTACTGTCTTCCCGTCCTTAGGACGTCCGGGCGGGAAAGACGTGACTAAGATGTCCGGCTCAAGAGTCTCTGTGTGGACAAAGGAAGCCCGTTCGAGAAGAAGGAGGGCGGAAAAGGAAAGAAGGAGGACGACAGAGGCTTCTTAAAGGAGGACAACAGAGGCCTCAAGAAGAACGGAGAAAGCGAGAAGGAGAAGGGAAAAGCGGGAGTAAAGACGGAGAGAGGAGAGGACGAGGTCGACTCCAATGTGTTTCCATGAGAATCTTTGAACTTCGGTTTGTGTCCTTTTGCGGTGTAGTACTGGTCATGACAGTCCTCGACCAGGCACGTCTGTGCTGGTAAGTGATCAATACACACCTCGTCGGCCCCTTACTCTCTCGAGACTCGCGCGAGGCTCGAGACGCCAGTGTCCTCAGTCATCTCGAAGTGCGAGAAGGGGTGACTCACGAGAGCGGAGGTGAGAGTTGGTGCGGAGACGAGGTGTGGTGGTGATGTGGTGTGGAGGGTGGACGTCCCTCCCGTCCACCGATTGTCATTATGGTCTTCGAGAACCCAACCGTAAAGAAACAAGTAGGGATGTTTCCTAAAAGACTAACTTCTAGATTGTCACACAGATTGCTCCAAAGTGGATTTTACAGTGTTTTCGACGGTCACACTTTTTAATGTCTTAAGAAATTTTTAGACTCCTGGTTGGTGAAATGTTTGAGGTAGGGTATCTCGAGGGCTCATGACCAGTTTAGGTCGGGGTTCTGAGGTCAAGAGAACGGTGTGTATGTTAAGCCGGAAATGAAAGAGTACGTGTAAAGATACTCAGACAGTGGACCGAAGGGTAGTAGGTCAAAATGGGTACCAGGGGTTGAGTTGTAGACTGAGAGGGTCCGAATGTAAATGGTGGTGGGAAGTGGAGCTTTTATTTAGGATTCAGAAATTACACTGTGTTCGTTCAATAACCGGACGGAGTAAAAGAAATTAGAGAGAGTAGTAAATAAAAAGTCTGTATGGTCGAGATCCGATCTGGTTCAATAAATTGACAAAGGACACGGTTTTACAAGTGTATATGAGGATCGGAAATGTCCAGAACGAAGGAAGTTGACGTCAAATTAAAAGTGAAGGAAAATGACAGTTGGGGTTTAGGACGTTGACTTTATTGAGGATGATAGGAAATTCACTGCAATCGAATCCTTAGTGACAGATAAGTTCACAGTAGGTTAAAGACCAGGGGTGGAGGCGATGATCCATCGACTGGGTGCACGAAAGAACACGAGGAACAGACACAGTCGTAGGAGGGATAGGGACTGTGTGTACACGTGTGTCTGTTCTTTCGTTCCAAAGTAGTCGATGCACAAGTTTCGTGTTTCGTACCTTCCTTGTTCTTGTCTGAGTTTCTGATAACCTTAAGACCAGACAGTTGAGTATACCTCTGTCTAGAACTGGTGCTTGAGAAAAGTATAAGACCTGTGAGATTTCTGTGATAGTGATGGAGTCCCCTATTCTTACGTGATTTATATTTTATCTTTGTTCTAAGAGAGGCTTCGTACTCTTGGGTCTTTAGTAATGTTATTGTGATCCACAACTGTCCGTTGGAGAGACTGTTCATAATTTTGGTTTTAAGTTCTAACAATCGAGGACGTTTTATACGTTTACCTTGTGTATTACATTACAATTGCGACGCGAAAAGTCGACATACAGAACCTGAGATCTCACGTTTATTTATGGTGATATTTCTAAGTTACAACCTTGAGTTCGGAGTCTAGTTCCCAGGTTATTCGTTACATCACCTATAAAAGAATACCAGAATATTATTCTTTAATAGTACTTTCCACATTATATACTGGCACTAGTAATTACACAGTTGTTTGGGTATGACTGACTAAATTAAATTTGAACAATGAAAATTGACAAAACTCCGGAAAACCCTCTCTTCTGACGTGTTATTTTTGCCTCACACTTACACGAATATGGTCGATGTATCGACACTTAAATTTCCTTGTGACACACTCGTCGATCTCACTATGTCTATAGTTATGCGTTTACAGATACAGGACGTCGACCTTTCGTCCGTGACGATACCGTCTTACTCTGCGTCTGGAAGCGTCGAAACCGGAAGAGGTAGACGACTTCGACAAGTTCCCGTCCAGGACCTCAGCGCCCCAGTTCCCCTTCTAGGGTATGCGATGGCGGAAGGGTTTGACCTTCTGTCCTTCCTTATCTCCACTCCCCATACTCTCGACTGTGTGTACCGATTTATAGGTCTTCGTATTTCTTCGACGAGAGGACAGGGTCTCGCTCGAAGTAGTGTTCACAGACGAGACGAAGATTTGTCTGACTTGATGGTCGTCCGAGATCAAATATTGTTATAGGTAGTCGTATAGGTCTTCCTTTCTTTCGTGGTCCGTTTTTCTACTCTTTTACTCCATCGTCGTCGGAAAGGATAAAGGCTTTAAAGACCCATGGGTGTCACGATTCAATGTGTAATTAAGAACTGAGTTTTCTTATCCAGTAGTAATGAATACAAAAATAAATACGAAAAAGAGTTTATAATTTCTGTTAAATTTTCTGAAAAGATGTCACCTAATCCTGTTACAGTTTTTTTTTTTTCTCCGCCGAGTTCAAGTCCTTTAGATAGATGATTTCTTAAAGGTCGTTGAGGAATTATCGATAAAAGTTAGGAAACGACCCCATTTTAAAAAGAAAGTTTTGGTGAAAAGTAATTATAAGTGATGTTTCGTCCAGGGTTTTAACTAAAAATTTTTTATTGTTTTTTAACTTAATATTTTCAATAATCTTAGATTTAGGAACCTCGATATGATTTCCGGTTAGACTCAAAAATGGACATCCGACACTCCCACGACCGACCTCAAGGGTCTATCTTGGTCATAGACCGTGACTGTGTCTGGATCAATGACTCCCTTACTACAAGACTAGTCTATAAGACGTTTTCCCTTTAATCTTTTAATTGTTTTAATTGAACAAGAACAGTAAGTTTTTTTGTCTATTTCTTCATAAAAGTCTAATAGACATCCAAAAGTTCCAAGTCAAGTCAACGAGTCAGCACAGGCTGAGAAACACTGGGGTCCTTAACGTCGTGCGGTCCGGAGGAACAGGTAGTGGTTGAGGGTCTCAAGTGAGCCTGAGTACAGGTAACTTAGCCACTACGGTAGGTGGGTAGAGTAGGAGACAGCCGGGGAAGAGAAGGACGGGGGTTAGGGAAGGTCGTAGTCCCAGAAAAGTTTACTCAGTTGAGAAGCGTACTCCACCGGTTTCATAACCTCAAAGTCGAAATCGTAGTCAGGAAGGTTACTTGTGAGTCCCTGACCAGAGGAAATCCTACCTGACCAACCTAGAGGAACGTCAGGTTCCCTGAGCGTTCTCAGAAGAGGTCGTGGTGTCAAGTTCCCATGAATCGGTTTTTTGAAGTGACAAAATTAATTTTATGAATTGGTTTATAAATTGCTTTTATAAATCCTTTCTTTTTTTCTATATCCGTTTCATTAGTGTAAAGACCTGAAGAGTTCCATAACCGATTAAAACTAAAGGTTTATTATCTATACGGATGACAGAAATTTTTTAAGTCATTCTCAGTGTCTCCATCGTAAATAGTACTTTTTTTTGAGTGTCTGTCAATTCAGTTTTCCACACGTAAAGTCAAGTCAGAGACTTCAAAAGACGCATAATGTAGTTGATTCAGGAAGTCGACGAGACTCAGGGTCAAACGGGTAGAAATTTTGATTCTGGAATTGTACTAGATTGGACGGAGAGAATGTCTTACCCAATACCGAGTTCCCTTTTTATATTTTCCAAAACCAATTTAATCTGTCATTTTAAAAGTTCTCTCTACTGATTGTGGAAACGTCCTCTATTTTGTTTATGATGGGACTTACTGTTAGACTTAGTCGTCCTTAAATTCGGAAAATCGTATCAAAGGTACAGAAATCTAGGATGAAATTACCGATGACCCAGACCTTTTCATATTGAGACACACCGTGGCAATTATAGTAAGGACTTTATGATGTCCATTTTACTCTAATTTAAAGAGCTGGTGTTTTAAAAAAGAATGATTCAGGTACTCTGATGTGACGAAAAGTTCACAAGAATCATAAGAAACCAATAATACGTTTAAAATAGAAGACTGATTTTTCTGGTTTATTTACGAAATAAATAATCAATAAAAAATTTTGATACAAGAATGTGTGTTGTGTTTCTATCCGCAAAACACACCCATAAAACTATGATTTGAAGAGCCTAATTTTTAAAGGAAAAGAGATAAAGAAAATTTGTGTGTGTTGTACCGTGTAGTGTGTTTGTTCGTGGTTGGAGTAGAAGTCTCGGACCTTGACGACCTCTTCTTCGCGGTTGACGACGACGACGACCCTTCTGTCGCGACGAAAGACGACGACCCGGTCTTGAACGCGTATGACAACAGAAGTTTTTCATTTTGTACCATATTGGACAGATAGGTGTAAATCAAGTGAAATGTCTCTGTAATGTTCTGTTTCAAGTCGGGGGTGTGGTTGTTTTCTTTTGGGGTAATCTTTATCGATAGTTTATATAAAAATATTATGAAGTGTTGTCAGTGTGGTTGTCAAGATATACAATAAGATCTTTCTTGATTTGATTATCTACTGTACGACGACTCACTTTTGTTTTTTAAATTTCCTTACATTTTTTGACCTTTTGAGGAAATCCTACAATTATTGGAAAATAGTCTTTTATTTTGTCCAAGTTTTATTATCGATAAAGGTGTACTTCTTGAGAAACGTTTTATTTTAGGGTGAACATATTTTTAGGAGTTTAAATATGCAAAGCCGAACCTTTTAAAATCCAATTGTAAAAAAAGTAATCTTGTCTCCACCTGTTAAAAAAGGACATTTCTCGGTCTGTCATTTATAAAAACCGAAACGTCCGGTAAGTGTTGATGAGTTAAGATGGAGACATCACGCTTTTGTCAGTATCTATTATGTGTTTGTTTACCCATACTGAGTCAAGGTCATTTTGAGACGAATCCTTTTGTCCATCGGTAAGTCAGACGGTTGGAAAAATTTTAGTGACTAAGAACGAAATCGTCAATTTATGTAACGTTTTAATCAATGCACAGTGGAAGACGTTTGAAGGTTATAAATTCTTTGTTCGATTCTGGTTTGAACCTACATTCCACCGTGATACGGTGATCGACCTACTGCCTTCACAGGGTATGTGAATCCGAAGACGACCTCTCTACCTTAAACCCTCGTATAACGTAGACTTCCGGGAAACCGCGATGTCCCGTCGGATGGTGTAATGACGAGAATGACATACTCCTTGACGACTATGACTTCCACGACGTAGACCATGTTCCGTCACTCAAGGACGACGGCCCAGTCAGCAAGGACCAGGTCGAGAGGGACCCTTGCTTCCCCACCTCCTTTCTTTATGGTCATTTATTTGACTTTCTCGGATTTTCGGTAAATCATGAATGTAAGTCATGAGGATCTGAAGAAAACGGGGTGAATTGATAATTTTTTTTTTTTTTCAGTCCGTGGAAATCTTTGCTTCGCCACGGTAGATCACCTTCTTCCACCACAACCGTGAAACTCTCTAAGGGACTCCACCCTTTTCCCAGGGATAAAATCGAAAAGAAGAGAGATCGGGAACTCCGACTTGTAAAAAGACATTAGGTCTCAAGTGTGATATTGATTTTTTATTGGTCCCTGGAGGGACCACCAGGTCACCGATTCTGAGGCGCAAGGTTCCGTCCTCTGGTCGTAAACTAGGGACCAATCCCTTGATATAGGGTGTACGACGTTGACTTCTAGGACTCACGGTGTTGATTCTGACCGTGTCGGTTTGTTTATTAAAAATTTTTTTAGCAAGAGACTTAGAATCTTCACTAAATATTTGAACCTCTAATACATTTTTGATCTCTTCATCCTGTTTTGTCTTACCTCATTTTAATTTACGATACCATTCTTAAAATGTCATCGTGATTGTTTATGTCCCTCGGTTGCATACAGAAGAATTTCTCCTACTCTGTAAATTTTAATTTACCTTATATTTTCTCGAAAGTGTTGACAAATTGAGAGATAGGCTTTTAATCTCTACGAAGATAACGAAAATTATGTAGTGTTCAAATTTTCATTCCCCATCTTTTTTGAAAAAATCGAATATATAGTTTATTGTACCTACCTTAAATTTAACACCTTCTGTTTTCATCCCCTTTTTACTTTCCACTTTATATTCTATCTTTAATTTCGTATTCCCACTGTCTCTGATTTTAATTCTGTTTAGTAATTACTTACCAAATATAGAAATGACGTGTGACTAATGTTAGGTCTTTTTGTGTAAACTACATACTGAGGAAACTCACTCCAAGTGGACTTTGAGTTCCTGTAAAAAGAAAGAGTAAATTGATAAGTACCTATTTTCGATGTCATCCAATCAGCTGTTAATTGAATTCCCGTTTCCGTTATGGACTGTCCTTCGTCTCGAAGGGTGTCAGAAAGGGGAATCAACCCAGACTGACTCCGAGTAGGGGATATTGACCTTCAATCCTTTACCTAATCTCGATCGTGCGGTTCTAGGTTCTCCGGTCGACAGTCGAGAGTTTGCACGGTCTATTTTTGCGTAGGGTTAAAGACTCATCTACCATTTTCATGTTAAATGTATGTTAGTATATTCTTAAAAAAGACCTAAATGTTGTCTTTACAGTCCCATTAAGGGATCCTGAGAAGTAACGAGACGTTTGATATCCTCCAGAGTTGGGTAGTCACCTGTCACTTTAATTAATAACCCAGTTCTATTTGTAAATGTATGACCCCCCTTTTTTCTTCTTTGTCTTTCTTATATACATGTGCCGTGGTTTACAAAGTACTTTGAATGAAGTCTATATAGGCGTTCAATTACTTATATACTTCATCATTATACTTTTAGAAAACAAAAAGTGATAGACGATGCCAGTTTTGTTACGCTGTCGGTGACAAGAGTGAATACTTGAGAGAACCGATGTCTACAACGTTTACTGAGTGAGTAGAAATAGAGTATTCTTGGATTGTGTCGGGACCGTGTCTAGGAGTTAATTGTATTAACCACTTATTTAGGTACCTAGAATGACATCTTTAGGTCACAAGTCTGATTTCTAAAGACTGATACAAGTGAATTCTGATACCGGTCGTTAGTCTGTGAGGTTGGACCTTTTACCTTTTCACTCCGTGTCTAGGTATCCTTGAGTTGTCCGTCTCCGGGTCGTCGTCGACGTTTTTTCTGAAGGGGAAGTTTCCAGAGGTCGCAGTCGTATGATTTTCCCAATGCATACTAGGTTAAAAATCAATTTATAGTCATTGTATAAAATTTTCCCGAAGGGACCCCCGAATCTACCATTTCTTAGACGGATTTTACGTCCTGTGACCCCAACCTACGGACCCAACACTTCTAGGGGACGTCTTTCTTTACCGTTCGGTGAGGTCATAAGTTAGGTGAGACAGGTACCTCTTAGGGTACCTGTCGTCTCGTACCGTCCGATGTCCGGTACCCCAACGTTTCTCCGTGCATAAAAAATTTTTCCATTTATTTACCTCTCCTCTTACCCGGAAGATTGATCTTCGTTACTCTTTGAGATTCAGTCAACACAACTTCGTGTCATCTATTTCCATTTTCGAGACTTTACTTGGACCTTTCCATTCCTCGGTTTTGTACGTACTTGACCATCCGTCCGGTTCTGTTTTATAAGAAGGAAATCGTGTACGATTGTCACCTTTGTCACAGTCTGAAATAAAACCCCCCGAGGTTTTAGTGACGTCTACCACTGACGTCGGTACTTTAATTTTCTGCGAATGAGGAACCTTCCTTTCAATACTGGTTAGATTTATCGTATAAGTTTTCGTCTCTGTAATGAAACGGTTGTTTCCAGACAGATCAGTTCCGATACCAAAAAGGTCACCAGGACATACCTACACTCTCAACCTGACCCTTCTTTCGACTCACGGCTTCTTGACTACGAAAACTTGACACCACAACCTCTTCTGAGAACTCTCAGGGAACCTCCCGTTCCTCTAGGTTGGTCATGTAGGATTTCCTCTAGTCAGGACTCACAAGTAACCTTCCTGACTACGATTTCGACTTTGAGGTTGTGAAACCGGTGGAGTACACTTCTCAACTGAGTAACCTTTTCTGAGATTACGACCCTCCCTAACCCCCGTCCTCCTCTTCCCCGGCTGTCTCCTACTCTACCGACCTACCGTAGTGGCTGAGCTACCTGTACTCAAACCCACTTGAGGTCCTCAACCACTACCTGTCCCTCCGGACCGCACGACGTTAAGGACCCCAGTGTTTCTCAGCCTGTGCTGACTCACTGACTTGACTTGACTATTTCGATCACCTCCTAAGATAAAAAAATCTTACTCACACCCCATACACACTCACACAACTCTCTCTCTGTCTTTCCTTCTCCTCCTGTCCGTGTCTGTAGACTCAAAATTTTCTAGTAATATCGATGTATACATCCGACTCAGTCTGAAGGGTAGCAGTAGACCAGTTAATGAAAGTTCCTTGATGTCAAAGAAGAAGTTCTCTGCATTGTAGATCTCGTTCACGAAGACCCAGATGACACAAGGCTCACTCCGTATTCAATGAATGGTATACGCCTCCCCCTCGACCAGGCCCTCTCTTTCCTTGGGAAGGGGTGTAAAAGTACTATAGTGGTTCTCCGACCTTCGAAAGTAGTGTACGAGAGAAATGGTTGTTTCTGTATCACTTTATCGGTCGGACTTTGGTAAGACGGTAGAGGACTAATAACTTCCCTGGATATTATTGTTATTAATTTGTCTTCCCGTTATTTTTAGGAAAGTTCGATTTTTCTTTTTTTTATAAAGGACCCAGACTAGGAGTGGGTCTATCTCCATTGTTGAACAAAGTCAACTGAGGACTAGCATTAAATAGTCCTTTTCACCACTTGTCTGAAGTTTGATTATTTTATGATGTCTTTGTTAAATCTTTCTTCGGAATACATATATGTAGGATTAAAGAGTCGTCACAAAATTGATAAAATTTCTCGTATTAACAGAGGTTGAACGAGTCAGAGATTTCGAGTAAAGTCTTTTCGTAAGTGTGACTTTCTCACTCATAAACAATCTAGACCATAGTGTGTCCGTATCTCTTATATTTGTACGTACCGACTTATACGAGAAGAGGTTAAAAGTAAAGGGCAGTCTCGAACAACCTTCAACCCGTTTGATATTTGTTATTAATTAATTTAATTCTTTCTACTGGTTAAAAAATAATAAATAGACTCCATTCTGATTTAACCCGGAACCATTCTCCCTTTTTTGATTGTAAAAGACCTAGAAAATGTTATTCTTTATTGGTTTATGAAATATGTATTTTAATTACTTATGTGAGACTAGTCATTGGTCACTAAGTCCTTCATAAACAACGACAACAAGTCAACGGTTCAGTACAGGTGAGAAACGCTCGGGTACCTGATGTCGTGCGGTCCTAAGGGATAAGAAGTGATAGAGGGACCCAAACTAGTTTAAGTATAGGTCACTCAGCCACTACGATAGACAGAGTAGGAGACGACGGGAGAAGAGGACGGGAGTTAGCAAGGGTCGTAGTCCCAGAAAAGGTTACTCAGTCAAGAAGTGTAGTCCACCGGCTTCATAACCTCGAAGTCGTAGTCACGAAGGTTACTTATAAGTCACAACTAAAGGAAATCCTGACTGACCAAACTAGAGAAACGATAGGGTCCCTAGAGTTCTCAGAAGAGGTTGTGGTGTTAAGTGTTTGTCGTAAGAAGTCACGAGTCGGATGAAATACCAGGTTGAGAGTGTATACATGTACTGATGACCTTTTTGGTATGAAAACTGATATGTCTGGAAACAGTCGTTTCACTACAGAGACGAAAAATTATACGACACATCCAAACAGAATTGAAAGAAGGGTTCCTCGTCGTTGAATATTAAAGTACCTACGTCAATGACAGGTCACTAAGACCTCGGGTTCTTTTCTTTTAGACAGTGACGAAGGGTGAAAAAGAGGAAGATAAACGGTACTTCACTACCCTGACCTATGGTACTAGAAGCAAAAAACTTACAACTCAAAATTCGACCGAAAAAGTGAGAGGAGAAAGTGGAAGTAGTTCTCCGAGAAATCAAGGAGAAATGTAAGATGGTAATCTCACCATAGTGGACGGATAGACTCCAACAATAAAGAGGGTTGTTAGAACTAATGTCGGACACTTAGTAGGTCGGACCATCCCTACATGAAACGTTTCTTCAATTTATTTGTCTCACTGTTATATGTCGGGACAACGTGAGGAAAGAGTTAAAACTTGGTTGGACGACAAGGTACATTCCAAGATTGACAACGAAGAACCGAACGTACGTCCAAAGAATCCTCTGTCCATTCCACCAGACTATCAGGGTAGAGAAGCTTCTTCAAAGGTCATAAGACACTAGGTGTGTTTCCAAAATCGTATCAGTCACTCGTCTTCATCTACAAAAAGACCTTAAAGACACGAAAGAGATATTAGGTTACTTACAACTGTTAAACTAGAGACCAAGGAGACGGAAAAGATTCGGGTCGAACATGTAGACTTTCAAGAGTCAAGTGTATGACGACTTAGTTTCGAACTTCTTAAAACTCGTATTGGAATGATCGTACGTTTTACTCACGTTGACATGTCACCAAACTTGTAAGAAACCGTAACGGAAAGAAACCCTAATCTTACTTTTGACTACAAAAGGTCAGGACACCGGTGATCACTCAAAAGGTTTAAACGACCGTATGACTTACGTCGTGTAATTGGTATAATAGAGAATCCTAAACTTTATCGAGTCGACCTTTAAATAGTGGAGGTGATCGAAACAAACATCACTACGAAGGATTCCGGGTGAACTGAAGTGTGAATTCCTACAGATCGAGATTCACTCACTGGTGAGGTAGTACCAATAGGGTCAGTAATCCTGGAAAAAACATACCAAGAAGACATATAAGAACGGTGGATCAGAATTAGAGAAGAGACAATCCAGGAATTGCAAAGATAGGTAATAATACGGGTAGGAACGTACTTTACAAGGGAACCAATAGAAGTTAAAAGGAGTTTCTCTAGAGATCAGAAAGGGTAAGATAACAAAAGGAGATGAAGACACGTAACAAGTAACTTCTTCCGGAAGAATAGAGAGGGACGATAAGAGACCTTGGGACGTAAGTCAACCCACATAGAAAAGTAAAAAGGGAACGAAAGACGAAGAGAGGAAAGGAATTAATAAACATTTCGGAGGAGTTTGTTGGTAAATGGAAGGACGTAAAGAAGAAGAAACCCTACCAAAACCAGTGACGAAGGACATGTTACAATACTAGGAGACGGTAGGTATCAAGAAGACCGTAAGATGGTCCAGATTAGGGAACTTAGATAAGTGGTGAACATGACATTTTAGTATTCCCTAGACTAAAGTCAGTATGGACTTACCGGATCACCAAAAGGGATCAAATAAGTTAAATTCGGACTTAAAACGTTATTCTTCGAGTACTAGACTCGGTCAGTCGAGGTCTAAAACAAAAACGACTGACATATGTCGAAGAGGTGGAAGCCGACGTTTCTTGTATTAGACTAAAGTCATAGCTGGTAGACTACTACAGGTACACGTCTTAACAGAGAAACACAACAACCTTTTCCCACAAACGATATTGGTCACACAAGAGAACTGTTTTGAGACACTCGGAAACGGGGTGAAGTAAAACATGAGGTCCCGGTTTGAACGGACAATGAGGTCCATAGAGAACTGAAGGGCGAAAACATAAGATTATGGGACACTACTTTCCCTGTAGAAAAAAAACGACAATCAAGATCTTCCAGAACATCCAGAAACATCTTGGTCAGTTGAAGTCGAAGAAGACGTAGTCCCCGACCCCGTGTCTGAGTTTAATGGGACTACAACTTACCAAACGGAACCTGTACTTGGTTCTAGTATGACAGTAAAAACTCTGACGTGGGTCCGTGACTTAAAGTTTGAGTCCTTTATAAATGACTTGTGGTTAGTATATCCAGTCTGATAAAAAGACCCGAGGTTTTAGTGACGTCTACCACTGAAGTCGGTACTTTAATTTTCTGCGAATGAGGAACCTTCCTTTCAATACTGGTTGGATTTATCGTATAAGTTTTCGTCTCTGTAATGAAACGGTAGATCAGTTTCGATACCAAAAAGGTCACCAGTGCATACCTACACTCTCGACCTGACACTTCTTTCGACTCACGGCTTCTTAACTACGAAAACTTGACACCACAACCTCTTCTGAGAACTTCTCAGGGAACCTGATGTTCCTCTAGGTTGGTCAGGTATATGAAACCGGTGGAGTACACTTCTCAACTGAGTAACCTTTTCTGAGACTACGACCCTCCCTAAACCCCGTCCTCCTCTTCCCCGGTTGTCTCCTACTCTACCGACCTACCGTAGTGGCTGAGTTATCTGTACTCAAACCCACTTGAGGCCCTCAATCACTACCTGTCCCTCCGGACCGCACGACGTTAAGTACCCCAACGTTTCTCAGCCTGTGCTGACTGGCTGACGTGACTTGACTTAGTATATCCAGGTCCGTCCTTAGATATCGTCATTTGTTTGTTTCGGGACCTTAAAGGTGTAGACCTTTCCACCTCCTCTACATGAAAGGGGACGAGGACGGTTTACGTTGATTTTTGAGACCTGTGACCTATATTTTATTCGTTTGTTTCTGAGACATTCCATCTCTGTTCCGTCCTCCGACTGATCTTCGGAAATCGTTCTGACTGTCTCTAATTTTGTCTTTACTTGTTCAATAGTTGAAGTTCTTACTTTGACCTCTAATGGTGTCTTGGACTTCTATAATTTGTCCATTGTCTTGTGAATGGTTTTACCAATTATGCCCTTATTCTTGTCTTATGAGATGTACGTATTTAAGTCTACTATACCTGGTTAACTAACTTTTTTGTTTGATAGTGTTAAGTGAGCGTAGCTTATCTATTGAATTATTTGTCAGGACATTGATAGTTCTAAAAACTTAAACATTAAAAATATAAGGTTTACCTTTTAAAATGGTTTGTAAATTTGTTAATTGTGGGACACCGTTTGTATACCTACAAAGATTTTTTTTTTTTTTTGTTGATTCTTGTCTTGATGGTATACTAGGTCGTTAAGGTAAGAACCCATATGTACAGACTTTATTTTGTTTTTGTGATTAAGTTTTTTTTATACGTAGGGTTACAAATGTCGTCGTAATAAATGTTAACGGTTCTATACCTTCGATGGATTCACAGACAGTTGTCTATTTGCATATTCCTCCTACACCATATATATATGTGTTTCCGTACGAGACGACACACGATACACGATTCGACGAAATCAGTACGAGTTGAGACACGTTGGGTTACCTGACACCGAACGGTCCGAGGAGACAGGTACCCTAAGAGGTCCGTTCTTTTGACTTCACCCAACGGTACGGGAGGAGGTCCCCTAGAAGGACTGGGCCCCTGACTTGGGTACAGGGAACGTAGATAGACGTAACCGTCCACCCCAGAGACGGTTGTCGTGGTGGACCCTTCAGGTATTACCGTACAATGAGTGAGTATTTTTTTTTCTTACTTTAAAAAGATAAACGTTTTTGTATCTACCTGACCATTTTAGTTTCTGTTTGTTTATGATATACTATGAATATACATCTTAGATTTTTTATGTTGATTCATCATTTTTGTCGGTTTTTCTTTGTCTGAGTATCTGTCTTTCTTGTTTAATCACCAATGATCACCCTTCTTCCTTCCCCCCTTCCTTGTTTCTTCTCATCCTCCAATTCTTCATGTTTGATTGTTTCCTTTTTGGTGTGTGTGGGGTTCCTAATTGTGGTCAAGGTTTGTTACTACAGGTATTTTGTCTTCCCCTTCTTTATTAACGATCAAGTAAAATACTTCGATCGTAATAGAACTAATTTTTTTTTTGGTGGTGGTGGTGATGTTTTATAAGAAATCCTTACCTCTATGTATTTAGGGTTTGTTAAATAGTGATTCTAAGTCGTTAATATTAATGTATGATACTGGTTTATCAAATAAGGTTCCCACTTTTAGACTAAGTTCTAAGTTTTTGGTCAGTTACATTAGATGGTATAACTTGACCCATTTTCTTTTTCGTAAACTGTTTTGGGTTATGGGTTAGTACTATTTTTCGAGAGTTTTATTTCACGTGAAGGAATTGGTCTATTTGTCGTGGATTTTTGAGTTGTCAATTGTACTGGGTACTGGGGAATTAATAATAATTTCAAGGGGGATTCTGTCTTTTCATCCTATTTGTTTCGTTCAGACAGACGAGAGTGGGGAGAATGAATTGTCAAACCTTATATGTCATTGCGTTGTTTTCCTTTCTCCGAATGTCTGACCTTTCCTTTTTTCTTTCGGTAGGGATAGACGTTTACTGTCGTCAGATGTATCTTTTAGATACCTGAGATTGTTTTGTTGAGGATCGTGATTGTTTTCTCGAGTCATTCCAGTGTCTTATGTGCTTGGAGATTTTACGTTAAGATGTGTCATCGTTATTTGTGACTTTATGTCGTTCTAAATGTTGACGAGTTTTTCAGTATATGAATCCATTTTTAAATTATTTTATACATGTCTTAGATATGACTTTTAATGTGTCACGACTACTTTCTTTAATTTCTAGATTTTTTTGACTCTCTGTATGGTACAAGTACCTACCCTTCTGACTTGTGCCATTTCTAACAGTTAAGAGAAGTTTTGCTATCTTCAAATTGTGTTAGGGATATACCGTTGGATAAGGTCATAGGAACGGACCTCTTAGGGTACCTGTCTCCTTGGACCTCCCAATGTCAGGTATCCAAACTTTTCTGAACCTGTGCTGACTTCGTTGAATCGTGTGTGTATACGTGATAATTTTAGAGTTGTTCTAAAGACCATATATATTTATCCTAATGAGTTTTTGAATATACCTTTTCGTTTAATCTTTTTTTCTTCAGTCCTCCTTGGTCATATGGGTTAAAGTCCTGAGTGAAATGTCGATACTATTAGTTCTGATGTGTCATAACCGACCTCCCTGTTTGTGTTTCTAGTTTATTTCTTATTTCTTTGGTCCCTTAAAGACCATCAGGTCACCAATCCCGAGACACGATGACGACGTCCCCGTCTACAAGTTAGGGATCAACCCTTTGTTTCTAGGGTATTAGGTACGTCGTACCGGTTTTCTCTTTTTCTTTTTTCTTGGGTCTTTATTTGGTTGTGTTTATTTATACAAGTTGCTTTAGAACTTCCTTCATGTTCTTGTTAAGTCCCTCCTTTCTGTCTATCTTTTTTCTGTCTCTTTTTCCATGGTCATGTCGACCTATAAGTGTGCGTTTTTTTTTAATTTTAGAACTGGATGCAGTGTATGGAATATATTTTTAATTGAGTTTTACCTTATGGTTGAATTCATGTTTTGTATTTCGATATTCAACCCTCCCCCTCTCCCTATTTTAGAAACTCTGCACAAGTCGTTTCTCAAGAATTAATTTGGTTTCGTGTTAGGTATTTTCTTTTTTCCATAAGTATTAGTTAACGTAAAGTAGTTTTAAATTTTGAAAACAAGACAATTTCTGATAAGTCTCGGACAAGACTTAGAACTGACATAGTCACAGTTATAGGACCCACACTATAACAATTTCAAAACGTTCTCCAATGGTGACCCCATTTGACCCATTTACCATGTATCTGAGGGACAAAATAAAGAGTGTTGACAAACATTTCGATATTAATAGGGTTTTATTTATATTAATTTTGTGTGTGGACATATACAAAATTAATTTTGTAAGATGTCCGTACGTTTAAGTCTATTAGTTTTTTATATGTGTCACGGTACGTCACTATCTATGATATTCCTTCTTATTTCGTCCCCTCCCCCTGACTCCTATCTTTTCTTTAATACTACAATTTCTCTCCATTGTCAGTTGTTGCTTTAAGTCCAATGTTCGTTTTTGAAGTTTTACGTCTTTACTTTTTAGTCGTCTACAAGAAGTGTTGTGTGAGAGGCGTAAGATTGGATTGAATGTGTGGTATGTGTATGAAATTCGTTAATTAAATTTTATACCATGAGAAAAGTTTATAAAATTTATAAAGAAAACAGTAAATACTATAGTTGAGGTGAAGTCACTTTGTAAGTTTGTTCGAAAAGGTTCTACTAACGGTAGTAGAAAAAATTATTCCACGGATTTTATGTCACTTACATGCTTTGAGTTGACGGGTCAGTTATCGGCCGTACGGTCTTTACTCCCTCAGAATTCGTATGACTGATAAGGGGCGGGGTAGTATAATCACTAGTGTTAGACGGAACATAAGTTTAATAAAAGTGACCTGAGGGAGGGTAGTAACTTTACATTTCATGATTCCTCCCTTGGATAATTACTTTGTAGATATGTTTTCTTCTTTCGGACATCGCGACTGAAAACAAGATGTTAATGTGTTTAATTACGATTTATTAGTGGTACGAAAACTTGACACCACAACCTCTTCTGGGAACTCTCAGGGAACCTGACGTTCCTCTAGGTTGGTCAGGTAGGATTTCCTCTAGTCAGGACTTATAAGTGACCTTCCTGACTACGACCCTTTCTGACTTCCGTCCTCCTCTTCCCCTACTGTCTCCTACTTTACCGACCTACCGTAGTGGTTGAGTTACCTGAACTCCAACTCGTTCGAGGCCCTCAACCACTACCTGTCCCTTCGGACCGTACGACGTCAGGTGTCCCAGCGTTTCTCAACCTGTGCTGACTCACTGACTTGCTGACTTAGTGGTAGAATCTCTTAGACCTCCATTACCGTATGAAGAGATGAATCTCCTCTTACCTTGTTGGATGGAACTTAGAGAGGGACTCCTAGAAACATTATGGTGAAGACGTAACGAAGTACGTAGTCACCTTAACTCTCAGGGAATCGAGACACAAGAACGTTGAAACTACGGTCAGAGAGTAGTAGATCACGTGACAGAACCTCTATTCGGTGGTAAAAGAGTCGAACGATTCTCTTTTTTAATTTTTTACTTGACACCTTTGTTTACTAGGATTTGATTATGAACATGTGTATTAACAGACAGAGAAAACCTGATGGACTAGACACTCTCCGTGACACGTTTCCTGTGTCGTCCGTTGTTAAGTGGGTAGGTTATTACGGTACTTTATCCATGCTAGGAGTAAAGTGTTTCCCCCTTTGAAACACTTGATTCCGTCCAAGTCCCCCTACTTCAGAACGAATTCCAAAGTTTTAATAGTTCTTTTGAGTTTACTCTGATTTTGACCTTGTCTAGTTTTAGGTTCGTAGAATAGTTGTGTGAATTCTCACGGTAAATTTGTTTATTAGGATTTAATATGTTTGATTTAGACGTTTTTGTACACGATTATCTAGTTTTTCGAGTTAATATTATGTAATGTTTATTTTAGAATAAATGTTCAAAAATAAGGAAAGACGTTATGAAGGACGGTGGTTAATGACATGGGACTTCCTTTCTCTTAAAGGAGACATCTTTCGTTCGATAGTAAATGGAATGTATATTCGTCGTCATATATTTTTGCAATCCCTTGAGATCTCTGTAGTCATACTACCATAAAGACAAAAGGGACAATGTGAAGTCCGCTTTTTATATCTGCTATGTCACGGATGGGTGTCGACGAACATAAACGGTAAAGACCGTAAGGTAATTAAAGGTTTTTCTTTTTTCTTTTCCTTTGTCGAGTCCCGTTGGAGTCTTCTCGTTTTTTATTGGACTGAATTACTGATGATGTATCGTCTTTGAATTTTCGTACTTTACTAAACTTTCTGTTAATGAGTATGTTTATTTATGATCTACATTTTTGTTCAAAAAGTCATGTGTTTTAGATCACGTGTTTTCAAGGTAAAGACTTATAAGTAAATTACGAAAAGTTAAAAATACTGTCAAGCGCTCCTTTCTTTCTTAATACACTGAACATGGACGAGGTTCACAAACTCTGGGAGAAGTAGCAGACCGAGACACCCTTGTGACGGGTAAGGTCCTCGTGGTTGTTGACCGCAGAGGTGACCGGCCTCCCGTCCTGATCCCGACCCCTGTCCTCCGCCCTCCTACTCCTCGCCTCTCCGACATAGACGTCCTTAGACGCTGTCCCCGACGACCTGTAGTCCTTGGTGAAGATGTCTTTTTTTACATCTGTCTACTTTTAGGAGATTTTCTCTGAGAATCTTTCTTATTGTTCGTAGTTCAACTCGTCGAACGATTTACCCGAGTTGTCTAAACACTTGGTACAGTACTTGTGACGACGATGAAGAATACCTCTTCACACATAAGGAGGGGTCTTACTACTTAATGGAGGTATCCCACTGTTGTTTATTCTAATTTTGCATGGGTCTTTCACGAAGACGTTACGGTATGACACAGTGATCTCATAGATGGGTTATCAATGTCCAGATGGAGAACTTTTGTTTGTCTTAATCAGGTTAGGGAAGAAATGTAGTACAGAGACTCGACATTTCTGTCATTTGTCGTGACGTTTAGAGGAGTTTCTGTGGTATAGAGTCGTACACTTTCGTACACTTTCACTTTCAGCGAGTCAGCACAGGTTAAGAATTACTGAGGAACCTGATATGTCAGGTGCCTCAAGAGGTCCGGTCTTATGACCTCACCTCGGAAAGGGAAGAGATCCCCTAGAAGGGTTGGGTCCCTACCTTTGGTCCAGAGGGTGTAACGTCCGCCCAAGAAATGGTCGACTCGATGTTCCCTTCGTATTTTTGGAAATAATTTTTGTAGACGTTAATGAAACTTATTAATGGATAAAGCTGAATATTACTGGTATTAAGTTGTGTAAGACGTCCCATTGTTTTTCAAGTGACCCAGATGGACATGTCTCGTCCTCCAAGAAGTGTTATTTCTCATTTCTGATGTTTTCTCCAAGACAGAACCAAGGATAAAGATTGGAGAGTCATGAGTCCGAGAACTCCTCCTTTCCCCCTACCTTCATTAATCTATGTTGTCATCAAAGGAGAAACTTTAGAACAAACAAGTTAATGTTGTTCGAAGAGGTTTAAGAAACTGTCTGAAGAATTTTCCTGTCACACTGCAGATATGTTGAAAGAGATGAAGTGGTGGTGGGTATGGTCGATATTCCATTGAAGGTGAGGGTTGTCGGGCTTCAAAGAGAGGGTTTCTATTCGTAAGTGGGTTTCACAAGTTTGTGTTACCAAAAAGGATCAGGGGTAGTGACTTGGAATCCAGACTGTAGTAGAAGGGTTAAGATTTGACCTTGCAAGAGGAAGGAAGGAAAAGGACGTGAGAAGAAGAACGGCACGGTTCTAAAAAGAGACCGAGGAGATGGATGTGAGATTTTTATCCCTAATGGGTCCATGACAAGAGTCAGGTGAAGAAGAGTGAGGATTGTCACGTACATTAGAAAATTTACAAGTAAGAGAGACACCGGGTCTTGAACAGGGTAACTCGATGTCAGGGGAGTGAGAGTTGACGAGAGACCGGTAGAGATGACTTAAAGAGTGGTTGTGGAGTCTGAGGTACAAGTATTGGACTTAAACAAGAGAGGGGAGGGTTTACACGAGGAGTTTTGAAGGTGAGAAAAAGATAATTCCTATGGGATCTATCGTATAAGTTTTGGTCTCTGTAATGAAACGGCTGATTCCAGGCAGATCAGTTCCGATATCAAAAAGGTCATCAGTACATACCTACACTCTCAACCTGACACTTCTTCCGACTCGTGACTTCTTAACTACGAAAACTTGACACCACAACCTCTTCTGAGAACTCTCAGGGAACCTGACGTTCCTCTAGGTTGGTCAGGTAAGACTTCCTCTAGTCGGGACCCTAAAGAAACTTTCCTTACTACGATTTCGACTTCGAGGTCATGAAACCGGTGGAGTACGCTTCTCCACTGAGTGACCTCTTCTGAGACTACGACCCTCCCTGACCCCCGTCCTCTTCCCCTGCTGGCTCGTACTCTACCGACCTACCGTAGTGACTGAACTACCTGTACTTAGACTCACTTGAGGCCCTCAACCACTACCTGTCCCTCCGGACCGCACGACGCTAAGTACCCCAGCGTTTCTCAACCTGTGTTGACTCGCTGACTTGACTTGCCTTTAGGAGAGTGTGTGGAGTAAGTAGAAACTGAGAAGGAAGGAGGAACGGGATTATTTGTTATTCGTCATTGATACAGGACAGTTAAAGATGACACTTTAGAGTGGACGGTGAAGGAGGGGAATGTTCACGTGACGAGTCCTGTGGTTGACCAGTGTCTCGTCGGGAGACAGTTGTGTTAGATGGGAGTGTTTGTCGAAAGTTTATATACAAGGTTGGTACAAAGGGTGGTCGGCGGAAAAGTGTAGAGTATGAAGTAGATTTATTTTTGTCTTCGACTAAAGGACGGGTACGAACCTAGTCGGGGTAAAGGAGTGACATCGAAAGTGACGTTGGATGATGACCTTACGGGAGAGGATTAAGTAGGACTATTTGGATTGAGGTTTAAGATGAATAATAAAATTCTGTTCAAGTTTGTGTGAACGAAGGACTAATAAGGTCCTCACACGGTTAGTACTTAAGTATAAAACCAGGATCCAATGACTATACGTGTACTAAATAAAGGGGATATTTAACAATTCAGGTCTCAAAGTTAGGAGTTACGTGTAAATACGTCGAAAGGGTTTTCTATGTACAGATCTGGGGTGGGATTTTGGAGGATTTTATTCCGGGATCTACACATGTGAATCTTCATACTTGGTGTCTATTAAAGCTCCGTATCGTATCGACTTTTTAATGATGATGTTTACTTTCTCCAGAGTTTTGCACGTTCAGGGTACCATGGACTATATATGTCATCTCTAAGTTTATGAACGACTTAAGTAAGTAAATCGAAACAATGTTTGTAATTTTTTTACCTTCCTTTTTTTTTAGGAGCCAAGTTCGAGAGTTTTATCATAAATGACCCGTTCTCTTTCTTGTTTGTCAAGAAGTATTACANAAATACGTCGAAAGGGTTTTCTATGTACAGATCTGGGGTGGGATTTTGGAGGATTTTATTCCGGGATCTACACATGTGAATCTTCATACTTGGTGTCTATTAAAGCTCCGTATCGTATCGACTTTTTAATGATGATGTTTACTTTCTCCAGAGTTTTGCACGTTCAGGGTACCATGGACTATATATGTCATCTCTAAGTTTATGAACGACTTAAGTAAGTAAATCGAAACAATGTTTGTAATTTTTTTACCTTCCTTTTTTTTTAGGAGCCAAGTTCGAGAGTTTTATCATAAATGACCCGTTCTCTTTCTTGTTTGTCAAGAAGTATTACAACAAAAAGTCTTTGTCACGACCGACAAATTCCTCTTCTGTGGATTGGATTGAACCCTGAAACCCCACCCTCTCAAAGTCCGTGTCTTTTGTCGTATACGATTCCGTGATACGATTCTGTGTTTCCGTTCTCTTGTTCCGTGTAAAGTCCTGATTATCCAACACTTCGACTGCTTATCTCATGTTTCATGTGTCTCTCAAATCACGACTTTGACGTCTCCGTCCCGTCTACGATCTAGTGCGCTCCAAGAGTATCCGGTTCAATTGTCCGTACTTAAAAGTACCACTTTCACTTTCCACGAGCCAGCATAGACTGGGAAAGGTTATGTCAGGTACCTTAAGAGGTCCGCTCTTATGACCTCACCTATCGGAAAGGGAAGAGGTCCCCTAGAAGGGCTTGATCGCTAGTTTGGGTCTAGAGGGAGTAAACGTCCACCTAAGAAATGGTTGACTCGGTGTTGCCTTCGGGTTCTTATGACCTCACCCATCGGATAGGATAGAGGTCTCCTCGAAGGGCTGGGTCCTTGACTTGGTCCCAGAGGACGGAACGTCCGTCTAAGAAATGGTTGACTCGATAGTCCCTTCGGGATTAAAAGTAACACTTATTTAGTTAATGGAAAGGTATAGTCCGTAATGTGACGGTAAAAAATCATGTATGTTTTTCTTTGTACCTTTACTTGTAATTATGACGGACAATTCCACATACTCGTTGAATTTTAGTTATGTCATTGTGACCTTTTCCTCTATATGAAATTCGAATAAGAGATCGTTTCCACTACCCAGAAGGTGTCTCAATAGAACCGGAGAAACTTTGTTACCGTAATACCGGACAGTAGACCTGTGTATGTGTCGGTAATGTATTTTCGTTAGACTATGTCTTTAGTTTGATGACGTCTCCTAGGGTTTAGGTCAAACGAACTGACTATGGTCCCACCGACATAGGGATCCTTCACTATCATGGAACGACGAAGATTAACAAAACTACTTAAGACCCTATCTATGTGTCCCCTTCGTCACAAACTCATCCGACTGACCATTTTACCCGAAGGGGACACTGAGTCACCATTTCTTAGACGGACGTTTCGTCCTCTAAGGGCAAACTAGGGACCCAGTCCTTCTAGGGGTCCTCATACCGTACTGTTGGGTGAGGTCATAAGAACGGACCTCTTAGGGTACCTGTTTCCTCGGGCCGTCCGATATCAGATATCCCAGAGTGTCTCGACCTGGGTTGGCTCCCTGACTCGTACGTGTGTGTGTCCGTTTTATTGGCTGAGGTTATTAGGTGGTGATCCTCGTCAAGTTTCTCCGTTTTGGCTTCGGATAGCATAGTAAATTAGTGGTCAGGGTCGTTGCAGGTTCCGACCGAACGACTGAGAGTATTTATGTATGGTAGGGGGGACGACCTGTGAAACCAACTATCTGATAAAAGACAGGCTGAGAGAAGAAGTCGAAAAAGGTAAACGAGTCAAAACCTAAGGAGAAAGGAGAGTTTGACACCACGAAGGACTCCAACCAGACTTCCTCTGGGACCAGATCGTCTACTTCTCCTCCAGACTCCACAAAGGAGTGATCGAAGACGTTATCCTTCGTTAGAATTTAATTGTTGAATCCTTTGAATCAAACTAATTTTTATTTCCCGTTTTACTCGGAATGGTTGAGGATAAGACAGACAGAAGAGACGGAGGAAGAATAAACAGAATAGCCCAAGAAACCGAAGAAGTAATACCGACGGGAGTCTCAGCCTCGTGAGGAGGGGAAGAAGATGTCCAGCCTTCAGGTAGAGAACGAGAAGACCTTATCCGAGAAAGACATGAAAGACATCCCTCTTTTATTTCGGTTTCTACTTGTCGTATAAACCTAAACCTTTTTCCAGTCATGGACACTATTATAAATTTTGTTTAAAGAATGGAAGTCTCTCTCCTTGCGTGGTCTACTCAGTTTACACGGGTAAAGGAGAAGTCGTAGGAGGTTCGTGGTGAGTCCGTTCGATAGGGACAGTAGTAGATACGAAGGTGACGGCCTCGCGTGGGAAGCCATTGGGGCAAGTAGTAGGGCTAGAGCTTTTAGTTTGAGTTTGGAAGCGGCTGCAAGGTACACAAGGGCGGTCGGACGTCTTGCTCCCGGTAGACCCTACTCCTCCTCCTGTGTTTGGAATCTCTTCAAAATACTGTCATAAGCTTTCTCTTTTGGTACCTGTCCTTTGTGTCCTCTTTTAATGTTGACTGTCGATTACGTTTACCTAGTTGGATATTTCTCTTTTCATCCTTTACTTCGTTTATTTTGCTTCGAATTTCAAGTGATAATATAAGATACATGGGAGTCATTCACTGTTGTCATCGATAGAAGTATTTGATGATAGTGTTGTATGAGATTCCGAAAATTTCTATTTGAATCTCCTTTGGTGAAAATTTCCTGTCAAGAAGTTTCATAGATGAAAATTATTCGAGATCTTGACTTGCAGACTGACTTGACAACTAGTCAGTAAGTGCGCCGGGTGAGGATCGGATCTGAATCCGTGACCTATAGGAAGGTAGGACTCAGGTACGTGCGAGGGGGAAACGATTCAGAATTTAGTAAAAGAAAGAAGACTACTTTTATAGTAAGAAATGCCTATTCTAGTCGGGGGAACTATTATATTGTTATAGGTGCTGTACTACGATAATACAGTCAAGAATTACGGTCCGAGTAGTACAGGTGGGTGATCGGAGTCCTAGGGTGACCATTAAGACTAAGGAGGGGTGAAGGGTTTTGTCAGTACTTTAATATCGTGACTGTACAGTCAGTATAGACCGGGTGATAGGGTTAATATATCAAATACTTTGTTTTGGAGACGGTCCTCTTCATTGGACGTATTGTTTCCTTGACCTTAGGTTAGGACGTAGGAGATGACGAGAAAGGTCTCATTGTCCGAATGAAAGGAAAGGGAAAAGAGAGTAGAGAATTGAGAGAGATCCCTCAAAATTAAAGGCACCTTATGGGGGTGCCTGTAAGGATTTAGGTGGGAACGTATAATGAATCTTGTAGATGAAAGGTTGTCTTTTGTTGACGGGTTCTTCTTTTCTAGATTCATTTTGTTTGTTTGTTTGTTTGTTTTGTGTCCACGCCCCCCTCAGGAGAACAATTATGACTGTTTAGACTTAGATTCTCTCAGATTTTTTCTCTACGTTTAAAATAGGATAATACTAAAATATAGGAACTGACGAAAGAGGCTCCCTCTATGCGTTTTTTTTTTCCTCCAGTTTCAATTTACAATGACATGAGAACTCCGGGTTAAACGATTTTGGACACTAGATTTTTAGTTTGACTTTTGGTTTCCCGTTTTACAATTTTAGTTTATGTCCATCGTAGAATATTCTGAGAATTACACTTTCACACCTTCACAATGAGTGAGTCCGTACAGATTGAGAAACACTGGGGTACCTGACATCGGGTGGTCCAGGGAGACAATTTCTATAAGAGGTCCGTTCCTATGATCTCACCCAACGGTAAAGGAAGAGGTCCCCTAAAAGACGTTGGTCCCTAACTTGGGTCCAGAAGACGTGACGTCCGTCTAAGAAAAAAAGTGACAGACTCGGTGGTCCCTTCAGGGTATTCAGTGAATGTTTTTCCCTTCTTTTGAAATAAGAAGGTGAAGGGTGTGAAATGAATATTGTTGTTTTGTGTTAAATAACGGAGGATACTTTTACTTCCTCAAAATATTGGTCTAACAGATTTACATTGATCTCGGTAATAGGGTTTCTTCATAAGTACTAGTTTTCGACTTAAGGTCTCGCGCGACAGACGACGAGAGCAAAGATTCATACGTGACACTATCCTTAGATAGGAAGATCCGTACACCGAGTACAAAGGGAGATTCAAAGGATTCGAGTGGAGGGTCTCGCCCACGAGACGACAGGAATTACGAGGGTTAAGGTATGCAAGGGTCGACACTCTACATGAAATTATTTTGATGTGGGATATTAACGAAACAACAGAATTTATCAATTATTTTAAAATAAGTACTTTGATTTACATCGTCTATTCCGTGTAGATATCGAATAATTCTGACTGGTGACGAAATGTCTGGAATTTAGACTTGATTTAATACTATGATAAAAGAATTCAGTTTTAGTGACATAAATTTTAAAATTAGTTTAGATTATTTTCTAATTAATTTTATAATTCTATCATTGATTATTGTTGACTATATTAGTCTGAACGAAAATTATGCGACCCAATTTTTTCATCTAAAAAAATTACGTATAAATATGACAAGTCGGGGGTATATAGAAACAGTGTGTTTGACAGAAAAATTTTATTGACCATTAGGTAAGAAAATTATTTCTTGACCTTTTAATGGTTCAACTACTGTTTTGACTACACTTTCAGTTTAAAGTGACCTTTCTTTCTAAATGTTTTCTATCCTCTGTTTTTTTCTCCGTTATATATAGGTTTTAGATTCGAGAACCCACTCCGCCATTCACCGTCTTATATTGTGACTACAAAATGAAAATTGAGTGAAATTATCTTACTTGTAATCTGCAAACCCGAGTCTTTGTGACAAGTAGAAGGTTTTGTAAGTGGAACAAACAAAAACTAGTCGACCTTAAAAGAAGAGTGAGTCGGGTCTAGGGCAGGTAAGAAAGTGACTTACAAACAACCCTTGTATCAGATGTTCGGGGAGACGAATGTCCGTTCGAGTCGTGTTTTAGGGTATTACGGGACTTCTCTTGAGATTCTAGACCAACGGGTCCTGTGTCTGACTATTCTTGACGGATCTATTGACACTACGTTTTGTTACGGGTGATTACTGTCTTTAGAGAGGGTTCTCCATCGGTCACTGCTCGACTCCATTTTCCTAATACTGAGATAGGTTACTAATTAAAGTGGTTCAAAGGTGGATAGGTGTTGAGGTATTTCCTGGGATTTCTGGTCAATATTACAAATGAGTCCGGTTACTAAACAATTAGTTGAAGAAAATTCATTTACTTTTGTCAAATGTAATAATAGTCAAGTCAAGTCAGTGAGTCAACACAGGCTGAGACTCTGGGGTACCTGACGTGGTTGAGGACCTCGAATGAGTCTGAGTGTAGGTAGCTCAGTCACTACGGTAGATTGGGTAGAGTAGGAGACAGCAGGGGAAGAGGAGGACGGAAGTTAGAAAAGGTCCTAATGCAATAGTATAGAAGGAGATAATTTCATTCGAAGGAACCGTATGTCAGTCATGTATTTTATTACCATACGTACACTTTAAGTTTTCTGTACATGTGTGAGAAACATACGAAGTCAAGACGTACTGGGTTCTAAGTTTGACGTCCCCGTAGACTGCTAGTACTCCGTACCTTAGTCGTGAACCCATCCCTTACTTGAAACTGTGTTTCGTGGTCACAGAAGTTAATGGTCGTATAGATTACGGTCCTTCTTGTCAAACTTCGGAAGAATTCTCAGTTTGTCTTCTTGAGTGTTTTGGTGATTAGTACTGATAAGAGAGAGGAAAAAGATTTCAATCTCCCTGTTTTCCTATTTGAATACGAAAACGAAGACTGGCTCCAAATTTCAAATAAGAAGTTTATTCTTTAGTGTAAAAGTCTTGTTTTTTCTTATTTAGGAAAGAATACGTCTCTTTTTTTTTGAGTGAAGTCCCTCTCGTGCATAAGGATTCGTTCGTATTTTAATGGTGTAATTTTTCGTACGACTTTTTTCTAAGTCTCTGAATCTATTTGGTTTACTTTAGGAGAGAGTAAAAGTGTCAATTCCCGTCCACGAAAGGTAATTTGGTGTGACGGGGTCTTTTTTTTTTTTCACTGAAAAAGATTAGTTGACTTGTCCACACCCCTTAAAAATACAATTTACAAAATACACCATTGTTCTGACTCACACTGTTGTATTTGTACAGAAAAAATGACCAAATCCAAAAGATGAAATAAGAATTCTTAAGGACGTTTTAGGGACAAAGGAACCCAGGGGCGCACGAAGACGAGTTGTCCCAAGAGTGGCCCCGACACCCCGGCGGTGGAAAGAGGTAGGGAAGAGCTAGGTCGATCAGCGGTCGGAGGTAGAAGTAGAAGAGGTAAGACAAGGAGAGACTTTTATGCGGTTAAAAGTGAGAGACTAGCATATTTAAGTACGAAAGAAGGGTGACTGTGACCAGGCGGAAGGAGTTTTAAACCAGAGGGACATTTCTTTAACTCATTGGCATTCGGAGTCGGTCGTTCCTAAAATTTTTGTCTGAATTGACGAGCTTAGTTCGAAAAGACGTTTATACAGGGAGAGTTACAAGTCCGTCATCTTTATTTTATATACACCTATATACTCATATAATAATCTGTGTAAAGAATTTCGACTTACAAGTTTCTGACTCGTTAATAAAAAGGTTTGTGTTGATTATACACGAAAAAAATTCAGTACGTCACTTTTCATTTAGTTGGCAGGGGATATGTTCTAAGGAGTCTCATTTTGATGGTAGTTGTCGAAGAATATTTCGGAAAGTTTTTAACTGGTACCAATATGAATGCGTATCGGATGGGACCACCGAGTCTCCAATTTCGCAGACGGACGTTACGCCCTCTGGGTCCAAGTCAGGGACCCAGCCCTTCTAGGGGACCTCTTCCTTTACCGTTGGGTGAGGTCATAAGAACGGTCTTCTTAGGGTACCTCCCTCCTCGGACCATCCGATGTCAGGTGTCCCAGTGTTTCTCAGCCTGTGCTGACTTGATGAAGTGAAGTGAAGTATCAATGCGTACATATATGCCTAAGAAGTAAGTGTAAGGGTGTGATGGGAGTCTGATAATGTACCTGACGAAACATGGGAAGGATAAAGATGGACCGTTAGGAAGGAATGGTCATATAGGAAAAGAAGGGATTCAGCATGTTATGAAAATTGATAGACTAAATCATTTAGTTGCATAAATTATAGTTGAAGATAGTCACTAAGACAGTTGGAGAAAATAAGGTTTGTCTAAGATTTGAGTCTTTATCCTCCATATTCGATGTTGAACAGTAAATAAGACCGTGGGTCCTGTAATATCCGTATGTTGTTTAGCGAAGACTTGTTTTAAGTTTCGACAATACAGATTGACCTATGTTGAGTTCTCAATGTAATTGTCATTTTGTCTCTGACAATATGGATCTCTTGATTTAACCATGAAAGTTTTCTGTTTTCTTTGGATTTGGTATGTTTAAACAATCAGTGACATTGATAAGGTGTGCACGATTGTATACATTAAGTATTGTTTGATATCTTTTAAAGTGTAATTTTATACACCAACTTTTAGATTTTGTATGTGACCTTAGGAGTCAAATATTTTCAATGTATAAGAAAGTCACTATTAGAGTTAATAAAAGTTATTTGGCATAATTTCACTTTTTTTAACATATAAACTTTTACTCCTTTAAGACGAGTAGGAGGATATAAGGTAAAGTGTACATAATTTCTCAGGAATAGGACAAATGGGTTTGTCAATAATCCAACAATAGTTCATAACCCAACTGGTTTTTCAAACAAACCCAACAAGATAATGTACTGTTTTATAGAACCTTACCCTCCCCATGTTAATAAACGACCCTTTTTAGAATAATGACCGGTTTTTCAAGTAAACCTAACAAGATAATGTGTTATTTTATAGAACCTTACCCCCCCATGTTAATAAACGACCCGTTTTAGAATAATGATATCCGTCGGAGGTCCTGTTAAAGAGTTGTTAGGGACAGAAGACTAGAAACACATTAATGGAGTAGAATTCACACCCGGCCTGAATGACTGAACTAGGACTGTGTGTCTTAGGTCATCTGGACTAACTCTACAGTGAAGACTATGACTCGATTCTTGAAGGTAGGACCTACGAGAGAGACTCCCTTAGGTCGTCAGGACGACACTCCGTCGGTACACTCTTCGGGTGCGACTCCGAACGGTTGTCGGAGCACTCACCCACACCTTCACCTAGGTTGGGGGCAGCTCGGGACTTTACTGACTTCGACGTGTCTTCTGGGTCCGGTCTGGATTCGATTCTCTGCCTCGGTTCGACGAAGAAGGACCGGGTGTCTCTGGCTCTCTTATTTACGAACGACAAAAGTCGGTGGTTCAACACCTCATTGAACAATGTGCCGGTATCAATTGTTTTTGTGAGTCAATTGTCTAAATTAGAAACATTGTTAGGAGTCATAATCTTTAATAAAAAGGTTAAAATGTCGACTCTTATAACTCCTAGTTTTTCTATTGGGCACCTTTGCCAGGTTTTAGTGTATGGTGACAAATTTACTGCATTGATGTTAAGAGTACAATTAGAAGACTGAGTAAATTGTTTATAAATAACGTGTGGTTCTTGGTTCAAAATACTCAAGTTGATATCCATGTAAGGTGTGGAAGGGAACCCAATCTTTCCAATCTACAAAGTTCGAGAGGACGATTCTTATTCTTCCCTGCTCTGTAAAATGTTTCGGGTGTAAGGGTGTAGATAATATACTGAACTACTTTTTATGTCGATATGTGTGTCTTCTTTTTAAATCTTGTTTCTTTAGGGATTACACATATTTGACCATTCGTTATCCTTTATTGAAAATTGTGTACATTAGAAAGTCAACGTTCATTATGCACGGTCCGTGTCACCCTTATGTTTATGGGCTACCTGTTTGACTAGTTTTGTGAGTAAAGGTAGATGGAAATGCGATTCCGAGACTCTTCATTACTTCCGTCGTTTTATTCGCGGCGTGGGGAGATTGGGGTGTCTCTCGTGGGTGATTACTGACACGGTTTCGGAGACTGACACACCTAATGTTATTGACGCCTTTTAAGACTTTCTCTACCCTTATGGTCTGGTGGACTGGACGGAGAACTCTTTGGACATGCGTCCAGTCCTTGTTGTCAATTTTGACCTGTACCTTGTTTTCTGACAAAGGTTTATCCTTTTTCTCATGCAATTCCGACATATAACAGTGGGACGAATAAATTGAAGATACGTCTCATGTAGTACTCTTTACGACCCGACCTCCTCGTGTTCGACCTTAGTTCTAACGGTCCTCTTTATAGTTATTGGAGTCTATACGTCTACTATGGTGGGAATACCGTCTTTCACTTCTTCTTGATTTCTCGGAGAACTACTTTCACTTTCTCCTTCTCACTTTTCTCAACCGAATTTCGAGTTGTAAGTCTTTTGATTCTAGTAGCATAGACCAGGGTAGTGAAGTGCCGTTTATCTACCCCTTTGTCACCTTTGTCACAGTCTGAAGTAAAAAGACCCGAGGTTCTAGTGACTTCTACCACTGATGTCGGTACTTTAATTTTCTGCGAATGAGGAACCTTCCTTTCAATACTGGTTGGATCTATCGTATAATTTTTCGTCTCTGTAATGAAACGGTTGTTTCCATGTAGATCAGTTCCGATACCAAAAAGGTCACCAGTATATACCTACACTCTCAACCCTGATATTTGTTTCGACTCGTGTCTTCTTAATTACGAAAACATGACACCACAACCTCTTCTGAGAACTCTCAGGGAACCTGACGTTCCTCTAGGTTAGTCAGGTAGGATTTCCTCTAGTCAGGACCCACAAGTAACCTTTCTGACTACAACTTCGACTTTGACGTTATAAAACCGGTGGACTACACTTCTCGACTGAGTAAACTTTTCTGGGACTACGACCCTTTCTAACTCCCGTCCTTCTCTTCCCCTACTACCTCTTACTCTACCAACCTACCGTAGCGACTGTGTTACCTGTACCCAAACCCACCTCAAGCCCTCAACCACTACCTGTCCCTCCGGACCGTACGACGCCAAGTACCCCAACGTTTCTCAGCATGTGCTGACTCGCTGACTTGACTTGACTACCATTTTACGAATTGGTTAGTTTTTGACCAGTAATATTAAAAAAGATTGTCTACCATTCAACGTTTTTTTTAAATTTCTATGATTTTTATTTTTATGGTTAAGGAGATCGAATCTTTATTCTGACATGCGTGAATACCGATCGAAAATGTATTGTAAAAATTTTGTCAAAGTTAGTCATATGGGTGATAAAGTTTTGGATGAAAAGTAAATTTGTCGTTGATAAAGAGACACTAGTACATAGAAACAACAAGTCAACGATCCAGTACGGGTTGAATTATACTTACCTATATATGATCCAAATGGTACGACGACAACGTTTGACGGTCCATTAAGGGGTGACCTGTGAATGAAGTATTGATTAAATGACTCTTGATCTATTGAATCCTTCTCTATAGACACACTATACACAAAACGAAAAGACTTGACGAAGAAGACTTTTTTTGAAGTTTCTCATTTTAATGATCCAGTTTACTGTCTAAAGTATGTCACTGTATGGAAAAAGAGGAAGAGTTTTTTTGCCACATCCATTTTGGTGGTCTAGTGAATTCTACTAGTTTCGATTCACGACGATGGAGAAACTCCGAAAAGATATAATTGCCAACATTGTGTCATATGATTACACCGAATTTATACTCAAAGGTTTAGTTTCTAAAAAGTAATAATAGACGACAAAAGTCGACGGACTTAAATGTCTTTGTGATCGGGTAATGTCACTCCCCCATGGAGTAACACCAAAAATAAACCTAAAGAGATTATTAATCTCTGTAAATCGTAGGAAGGTACAGGATGACCGGTAAAGATAAAGAAGAAACCTCTTACAGATAAATCTAGTGAATCCAACAGGTCAAAAACAACGACTAACATACTCGACAAACATATAAGACCTTTAATTCAGGAACAGTGTGACAAACGTTTATAAAAGAGAGTAAGACATGACGCAGACCGAAGAAAGTGACTTGTAATGTCCTTTAAGTGGGTGTAGTAATGTCTCTTGTCTTCGAACAAGAAACCGTGACACTATACCCTAAAGTAACATACTTGTTATATAATGTTATATAAGTCAAGTCAAGTCAGCGAGGCAACACAGGCTGAGAAGCGTTGGGGTACTTAGCGTCGTACGGTCCGGAGGGACAGGTAGTGTAGGTAGCNGTTTATAAAAGAGAGTAAGACATGACGCAGACCGAAGAAAGTGACTTGTAATGTCCTTTAAGTGGGTGTAGTAATGTCTCTTGTCTTCGAACAAGAAACCGTGACACTATACCCTAAAGTAACATACTTGTTATATAATGTTATATAAGTCAAGTCAAGTCAGCGAGGCAACACAGACTGAGAAGCGTTGGGGTACTTAGCGTCGTACGGTCCGGAGGGACAGGTAGTGGTTGAGGGTCTCAAGTGAGTCTGAGTGTAGGTAGCTCAGTCACTACGGTAGGTCGGTAGAGTAGGAGACAGCCGGGGAAGAGGAGGACGGGGGTTAGGGAGGGTCGTAGTCTCAGAAAAGGTTATTCAGTGGAGAAGCGTACTCCACCGGTTTCATGACCTCAAACTCGAAGTCGTAGTATAATAGTGTTATATAATGAGATGATGACTAAAACCAACAAAGATAAAAAAACGATAATATTTGACACGACACTGTTTGTAAGAATTTATACTTTAAACCATTCGTATACAAACGTAAAGACAACCAGAAGTGGATCCTCACTTTGACGACCGGTATTCCATATAAGTTGAATCACGATTCATGATGACTCATAAAAGGGTTTCTTTATCATGATGAAATAGTAAAAAACAAACAAATGAGTTTGGAGACCGTGTAATTCTACTCCCGAAAGAGGTCCCTGTTTATAACTGTAATTTTTGTGTCCTAATTTTATTTCTTCTCTGAATTCTGTGTTGTGAATGGGAGGACCAGGTGACGGGTCCCTATGTGTATACTTGTTTACTCAACTATCGAATGTGTGACTGTTTTACATAACTTTATAGAGTATGCTAGAAGTATCAATGGTGTTCCCAACTTAGTTTGAAATAGTGAAGGTAATAAGGACACTCCTTTCCCTATGGGGATCCCCCTAGAGAGTGACAGTGTGTCGACACGATGCAACATGAATCAGTGAGTCAGCACAGACTGAGAAACTCTGGGGTACCTGACATCGGGTGGTCCGAGGAGACAGGTACCCTAAGAAGTCCGTTCTTATGATTTCACCCGACGGTACTGGAGGAGGTCCCCTTAGAAGGGTTGGGTCCCTACCTTGGGTCCAGAGGGGGTAACGTCCACCTAAGCAATAGTAGACTCGATGGTCTCTTGGGGTAGTGGGTCGACTCATCACTGATTTCGTCTTTCTCTTGTATCTACAAGTTTGAGGATTAGGTCCCAAATGAGTGTTTAATTTGGGTAGTCGTCGTCGGTCTTTACGACGTTTTTGATTTCGTCTTTCTCCTTCAAGATCCTAGATTCGCATTTCATGAGAATTTTTTTTTTTTTTTATCTGTAGTACGTGTCTTTTCGAACCCCGATGTCTGACGGTTCTAAGGATTTCCCTTGATTTAAACAATTAGAAGGTCGTCTGTTTACTACAGTTTTACATATGGGGATTTCGTTACAATTCTAGTTGAATATATAATTGTTATATTGTTAAAATGAACTTTATTCATAGAACTCCCCTTTTTTTACTGAAATTCATGGTAGATTATTTTATGTGTAAAGGTTTTGATGGGGTATACGTTTCTTAACGAGATTTTGTACTTTTATTTAGGAAATGTTGGATTTACTAATGTCGTCTAAATATCAAAACATTTAGACCCACCCTTCACCCCCCCAAGGTTTCTCTTGCAGTTGAGATATTACTCAAATTTATGTATGTATAAACACATAATGACTATGTTAATTTACTATTTCAACAAGTACCCGTTGAGTTTTCTGTCATAGATGGTTTCAAGGAAATTCCAGATTTTTAATGTCCCGAGGTGTCACTGGTCCCGATTTTACTTGCTCCCTGTGGGTGTGCCGGAAAGAGTCGTGAATTCAGAAAGAGGAAGACATTGTAGACGTTATACTGTTTCGACTCACTGGTTTACAAAGTCGACTGAAAAGTTTTTTAGAATTGCCTAATTGAACATTTGTTCTACTAATTTTCATTTGTATTAATTTATTGAATTTTTAACTACGGACTTGGTTTATAAGGATTGGTCTCGGTTGTTCTCTCGAACCCCCATCACTTAGGAATTTGACCTTCCCGTATCGGAAAAAAAGTCCCTTTTCCCAGATTACAAAGACGGTCTCAGAGTTTCCATAGATACTGGGGATTTTCCATTTCTTTATGTCACCGTAAGTTATACCGTTTGTACTATCAAAATACTCGTTTGACATGATGGACATTTTTGACATTATAAAATATAAGTGAGTAGAAGTCCTATGTGTCTTTCGCGACTTCATGTTACGTGATGTATATATTTATGAGAGGGGTTAGCGTCATCTGTGAACCAACCAAGACGGAATTACATAATTCAGATTTGTCCTGAGAAGATTTTTATTATATTTTAATTTTACGTTGTAACCAAAATCAGACCAGATTAACTCATCTGAAGGATTCCTCTTTCTCGTCATTTTCCCGTGGACACACGTACAAACTGAACGTCGGTCTTTACCACAAATACCTTTTGAAGTCTACCTCGTTTTCCCGTGAGTCGGTTGTTTTAGATGTCGACACTCTGAACCTTGAATGTTCACGGGTTTGAGGTTTTCGTTTTCACCTTAATACCCTGTCTGAAACTTCGAACAAATACACGTTTAAAAAGATTGTTCATTGAGACATAAGAAGATAAGTCTATGTCTAAGAAACTAATTGTGATTTTTATAAAGGATTATGGTTTTTTTGTCACTTTCCCTTAGGGTAGGTCCATGACTATAAAAGAAAAGGGGGAGTTAACATTTGTTTCGAGTCCCATTGATCCTACCTCATCAAATTTCAGATATAGGTCTGTAAACGTTAAAAAGAGGGTAGGATTGGGGACTCCCTTTTCTGACTACGACCCTCCCTAACCCTCGTCCTCCTTATCCCCTGCTGTCTACTCTACCGACCTACCGTAGTGGCTGAACTACCTGCCCTCAAACTCACTTGAGGTCCTCTACCACTACCTGTCCCTCCGGACCGCACGACGCTAAGTACCCAAGCGTTTCTCAGCCTGTGTTGACTCGCTGACTTCACTTGACTTGACTTGGGGACTCCTCCCAGTAGTAGACGAGGTCACCAATTGTGCTAGGACATTTGTGTCGTCAAGGGTCGACCTTCTCTCTCTGACCTCCCCGACGTCATATACTCTGAGACATTTTCTGGAGTACACCAGACTTATACGGGGTGTCAGGATATTGGGAACTCGAGTCAGTAGACGATCATATATGGGTCTGCGACGGACTTTAGAGACCCCTTCTACTAGTCGTCACCCGCAGTTACGTCTTGCCGTTTCTCTTGTCCGGAGAAGATTTCTTTCGCTTCATGTGATACCTTCTTTCTCGTGACCCCTGGTACCGATTTCAAAATTTGAACACTTTACTGCGTCCATGTGTCCGTTCTGTAACGTGAGGTTGGTTTCTAAAACAACGAACGTCCAAGTTACACCATGTTTATACCTAATATATGACCTTACCAAATCGGTCTTTCGTTTCCTTTGTAAAATCCCTATGTCTTAACTTAAATAAATTATTTCTTATTACATGGACTAAAACCATAGATAGAATTAGTAACATTAAACGTCCCTTTTTTTAAGTCACTATCTGTGGGTCGTGAATACGAGGAAAGATCTTACAAAATCGCGGTAGAGGTTAGATTTAGTAGTCAAGACAAAGTTGTCCTCCCGGGTGAATGAAATCCCACTTCAACCAGATTGTAGTCATAGTTATAATCAAAGTTGAGTCGATTGGAGTAAAGCTACGATAATTTACGTTTGTGGTTCCTTAAATTGACGATATTCCTCTCGCGATTTGGGGACTCCTTCGTGAGGACTTGTCCAGATGCTGAAGGTAAGTCAATCGTTGATTCTTAGTGACAAATGTCTGGTGTCGGTTGAAAGTTTCACGTTTTACGTCCTTGGTCTTATGAAGAAGTAAACTCTACAAAGAAAGAACTGTTAGTAGAATATTTAGTAAACAGTTATATAATGCCTTTCTCCGAAGATTAAAACCATTTTAGAAATAATAAAACGAATAATATTGTAGATAAGTTCTATGTACCGTCTACATGAAAGTCATGGAGAAAGAAATACTTTCCGTCTGAACGTGACATAATCGAGACCAAAGGGAGACGGTGGGGTTTGTCAATGGACCGTTAACTATCTTTTGTATTAAGGATGGTCTTGTATGTCTCTTCCACGTAGTATAGTGTTCAGAGAGGAACTACGAAAATGGAAAAGATCAAGACTTCCAGTTTCAAAGGTCACGACACAGACTTGAACACGACTTTACGAACCGTAATTATTTTGTTTCTGTCTTAATTATATAAAAAAATTAACACCAACCCCCTTCCTTCTCCTTAGATGTTTCCGCCTAAAGTGGAAGATTCATCGTAATATAACCAGATGTAATTATTAAAGGGGTCGTCCGATAGGTACTGAAGTGAAACTTGTTAGCGTCGGAAACATGGAGTCTAGGGGAATGTACACTGTAAACTAGTTTCAAAATTTTACTCGTCGATTGCCTCCACTTCTTTTCACAACGAGTCTTTCCGTAATATGTTTCGGTAGGGTGTCGAGTAAACCTCCAACGACTTACGACCTAGTGTCTGTAAAGGGTCGATTTGTATAAATCTGTAATTCAATTTAAAAGACATATGACTTGTGACATAAATAACGTACAGTAGTATGAAAAAGAATTCAGTACGAAGTTACTAGTGACTTCGTACTGAATTCTTTGAAAAAATCAAGAAAATGTGGTCACACAAAAATTTCTATTTACGTTCCTTGGTTGTTAATTTACATAAGAATAAGTTCGAGAGACATGTCGGTATTTTTTTGATGTTTCAGACGGAGGAATGGGGAGGGGTTTTCTAAAGTCCATTGCCTTAATTGGATATAATGATCAAGGTCTTAATTACCATCAGTAAGACTACTCTACCCTATACTTTTCTTATGATTATTTTAGTTAAGTAATTGAATATGGATTTTCAGGAATAGGTTCCTTTACAAGAGGTTTCTTTACCTCCTTTTTTTCTAGTCATTTCCTTTGTAGAGTGTGAAGTTGTACGATATATTCCTTTCTGCCGACTTTCCTTTAGAACGTCCCTTAAAATAGGGAAACTTGAAAATTTATTTGAGAATTCATTCTAATACGTTTGAATGATTTCGGGCCAGGACTAATCTCCCTTTTTTACGTGGGGAAGAGGTTCAGTCAAGACCTCCGAAAGAGGTCTCAACATAACTCATTTCTTTCTGGAGGATTGTTTGGTCGTAAGAAAAGGTGTACTAGTCTCGATTAACCGGGGGGACGTCTGATTCACTGGTTAGTGTAGTCGAAGTCGACTTTGGTCGGGGGTGCTGTAATATTTGTCTCCTTACACTTGACATTTGGGTCAGGTTCTTCTCTTGGATGTTTGACCTGAACATCTAATTTTAATGGAATAGTTTTTCTGTCTGACTTTCAAAGGAGTTCTGGACGGAGACATATATCCGACTGGGTCGTTTTCTTGACCACTCATGGACGCTATTATAAGTTAGGATAAAGAAAGGAATTCCCTTTGTCTCTTTTTTGGACTGTTTATCCCTGTCTTGATCTATAACGGTTATCAAAATTTTGTTTCTGTAATGGATATTCCAGTATGTAAGGAATAAGAAAAAGGAATTTAAAATCTTTGTTTCATTGTCAGAATGACTTTCGTAATAACTTTTAAAAGAACAAAATGATTTACACATGATTAAGACGTAATATTATGTCTTTACTCTTTTCTTTTTAGGATCTTTTTTTAAGTCACCGAAAGTTTTTTTTTTTAGAAAAAGAAGACCTGTCCTAATTTCTTTGGTTTTTACTCCTAATTTTTTTTTTTCTGTTTTTTTTTAACAAAAATAGAAAAATTGGGTATCCTTTTTATTACTCACAGGATTAAAGAAAAATTCGTACTTTAATAACGACTTTAATACATGAAAATGTTTATTCTTTAATTTTATATTTTCTTAGAGACTCGAATATATTGTCTTAATCTTGAGTGTGACAAACAGGGTTAATACCCTCCCGACCTCTCTACTAATCCTGAGAGAGATGTCAGAATTTTCACAAAGGTGGTCTTCACTCGTTTATATACCATTATGAAATTAGTACATTGTTGACATCAATGAATATAGATTAACAAATTATACCCGACGTGATGATGTAATTTTGTGCTGTTATTTTTCTGTATTAAAACTCACGATGTTGGATTACTCATCTTACTCAAGTAATAAAACTGCTGGTTACTTCGTCGGTTTTATAGTAAAAATATTTCATGTTAAAAAAAGGTAGTTTACTAAATATACACCCGTTTATATAAAACCGGGTGTCTCTTTATGTTCGTTTGGTATGACTCGAAGATAAGATGCAAGATGACCCTGGTCAAATGTTCTTAATGTATTTATGTCTGGTTCTGTTTTTGTAAGTTTTTCGTGAACACACGGATATCCCTATATTTTTAATGGAACTTTATGTTATCGTATTACAGACAGGTAGTTTGTGAAAATTTAAACTACCTTTCCTTTAGATGTGTATAATCCGTTGTTATTAAATTACGAAATTTTCAGTGTGCTCGTCTGCATTTTAGTATATCTTTTGTTAGTATGGTCTTTGGACATTCTCAACTCCCTTTACCATCATTCAAATGTTTGTACATCCTAAAATTTCCCCGTACAATAAATTAAGGGAGAAAAGAAAGAGAGAAATTATATTCCTTTGGACCGGTTCCCCTAACCGACCGAACGGGTTTGACTGTGTCGATACATTGGTTGTCTCGGTCTTGGGACAGTCGATGTAAAGGGTGGGACAGAAGCAATACGATTTGGTGTGACTGATGTTTCTTGCCTTAATAAGTCCCATTAGACAATTCACCCCTAGTTTTAGAAAGAAGAGAGTTGATGAAATGAAAGGTTGTGGTAGATTTGTTCTAGGTCCTGCCAAAATATATATTTTTCCTATTACGAGGTGACAAAACTATAATCGGAGACAAGTGTCCGAAAAGAAGCATAAATCAATAAGTCAACGTTCTCCTTTTTTAACTTTTTTGGATCTTATTCTCACGGTGTTTTAAACATTCCTTCTTCAATGTTAGGACTTTTTTCCGGGTTTAACCTTGTTAGTTAAAATAATCGATATCATACATATGTTTCCGATAGAGAAGTCCATTACTTAAAAATTGAATTACTTCGTCCGACTTTAGTTCTTCTTAGTGCCTGGAAGGGGGAGTGTTTAATGACACTGTGTTATTTGTCAGTCACTAAGGCATTCACCTTGTCGTGATCACACGTCCAGGTGTTACCCGTAAGCGGTTTTGTCCGTCTTTCTTTATTATTTCCAGTCCCAGTGCCTGTTACGCGTCGATGTCTCGCCGAGTAGTCGAACCACGTCCGTCGGTCCATGGTGAGTGCCGGTGTAGGAAGTTCACAGTCTTACAGTCCTACAGGAAAGAAAGTATGTTAGTGCTACTTTCATCACTAAAAATTGTAATAAAAGAGTAGACCATTGTATGTTTAAACCGTTACAAAACATTCTTGAGAAAAGAGGTGTAAAATTGAGATGACAAGACGTCTTAGGTTCTGATCTGACATTATTAAGACTAAAATGATTAGAAGTTTGGTACGTTCTACAGAAGGAATTAACTTTTATATAAAGAACAGATATTTAGTGTCCAGAATCGGATTCGTAAAAACTTCTTATGAGTCATCCCAAGAACCTGTTTGATCAGTTTACCTTCTGACATAATAAGTGTTTCCGATTATTGATCCAGTTTTACAGATAAAAGTTCCGTTATATCGTGACTGAGACTAGACCAGATGCCTGACTCGTCTTTAAGTGATGGTGAATGATGAAAATACTAGAATCCTTTACATGACACGGAGTCGAAGTGATGGATATTTTACAGTAATTATTACCATGAATAATCATACTTTCAATTCTTTGTAACCCGAAGGGTCCACTGAGTCACCATTTCTTAGACGGACGGTTACGTCCTCTGTATTCTCTGTGACCAAGCTAGAGACCTAGTCCTTCTAGGGGACCTCCTCCTTTACCATTGGGTAAGGTCATAAAAACGGATTTCTTAGGGTAACTGTCTCCTCGGACCGCCCGTTGTCAGGTACCCCAGTGGTTCACAGTCTGTACTGGTTCGTGTGTACGTCCGTATTCTTTGTTATAATTATGGTTATTTCGTTCTTTATGGGGCTCTTCAATGAGACCATGAGACACTTCGATGACCGAAGTGTACTCAGTTATGTCCACTTCGCAAACCATACTAGGACCCGTGTATGAGTTGTTAGACATAATCGATTAAGTTAATTAGCAATAACTGTATTTTTAGTACGTATTTCGATTGTTACCAAATTTTACCTATGAACGCTGTAAAGACCCCTGTCCTTCTTGCAGATGATTTCCACGATTTTTAGTCCAACAGTTTCTGGCAGAACACTTATGTCATAGTTAATAGAACTCTTCTGAAGATAGAACGGTTTGAGAGATTTAGTCCGTCGAAGAACCTTAAAAATTTTTGTTTTGTTTTGTTTTTCGGTTGGCATTTCAATCGGTCTGAACCTTTTATTAAGTATACCGGACACTTTTAAAACTGGGAGTCACTAGAGTGGACTTTTTACCCTATCCTTATAGATAGAACGACTCAAAGGTTTCTTAATCTCTGTTACATTAGACTTTATAAATACTTATAAAACAATAATAATATTAAATGTTTTCCCATCTCTAGTCCAGAAGATTTTGTAGTTTTTTAGATTATTTTACTCAGTAATTTATCACACGGTTTTTTTTGTTTGTGATTTATTTTACTATCACTTTTGAACAATCCTATTATTTAATATTCTGTAATTCCGGGATTCTAAAAATTTTAAATATTATACTTTGACTTTACTGGTAGATTAGATTTATTTAAATTGTCAGTTGGGTCACAAGGTAGTCGTTGAGTTTAGATTTCTTTTATATTCTCTTACAGAGATTATAGTCGTTATTTATAATTTAGTCGGAATCCTGTTTTCCCTTTCATAGATGGGTCGACGATTCCAGGTTAAGGTTGTACCCTTCCGTCAGAGGTTTTGGGGTTTCAAGGATTTGTCTCCTCGTAGGTCGTTTGAGTTCGTTATCGGACCGAGGTGTGTGGAGGTCAGTGGAAGAATTTATAGTGTCAGTAAGTTTTCCCTCCTTCCACTATGCGTTGGGAAGGTTCCCGTAGATGAAGACTTCCTTCTTCGGAGTTTTTTCTCTCAGTGTATATTCGGGGTTCATGACCTGACTCCGTCTCTTCTTTCCTCGTGAGTCCCTTCGTTTCGGCATAGAGGACAGGACAAGGACCGACGGAGACGGATTCAGGAGACGTGGAGACAACATACGTTCCTACCAGTGTACCTTTCGTGTACAATCTAAAGGTACGTGGTGTACTCTTTTGTATTTGTGTCGACTTTTGACTGATGTCGATTTTCGATCAAAATGATTATACAAAATTTTTGACGGTAAACTACGGAATTACTAATAAAATCAAGTGACTTGAACTTCGAAAAAGTTGACCAAGTAAATGAAGGTTTTAATTATAATGGAATCTTAGAGGTGGACCTCAAAAAATAAAACCCATCTCTCTTTTAATAAATGATAGATCAGTCTTAGATCTTATAAGTTTTCCCACCGTTAGGTGGTTGGTGTCTTCCTTTCGGAGGTACTTTTACCGGTGTTTCATTGTTTTTGTTTGTTTTAGATTAATGTTTTGAAAGTTATCCGATTAATATTTCGTATGTTATCTTGATGTCTAGAGATTTTCGAATTAGAATAGGATCGTGATTCAAACCGAAGTTTTGTAAAAATCAGTCGATTTGTGATATGAAGACTTACTAAAGATAAAATTTTTCATTGTCTATAAATTGTAAGGAAAAGTAATAAGTCAATATTCGATAATTAATTAATACTTTTCAATAAATGTATATTACAAATCAGTTTAGTTATGTATGAACTTCGGACCTAAATACGTTCTTTTTATGTTTTCACAGTTTTTTCTGTACTTACCATTGGGGTCGGGAGTCTTTAAAAAATTTTACTGTTTGTTATGAAAATTGTCAGGAACTTCCTTGGTCATTCTCTATAGAGTTCCGTTAGGTACTAATCGATAGTTTGTTTACTGACTCATTTACGAGGGAATACACTTTTGTCTTTCTCGATAGTCTGACCCTTTCGGACGGACCCTCAGCTCCTTCGTAAGGTTTTTTTTTTTTAATATTTTGATTCAGAGTTTTAAATTTATTATAATTGATACTTTGTCAAGTCCCAAATGATTACGTGAGAGCTAAAGTCTCGTAATGTCGGACTCTACCTACCGTCAGTGACGTTTCAATAACGAGGAGAGGACTGAGTCTCTGTGGCCTCCTACCAGTGGTTCCTACCAGTGTCGTGCGAAGTTTACCTACCACGGGTGTGTCCGGAACGGATAGAAGCTCTGCGGACCCCTTGGGATTACCTGTACGCGACCGCGACCTACTACGACCAGAAGAGGCGGAGAAAACAGTAGGTGACCGAACAGAAACGTCACGAGACCATACAAGAGCGACTCTACTTGCCACTGGACCCTGATCTAGTGCTGCGGGGTGGACTTTTGGTGTGATAGACGCAGTTCATGTAGTGGTCAAAGTGTCGCCGTAAGAGAAAGAGGGACCTCTGTGTCGAGTGTTAACCAATGCCGTGGTACAAGGGGTCACCACTGACAGGTTCACGTTAGCGGGAGGAACGGTATGTTTACGAGGATCCGGAGTACGATCTCCGAAAATAGTGTCCATTAACAAAAACAAGAAAGTTTCTCGTATCCATGCAAAACCTTACCCATATCAGTCAATATTCACTAGTATAAGGTCTTATTAAATAAACGTAATAACTGTTCATTACGGACTCTGATCTTTTCTCAGAACCCAGTTTGTTGACCTCTTTAAAAAATTTTAAACTGATATAAATTTAAAATGGATTGAATTCTTTTTTCCCTAGTAATATTGTCTTCGGTTTTTGTATACTTGTTTTTTTAGATTTTCCTTAAAAAGTTTCCTCGATTTATAAAAGAACTTATTCACTTATTTGTACAAGTTACGTATAATACTGTCAGTAAAATGGATTGTCTCCTTAAACTAAAAAAAAAAAAAAACCAATTGGAAATGACCCGATCTTAAAAGAGGACTTAAGTAGAAAAGTTGTAAATGAGTTATGATCACTCGGGTCTCTCATGGTGTCAGTCATGACGTACTATTTCTTGTTCTTATGTGTAGGAATCGTTCTTCTTTTCTTTTTTGTGTATATATATAAACCAAAGGAAAAATACATAAAATAAAATTACGTAAATTTCGTATTAAAACTATTCTCCATATATCTGGAGTGGTCGGACGGTTGTAGACTCCGTGTCATCATCAATTCTTTGGGACTAGATGTCAACCCCCACCCCCACCCCCCCATCCCTCCTCCTACGTGAACTTCGTATGTGAGTTTAGTGGACTCTTGGTCTCGGAAAAATTTTCTTTTTTCCGAAACATATTTAAAGTTTCAATTTGCAAGAAGTTACCTGGTGAACAAGATGACCAGTGAAGGGATGGGGTTTAGGAAGATTATACTTAGATTAGAGATAAAGTTGATCTTCATTAGACCACCGTTGATTTAACGTAAATAAAAGACAATGGAAAAAAATAAATTTCGTCCCCATCCTTATATCCGTTACTGGTGAGAGACTAGAGCATTGTTTGAATTTCAAAATGTACAGATGCACTGTTTACTTAGAAGGAATAGGTAAAACTTTAGTCAAAATTTTATTCTTATGTACATGACAAAACTTTTTGAGAAGTCCGATTATTCTTTAATAGTCATTCAACTTAAGGACTTAATAAACCGTCCGTGCTGTGATTCTTTACATATTGTTAAACGATCTAGGAACAGTAAGTCTTTTCCATTACTGTAAAGATCACAAGCAAGATTTTTTTTTAAGTTACCAAAGATTAAATCCACGGAAACACCGCTTCTAACGGGCCGGATTTTTAGCTCGAAAGAGTTAAGCGAAATGACTGAATCGTCATCATCGAGTGTATCTACCGTTTGGATTAGAGTAAAAGGTTCACCGGTTGTGAGCTGGATCGGGAGATTGGTTACAAGCCCAGAGTCGACATGAGATAGTCCTTGTTCTTTTGCCGTTTGAGATGGTCTGGTCGCACCTGAAAGTGGAACTGCCGTAGTCAAGACTCCTCACAGGTAAGAAATAGAAAGGTGAGTGGATGATGGTGAGATAATATGGTAGTTCAGGAGACCGACGAGACGAGGTCGTACTTTTAGGAGGGGTGAAACTTAATCAACATAAGGAAAGTCGTTACGTCCTTCCATGACCTCTTTGCACAGTCTCCTCCTGTAGGATGGACGGGAGGCTCTAGGACAATGTAGTGACAAAACGTAGAGACAACCGGGCTCCGAGGTTTCCACTCATAGTTTAGTTCTACCTCTTAAAACTGTTCTGATAAGGACTTAAAGTTTGAGGAGACCAGAGGTTCTCGGGTTTGTCCTGACTGGACCTATAGGTGTAGTTGCCTGTTTCGTAACTGTTAAAAGTCTAGAGACTTTGTCCTGACTATCTCATTCTTCATAGATAAAGTCGTGGGATAAAAGATTACATAATTTATGTGAGTCGGTTAATACGTCGATAAAAAGGAAGTAGCATAGAGTACAAAAGAAAAAGGTTACGACTAATGTAGAAAGACTCATGTAGTACCACTAGTTCGGAGGTGGGTAATTTTTTTACCGACTCGATTGTTATGTACAACACCTTTATATTGTAATATATTTCAAAGAGAGACACCAATAGACGACTTTAGTTACGTGCACTTCCATTGTTTAATACATATTGTTGTCTTTACGACGACCACTCAAACATACTTACACCATACTATGGTCATTACTTCCATTTTCCCTGTGTGAAATGTGTCGACTTGAGATCCATTTAGTCAGTATTTAAAAAGTAAAAGTAGACGGTCAACCTCGTTGTCAGATCAAAGTTTGGATCGAGGGACCCATCTTACTACTAAAGGATTATAAATCACTTGTAGGAAAATTTTGACGATGAAAAAAGTTCTGTTGTTTCTAGTATGGAAACCAAGGAATATTTTGGTTTGACCCCATTCATAATGGGGGAATTAAAAATTGTCGATTCTTGTTTATAAGTGTTCTTTTGTCGTTTTTTATCTAAATTGGTATTGACATTTTAGTAAACCCGTACTGTGAGTTTGTGTGAGTGTATAAGTATATAAACACCGTCTTTCACTAGTCTCGTTCATTTTATTCGTGATTGGACTACCTTTGACGTCCCACCATAGTCCGTTTCTCTACGTTTTAAAATAGGTGAAATTTCGATAACACGTGTAATTAGATTGTCACTAAATTTTTAATGTTGATAAGTGGACTTACTGAAGGCTGGTTTCATTTTTGAAATGGAAAGATGAATCCTAGGTAAGTTACCATATTTTTGGAGTATCTACGTTTGTATAAATACAAAAACATCTATTTTTCCAAATGTATATTAAATTGAGTCCCTTTTTTGGAGGTGATCTTTTTCGTTTTTTATTAATCCGTTACTTCGTAAAAGTTTGGCTTTAAGGACAAAGTTTGAAGTTTATCAAAAAAGATATTTGTGTTTTACTCACAAATAAGTGGTCATCCTCCAACCTGATCTACTTGAGATAATAAAGAAAGGTTTAGATTATGAGGTACTTTTAATACGAAAGAGACGATAAAATTAAAATGTACACATTCCTACTTGGGAAAGGGAATGGAGACCAAATTGAATTCTGATAGAAACATAGGAACAGTAAAGGTAAATTTTTTTTTTTCGTTTGACAGGAGTTGGTTTTGTTCTGGGTTTTTACAGTGGGATAGTCTAAAGTTTGTCTAAACAACGATGAGAAGACTTTAGAGGGAATAGGTCAGGATACGCCCGTTTCCCTTTCTCCGTTCGTCAACACTTTTCGTCCCGTGTCGTCGTTCAGTGCAAAAGGATAAGAAACTGACTTTCCTCTTTTTTTATTTCTTGAGACTTCACCAGATTCTGACTACTATCGTTCCATATAGTTCCTGTGTCTTTGAATTAACTCTTGAAAACGCCAAATTTTTGGAATCCGTAAGAATTTATGATCGATCTTGTTGTCAAATAAAAGGTTGGGTTCTGACGACATTGTGTCTATTCTGTCCTAAAGAATAAAGATATTATTTCATTGTTTTAAGTGGATTGGACACTTTTATTTCATCATAACTTCTAAATGTTCAATACAAAAGAGGATTCTCGGAGTGTAGTGAATGTGTCCAGTGTGTCTCTCCTACGGGTTTCACCGTATTGATCCTTCACCTGTCCGGACAGACCCGAGAGTCAAAGTTATGTCTACGTCCTGGAAGAGGTAAGTTCGGTTTCCTTAGAGGATGGTATGATAAATATGTATTTGAAAGGTAGACTTTTAATCTATACTGAAAGGGATCTGTGTATGCGTGATCGGGGGGTTTTTTGAGACAGCCATATGATTCCGATAAATTACTGTCGATTTTTTACGCTAGTTTATGAAGACAGATCCTCTACCTTTCGAAGACTCTCTTACTAAGAAAGTGAAGATTCTTAGTGTAGAAGACACAATTCCCCTAATTCAAAAGACGTTTCCGGGGTAATAGGAAAGTCCACTTACCTCACGTTTGACTTTCTCCCCTTTAAATGATCTTTCACCCTGGTCGTCGAGATTGAGGACCGAGATAACGAGTGAATGGACTCGGTTGACCCTTTAATCACTGTCATAGAGTCTATGTACTAGGTCCTCTGGTGTTACAGAGCCTATGTACGAGGTCCTCTGGTGTTACTTTACTACAATTTCTACGAACACCTTTGGTTATGTCTATCGCATTGTCAGGGTTATTTGACTTCTGTTCTTCTATGGTTTTTGGTATTTCGGGTGAAGATATACACACACCAACGATACAATCGACGAGTCGACGTAGGATGAGAAAACTGGGGTACCTGACATCGGGTGGTCCGAGGAGACAGTTACCTTAAGAGTTCCGTTCTTGTCACCTTACCCATTCGGTAAAGGAAGTTGTCCCCTGTAAGGGCTGGGTCCCTAGTTCGAACCCATAGGACGTAACGTCCACCTAAAAAATGATAGACTCGGTGGTCCCCTCGTGGAATATGTGCATGTTCGGGAATAATGGTTGACGATCGTTGTTGGATTGTCGGTTTTGCACGATACGGACGAAGTTTCATAAAGTTTTACGTGACTCAGCTTGGAAAGACATGGTGGACCTAAAATGAAATTACTAGAAAATTAAGGTAGGAGTGTCTTAGTAATGACACTCTACTAAGGATTACTTGTCTGTAATATTAAACTCATAATGTCCCGAAAAAGACGGAGATGTAAGAGGACACCCATAAATGTTTCCAGTACGTGTTAAGAATGGGTGTACAAAGATTAAGGTGGGTAAAGAGGTGTGTATTCTTCGTTTATGTATTCTTGTCAGAGATTAAAATTTTTCTTGTTTAGTAAGACCTTGAAAGTCATAAATTTAATAGAATTAAACGACAGTTTCCCATAGAGTGTTGACTAGTCATACAGTCACACAGAGTTGTTTGATCAGTTCATGACGATAAGACCATCTTACATTCTGTATCGTCCTCGTTGTAAAAGAAAAAATTAAATGTTGTAAAAGTTGTTTTCACCTAATGAATATTTTCAAGTCTTAGTAATCTTCACTTGTAGAATAATTTTTTGTAAGTTATTTTCGGTGATATTTTATAAAATACCTGGATTACACTTTTAACGGGAAATTCTTTCTGACAGTAAATAGTTTTTCTGGTCCACTTATTTACTGATTTCATTTTTGACAGTGTCAAAATCGGAAACGAGAGTCTATGTTTTCGTTTGGAAGATCGTAAAAGAGATAAAGAAGAGTCGACACTCTCCGTGACCTTTTCCTCATTTATCCGACGAAGGATTGAACTTTAAAGTCAAGTATTCCATCGGAATTATTTCTTATACAGAACGTCTCTTATGTGTCTGAATTTTTCAATTTGGTTCATTTAGGCTTACCAACATAAATAATAGGGCCAAAGTACGTTATGTCGGGAGTTTATTGGTACCTTGAGATTTTCGTTCGTTACAATGTTGGGGTAGATGACCTCTCTCCGTTCATTGACTCAGTTAAAAATTAATTCCATAGGAAACACTCGGAACAATTCTTGATTACGGTACCTTTAGGTATATTTTTATGAAGTCTTGTCATTCTTTCAGAATGGATGTAGAAAAGCAGGACCAAACAGTTTTGCAGACAGTGGGGATCTTTTCCATTTTAATTCAAAGTTTTTTATGTACTCTCATTATGTTTCTAAAGGGTAGGTACTGTGGGTGAAAGGATAGAAATTGTCGTAAAGGAAAAGTTTAATATTTTGTTTATATACCCAAAACGGATTGTAAACCTTTTGTGTCTTTTCGTGTTTATACTTTTGTTTTTACAGGTTACAGAGTGGATGGTTTTCGATGGAAATATCTTGGTCTTTGAAAAAAATAATCCATGTAAAGATTAATTTAAGTACAAAATGAAATCCATAGACGACATGTCTCGAAATATATGACAAAAGTCTTTTACACAAAAATGTGTACTAATTTATAAGAGTTTGAGAAGGATTGAAAATACCTGTTCCGAAGGAACCACTGAGTCTCCACTTCTTAGGTGGACGGTTACGTCCTCTGTGCCCAAACTAGGGACCCAACCCTTCTAGGGGACCTCCTCTTTTACCGTTGGGTGAGACCATAAAAACGGACCCTTGAGGGTACCTGTTTTCTCCGACCAACCCGATGTCAAGTAGTCCAGTCCTTTCTCAGTCTGTACTGAATCTCTGGTTTATTGATGACACACCCATACGGTAATATATTCTTTGGTGTAACTTTAATTCACCAAACCGAATAAAGGGTAACAAGATATAATATTTATAATAGTGTACCTGTAGAAACATATAATAGACGCGTTGACGGAAACGAGTAGAACTTTCTGAAGTATATTTCAGTGTTCGTTATATCTCTTCTACGAAACTAATTGTCGTCGTTTGTTATTTTACTTTTACGGAGAGTGACTCATGATTAGTTTATCGTATAGATTAATAATTTATAGGTACGTCCCTGTTTTTATAATTACATAAATAGATCTTACGAAGAAGGAAATTTATTTCTAGTAAATTTGTGAAGATTGTATTGAGAATAAATTAATCATCGTAAAAAACTTTTCACGTTGAGACATTGATATGTTTCTTGTAAGAGGAGACGTCTTTCGTCTCTTCTTTACGAAAATGTGGTTCTGAGAAATGGGGTTCTGAACTGAGGAGGTCAATGGAAAGGAGGGTCGAGACACTGGACACGTAAAGGGACGGCGGAGGAGCCGGTTTGTGGGGGAGATGAAGTAGTTTCGAAGAAACCATCTTTGGTGTAAGCGGAGACGGAGACGGACTTTGTTGTTGTGTCTCTTTTACTACCAGTCTACAGTTGTAGACCGTGTTCGACTTGTGGTTTGTAAGTTGAGACTTCACGACAGATATATGTTTCGTCCTATAGATGTAAATTATAAATCGTTCCGGGTGACTTAGAAATGGTCACTCTGGTTATTGCCGTTACTGTCGTCACTTCATCGGTCTGGTCTCCTCCTATATTTTTTTTTTTTGTTTTGACACAATCTCATGGTCAAGGTCAGGACTTGTTCTTTGTCATAGTTGTAGTTCGAGGAATTGCCTTTTGAGTTATCACTTTAAGATTCTAGTCATTTGGTAATACTGTTTAGTTTGGAAGATAACCTAATAAAAGTTATTTTTACCTTTTACACTCCTCAAACTCTTCTGTCGTTTGTTTCATTTTTTGATCCGTATTTACAATTAAAGAAATTGAGGTATCTTTCCTATTAAATTATCCCAGTTGATTTGATAGTTAAAACACTTGATTGAAGAATTTCTTATAAGGTGTGGTTGGTTTCCGTGAGAAAGGGTAGACGCGTTTAGAACCTCTTTTGATAGTCCGTCGTGATTTAAGTTTGGTGTCTCGACCATTGTTTCACACGTACATCCTTAAATGTCTCCGAGGTCACTGAGTTTACGTGTGACCGGACATGACTTCCGTTAGACTAATGTAAATAGTTTAAACTGAGTTGAAAGATTAATCTTAAATAGGATTATCTTTCTGAACGTGTTTATACGTTTATATATATATATACCTCTAAAAACAACGTTTAAAAACTTTTTGTCTTTGTATGTAGTCATTTCCTGACCGATTCATTTAAAACTAGGTTGTCAAGTCATCTTATGATCCTTCGGTGTCTTCTATTTTATAACAGTAATTTTCCTTAGATGTAATAAGACAACTTGCTGATTTCGTCCGGTTTCTCGTTATGTAATTTTTTTTAATGGCACATATATTTACTATACTGACGTATCAATCCTAGTTCTTCCTATATTTAGGTTTATGACGTAGACCCCCGTCTTCCGTTATACGTGAAAGTCGAAATATAACGGACACGTGACACTCCTAAAGGGTTGATTACACGCGGTAAACATTGGTTGTGTGTTCAACTTTTGACGCCCCTCCGTCCATTTTTAACACGGATCGGTACATAAATATGGATCTATTTTAGAAGGTAATAGGGGTTGAGTGAAGAGGTTGTCATTTTTGGGTGGGTTCCTTTTTACTACTTAGAACTTACTTTCTTGCTTACGTAAGGTCTCGATTTATGTTGACTCAATCTAATGACAAAGTTTGTGGGTATGTCACAAAAATGAAAGATCGTAGTGAATGGTTCTTAACTGAGTCTTATGTTAATATGAAGATATACTAGAATACTACCTTATATTCTTATTACGTATTAAAATACATGCATTAGTATCTTGTTACTATAGAAGAAATCAGATTCATAGTTATAGAAGTAGACATTTTGCCTTCACTCCTGATCTCAACTTGATATTATTAGGATTTCAATGGAAAGTCAACATAGTTGAATTGAAGTTGAATTACATGTCAAAACATGGAGATAGGAATCCTTTATATCTACATAATAGATTCTAGATAGAATTTTGTCAGACGATGTTTGACAATTTATTGTGACACCACTATAAATGTTTCTATAAAAATCCCTCTTTCTTTTTTCAGGGGACAGGAAAATCTCTTGTTAAAACAGTTCTTTTGGTAATTCATGTATCGTGGGACTTTTTCATAAAATAAGACCTTTGTACTTATACTTTTTGTCACAAGTTTTAAACGGTCTTTTTATTCGTTTGGTGTTTTATAAAGGACGGTCAATACTGATCGTAACCGTGACCAGGAGGAATACTCGGGTTTCGAAATATTCACCCGTGTTTTTTTCTTAGACTAAGATCTCGAAAGGCCGAACATTTTGCATTCCTTGTGAGAAGTTTCACGTTCCGGGTATTAGTAGATATTTTCATCAAAGGTATACTCCTCTTCGTTCATTGATATTGTACCTCTTAGAAAGTATTTCAATTTAAATTTACTGACGGGATTAGAGACTCTAAAGTGGGAGAAGAAACCCCCCTAATTTTTATGGAGGAAATTATTACTCCTTCTGTCACCGACTGTTAAGATATCTATGCGAAATAAAAATTTGGAGAAGTGGTCTATTTTATTTTTCTACTGTTTAAGTTCAACAAAGGGACAAGTAAATAAATTGACAATGACGAAGTACTATAAGTCTTCATACTTTCAGTCAACTAAAAGTGTTGTTTGAAGAGAGTTCGACCTTTCTCGGTCCCGTTAGTAGACTACAGTTCCTGACGAGCACAGGGGGGGGGGGGTTTTTTTGATGTGATTAGTGATAAATAAATTGGTTGTCCAATTTTAATTCGACCTTGACTTCTTTTGTTTTGGTGTCTAATTTCCAGAGTACTTTGGTTATTCTTAGTGTCGACCCTGTTACCACAGTCTTCATAAAGAGTGATTCAGTGAAGTAAGTAAATTGATCAAAGTACAGTCGGTAAGTATAGTTACAATTAATTCAGTGCCGAAAATAATGTCATAAATAGAAAGTATGTTCAGGGTAAATTTAAGACTTACATTCTCAAGATAGGATACACTATTGTTATATGTGAAGTTTGGTCTTCCGTGCTTCTTTAATTAGTTGCGAAGTAGTCAAAGATCTGGACTTAAAAAAAATTGTGGATAAATCTGTAACCAACCATAAACGTTGTGTGTTGTAACCACCAGTGAACTCCTTGTTTTTTGTCGACGACACCCGGTGTGAAGAATTAATTATTCTGGAGAGTGGCAGTACGGGACTTTTCGTGATCTCCTTTTCGAGGGGTTCCCGTTGGAGAAAAGTCACGCTCGGGTAACGTCTTTTTGGGTCCGTTGTAGGTTCCTCGTCCGGTGTCAGTGGGAGTCTTGTGGTAGTAGTGTCGTGGTTCTTCGTGTCTAGAGTCTGCTAAAGACCTGGTTGTCTTGGATTGACGCAAACCGTTAGATTTACCGGACACCTGGAAGACTTTGTGTGTACGAATTTAGAGTGGTGGGTCATATAAGACGACTAAGATTGTTGAGAGGTCCAATTTTTGGTGGTAAAATCTCTGGCTGCTTAAGTCTTCCTTTTGTGTACCTGTTGGATCATCGTCGTGAACTAGATGTTCGTCTCAAAGTCAGTTGGAGAAGTAATAAGTCTTGTCAACGGAAGGGTGTAAGACCTACTTTGGGGAAATGTCCTTACGTGTTAAATTATGTCAGAGATATTTCTCACCCATATTTAGCGAGAAAAGTATTTCGTATTGACATTCTTAAATCTATGAGGTGTAAGTCCTAGTACGGTGGGACCTACCGCGTTACACACCTCCGTTACCGAAGAAGAAAAACGTCTGTAGGTTAAGAAAGTTTTCGTGGAAAATTTTGACGTTCCATACAACTCTGAAGACGATACTAAATCGGTTGAATCTTCATTTTCGAGTTTATTTATAAATATAATGTTTGTAATTCTTACGGGAATTCATCGTCTTCGAGTTGTTTGACGTTCATCCCTCTTCTATAGTTTCTTGTTCATTATGGTTAATAAGAAGATTCTTTTCTGTTTAGATATTTTATGTTTTGATGTCTTATATATTTCCTAACAACGTATTAAAAAAGAAAGAAGACGTGGGACTTTTCCAGAGCATGACTCCTCTGCCGAAAATGCTTTCGAAGAGAGACCGACCCCTGTGAGGACCGTGTACCGGAATATACCTCTGGGCTCAGTGTTCTCCGGACGTCCCTGGACCCACGGTGAGGTCGTCGGTTCCGTAAAGTCCCTCGGGACCGAGAGTGTCGCATTCCAGGGGACCCCCACTCCTTGTACTAGTGTTTATAAACGGCTTCTCTTAATCCTGGTAGATCTTAGTAAGTGTGAGTTCAGAGATCCGAGTTTAGTGGGAGAAGATGAGGTTTGGTCCCCAACACCTCACCTATGTGACTCTTTGCCAAGGTTTTTGTTTGCAAGTCCTGTAATACGTCAATTACAGTTTCCTGTCAAAACCTTTTAGTTTATAGCTTTATAAAAATTTCACTAAATAAATAAAGGGAGAAGAGAGAGAGGTGGTAAGGCAATAATGGAAAAAGGGTGTACTTTCGAGTGGAGCGGGAGCACTTCTTGAAGCTGGAGATCCTCGGGGGTGGTGACAAGGAGGAGGAGGAGCAGGACAGTTAGCGTCCTGTCGTCGTGATAAATGCCTGTACCTTTTCAAAGAGACGGTTTTTTTCTTTTCTTTCTTTTTTTTACCTATTTTGTCTATTTAGACGTACAACAAGGAGTGGTAGAGGGTGTCGTAGATATTTGGCCGTAGATTACTGATGATCGCTACTCTTTGTAAGTGGTGCACCGTGTGATTCTGTAAGATTTTAGACCAAGACCGACCTTTAAAATTTGATTATAAAGTCTAGTTGCTTGAACTTGTTGGTTACGAATATGGTACAATCCAAGACATACATGGGTCCTCCTCCGTTCTATACATACGTAGTAGTATTATTTGTCTCTTATGTGTCATTTTCTCTAGACCAAACTTTCCCAATTGATGACTTTCCACCTTTACTCGCCCGCAGTGCTTTCCAGACTTAGTTGTCAATATCCTATTTCTTTTTTTATGACTAGTAAAACGGAGTAAGACGAGTTGTTACACTTAATCGTTTCGGTTGATCACAAATTATCTTACTGTCCATAGTCCCTACTTGCCCCTTTCCGTTTCATTCTTCACCCATCCCCTTCTCTTACGAACTCCTTATTTGTTTTAGGGTTAGTGAACCAGTAATCGGAAGTAAACGTGGGTGTCAGTTACACCTTTTCCCAGTTTATACTGTTCTTGTCATCACCCACCCTTAGGAAGTTTATACTTCTCCCCTGTGTCCTTCTGTTCTCCAGACCCTAAGTTTTTATTCAAATCAGTTATGAAGACCTATTTACCTTGTGTGTCCCGAATCCTTTTCCATTTCGTCCTTCGTTAATATTTTTATGACCTTTTACTAGATACTTTATATTTTTAGGATCCGTACACTTTGTTAAATTACTCTGTCAAAATTTGGGTTTTTGAACCTTATGTAGAAATGGACTTATGGAAGATATGTGAACCTGAAGAGACTGTCGAGTCAACCATTTCTTAGGGGGACGTTACGTCCTCTGGGGTCAAACTAAGGACCCTACCCTGCTAGGTGACCTCTTCCCTATCCGATGGGAGAGGTCGTAAGAACTCGAAGGGAACACCGAGTCGACCATTTCTTAGGCGGACGTTGCGTCCTCCGGACTGAAGCTAGGGACCCAGCCCTTCTACGGGACTTCCCTTTCCGATGGGTGAGGTCATAAGACCGGACCTCTTAAGGTACTGATATCCGTTTCTCAGCCTGTGTTGACTCGTCGATTCGTGTCGTGTCTTGGATTTTCTGTAGACACGTTTTTACGTCACCATACCATGTCACACCTTTTGTGTCGAAGTCGTACCGACGTCGTTCCCAGGAGACCTGTCTCTCTGTTGTTCACTCCGAATTTCATGTGTTTAAGTCATCGTCGATTGACTTAAAGCCCCTTTATTTTCAGACGTCAAGTTGATGAAGAAAATTCAGGTTTGACAAAGGTGACACAAACCTAAGTTTTAGTTTACTTTATGTTATAAGGATAAAATTTCTTTAGTTATACATTAAAACCAAACTTTTTGAAGATGAAAGTAATGATTTAAAGAACAAAATTATATACCCACTAAAAGAAGAGGACAGTGATCAACAGAAATACTCTTGATATAAGTTATCTTAAACAAGTCCATTTGAAATCTTTGAATATAAAAGGAAACTGAAAATATCCGTATATTACTATGTTAGTTCAATTGAAGTGTTACACTTCTGGTTCTACATTAATTATTACCTTTTGATCTCCGTCTATGGTTTGTTAGTTATGAATAAAGTTTGACATAAAATTATTTTTAATAAAAATTCTTTTCGATCAACTTTGTTTACGTAATTAAATAGAGCCCCGTGTGTCATTTGTCGTCACAATGACTTATTGAGAAGACCCTAGTGTTAATTCGTTCTGACACTTTAGGGTTTTAGATCTAAGTACATAAGATTATGACCTTTTTATCTTCAGTCACAATTTACATGACATGTACGGTCTTAGACTGTGACAACTTATGGAGTATTGGTTTCATAATGTACATACTTTGAGTTTGCGTGGGTAGATGTCCCAAGTCCCTTTGAGTATACGAAAGAAAGTGTGTAGGATTGTGTGACGTCGACTTTCACTTTCAACCATATTAGAGATTTTCCGTTATATATATGAATAGTCTATATAAACAGTTTCATATAAAATTACAGGTGTGGAAAACTGTGTTGTTAAAGAGAAGAATGTGTACACTTTTTATTGTATTCGTCTTTCTAAAATTGACGTCATGACAAACACTTTCGTTTTTACCGTTGACCGATTCATAGTTAGTTTTCCTCGACTAGATTTTGAGTGCCGGTTGATGTGTCCCTTAAGATGTGTTAAAAAATTTTTATATTCCGTCGAGAATGAATAATCCCAATCGGTATGTTTAACCGAAGGGGCCACCGAGTGAGTCATTTCTTAGGTGGCTGTCACGTCCTCTGACGTACGTTCTCTCCTCTGCCCACTTTCGACTCAGTCCTTCTAGGGGACCTCCTCCTCCGCCGTTGAGTGAGATCATGAGAACGGACCCTTTAGGGTACCCGTCTCCTCGGACGGTCCGATGTCAAGTACCCCAGAGTTCTCAGTCGGTACTGAATCGTTGACGTGGTGGTGGTAGTAGTATGTTTTGACGATTATAAGTTAGTAAAGACTAGGTCTTGGGTGTCAAAGTAGGTCAGTCGGATTGTCCGTCTCGACCTCACTTCACGTGTCTCTCCGATCCGACGGACTCTCAGTTGCCACCTAGGAAACGAGTTAAGACACGGAGCAGAGGGAGTACGTATCTCGCACTTTTCCTTGGATGAAGCACCCGACAACATTCGTGAATTGTGTAGTCCGTTGTTCATCAATCTTGTCACTGTGTAGAATTTTCAACTTATTTATAGACAATGATAGAGGGTTTATCTACGAATCCATTTTTGTCGCATCTTGACATACGTATCGTCCGCACGCGCACGTACACACACGTAAAATTTCTTGTCTATATTTTCATCGAGGTCAACATGTTATCGTCGGCACACACACACGAAATTTCTTATTTGTGTTTTCATCGACGTCAACATAATTTATGGGATCTTTCCCTTGTATTCTTTTACTTTTATTGTCAATTAAGACTCCTTCTTTTTTCGGATCCAGTGAGTATCTGAACAAAAAGTGACATATACGAAACACTTAAAACGTACGTATGTGTACATAGTAGATTATTTTTTACATATTTACTTCACTGAAAGAAAGTATATTTTATTTATTTTATGTTGTTAGACCATCGTCAATGAATTTAATGTTCGTATTATATGTCTCGAAATAACTGATACGGTTTCGGAGACTGACACACCTAGTGTTATTTGACACCTTTTAAGACTTTCTCTATCCTTATGGTCTAGTGGACTGGATGGAAAACTCTTTGGACATTACGTCCAGTCCTTCGTTGTCAATCTTGATCTGTACCTTGTTGTCTGACTAAGGTTTATCCTTTTCCTCATACAGTTCCGACATGTAATAGTGAGACGAATAAATTGAATATACGTCTCCTGTAGGACTCTTTGTGACGTGACCTTCTTCGTGTTCGACCTTAGTTCTAACGGCCCTCTTTATAGTTAGTGGAGTCTATACGTCTACTGTGGTGGGAATACCGTCTTTCACTTCTCCTCGATTTTTCGGAGAACTACTTTCACTTCCTCCTCTCACTTTTTCAACCGAATTTCAAGTTGTAAGTCTTTTACTTCTAGTACCGTAGACCAGGGTAGTGAAGTACCGTTTCTCTACCCCTTTGTTCACAGTCTAAAATAAAACCCCCCGAGGTTTTAGTGACGTCTACCACTAACGTCGGTACTTTAATTTTCTGTGAACGAGGAACCTTCCTTTCAATACTGGTTGGATCTGTCGTATAATTTTTCGTCTCTGTAATGAAACGGTTGTTTCCAGGCAGATTCAGTTCCGATACCAAAGAGGTCACCAGTGCATACTTACACTCTCAACCTGACCCTTCTTTCGACTCACGGCTTCTTAACTACGAAAACTTGACACCACAACTTCTGAGAACTCTCAGGGAACCTGACGTTCCTCTAGGTTGGTCAGGTAAGATTTCCTCTAGTCAGGACTCACTAGTGACCTTTCTGACTACAACTTCGACTTTGAGGTCATGAAACCGGTGGACTACTCTTCTTGATTGAATAACCTTTTCTGGGAATATGACCCTTTCTAACTNACTCTTTGTGACGTGACCTTCTTCGTGTTCGACCTTAGTTCTAACGGCCCTCTTTATAGTTAGTGGAGTCTATACGTCTACTGTGGTGGGAATACCGTCTTTCACTTCTCCTCGATTTTTCGGAGAACTACTTTCACTTCCTCCTCTCACTTTTTCAACCGAATTTCAAGTTGTAAGTCTTTTACTTCTAGTACCGTAGACCAGGGTAGTGAAGTACCGTTTCTCTACCCCTTTGTTCACAGTCTAAAATAAAACCCCCCGAGGTTTTAGTGACGTTTACCACTAACATCGGTACTTTAATTTTCTGTGAACGAGGAACCTTCCTTTCAATACTGGTTGGATCTGTCGTATAATTTTTCGTCTCTGTAATGAAACGGTTGTTTCCAGGCAGATTCAGTTCCGATACCAAAGAGGTCACCAGTGCATACTTACACTCTCAACCTGACCCTTCTTTCGACTCACGGCTTCTTAACTACGAAAACTTGACACCACAACTTCTGAGAACTCTCAGGGAGCCTGACGTTCCTCTAGGTTGGTCAGGTAAGATTTCCTCTAGTCAGGACTCACTAGTGACCTTTCTGACTACAACTTCGACTTTGAGGTCATGAAACCGGTGGACTACTCTTCTTGATTGAATAACCTTTTCTGGGAATATGACCCTTTCTAACTTCCGTCCTCCTCTTCCCCTATTGTCTCCTACTCTACCAACCTACCGTAGTGGCTGAGTTACGTATGCTCGAACCCATTTGAGACCCTCAACCACTACCTGTCCCTCCAGACCGTACGACGTCAGGCACCCCAGTGTTTCTCAGCCTGTGCCGACTCGTTAACTTGACTTACGAAAAATTTGCACTATTTCTGTATGTCCCTTTACGGGTTAGTTTCCCGTTGGTCTTCTAGAATAAGTTCGTAACTGAGACAAGTTTCTTTTGGTAAATACATTAATATAAAATGTGTACGTACGTAAGTATACACACATGTACATACAAATTCTCATATACACCACCCCTCCCAATTGAACGTAAAATTTCTATTTGATCGGAGAAGTCCATTGTAGTCCTTTGTTCTATATATCGTTCTTCGATAAAATCCAATAATTTTAATAAATGGAGGGTCTATCCTCATTGTCCCACTTATCCATACGTTTTGAGATCGGATCCTTCCAGATTTGTTAAGGACTTGTCCATTGGTAGGTTCCACAATTAAAGTTTTATAATTACTTAGAAAACGGTCGAGATTCATGACAGGATAAGGTTGTATATAATATTTTTCTTTCCGATCGTTCATAGTTCTTAAGGATTTAAAACGTAAAAACACGACACGGCACGAATTAGTAAGTCAGTACAGGTTGAGAAACGCTGGGGTACCTAACGTCATGCGGTCCGAGGAGACAGACACCTTAAGAGGTCCGTTCTAATGACCTTACCCAACGGTAAAGAAAGTGGTCCCCTACAAGAGGTGGGTTCCTAGTCTGAGGTCCAGAGGTGTAACACTCGCCTAAGAAATGACAGAGTCGGTGGTCCCTTCGGTTAGAAATGTAATTCGGGATCATTAATGTCGTAAGTTTAGAATTGTGGAATTCTATTTGAAAAGGTAGTATTTTTGTTTTACTTCTCAATGAAGAAGTCACTAAGATTTTGATTAAAAGTACACTTCCACATGACGTATAGATTGAAATAAGGAAAAATTTTTTGGTTGTCAAAAGTCGTAGTAAATAACTTATTAAAAACTAACGAGTTCATTAGACACATCGGGAATTTCATATAGTCCAATCATTGATCATGGTTCAGGAAGACGGATGAATGATTTTCCAAAAAGATTGAGTACAGTAGAGATTCTTTAGATCCGTCAGTAAATTGCTTTTTATTTTTTGTTAATAATTTTTTATAAGTATTTGTTAACCTTTTGATTAGTGCTTTCTGACTTTGACCATATTACTCGATATATTTTTGTTCGAAGACATAATTTTTTATAGTATTTACTTTTGGTTACGTTAAAATTTAAATCTTTTTACTTGTTCAATCATCTACCCATCCTACTCCCCACCCTCCCTCCAAGTTCTCCCCTGCGTACATGTGTATGTCGACTAAGTGAAGCAACATGCCGTCTTTGATTGTGTCGTGACATTTCGTTAACATGAGGTTATTTTTTCTTTGACGTGTGTGTGTTTTTTTCTTTTAAATTGTCCAATAATCCTGATCGAGTTCTTTTTCTAATGATAGTGGGAGTTGTTTTTACCGTTTCTTGTTTTTTAACTTTCTTTATATTTATAGACTCTTTGAGACGTGACCCCTTTCTTTACGTTTGATTTTCTTATGAAAAAGGTTTAAACGTCTCTTATAAAAAGTTATTTTTATTACATTTATATCTTGTTTCGAATCATATGTGGTGGTGGACGTGTTTTTCCCCCTTTATATAAGTTATAAATGAACCTTTTTATGTGTTCTTTGACGTTTATGTCCGACGGAAAGTCTTTTCCTCTGTCTGCCGACCACCTTTCCTACCCTCTCTCTATTTAAAAATAAAGATTTGGTATACTAAACCCGAAGGGACTATCGAGTCAACCATTTCTTTAGACGGACGTTACGTCCTCTGGGGACAAGTTAAGGACCCGACCCTTCTATGTGACCTCTTCCTTATCCGAGGGATTGAGATCATAAGAACCCAAAGGGAACACCGAGTCGACCATTTCTTAGGCAGACGTTACACCCTCTGGACCCAAGTTAGGGACCCAACCCTTCTAAGGGATCTCTTCCCTTTCCGATGGGTGAGGTCATAAGACCGGACCTCTTAAGGTGTACTAAATGACGAGTACTTTTGTGTTACTTTAGCACATTGTCACGTTTTCTTTCCCATTTTGTGGTATCCATACCGTCGTCACTTGTTTTCGTTATGTTTGGGTGTATGTTGCAAAGAAGTTTCACTAGGTCGTCATACCTCACTAAACCAAAATAAAGGTTTGAAAGTTAATATTAGTCGACCATACACGTAGATAGGAATTCGGTGTCATAAAAAAACAAAACCTTAAAAAATTAAAAAAAAAACGGTGTTCCCTACATCCTAGAATCAAGGGAATCAGGTCCTTAGTTTGGGTGCGGGAGATGTAACCTTCGTGTTTTCGTGACCTGGTGGTCCCTTCAATTTTGGTCAAAACTAATGACATCGAAACGTCAATTCAAGACTTTGACCTTCATGTCCAGGATAAAGAAACGTTTTGACAAAACTGTTGAATCCCAGGAGACGTTAAGATATATTTAAAATTCTAGTCGAAGATGGGTTTTTCGGTGACCCTAAAACCACCCATAACATGACCGTCGTTTAGTAATTATTATAATTCAGAAAGTTGCGAATTATTTTACGATTGCGGAAAGGTAAATAATTCTAGAAGAAATTAAAGAAAGTTATCACAAAGTAAAAAAATGACATATTTCAAAGTATGAGGAATCAATTTAAATAAGGATTCATAAAACCAAAATTATGATAACATTTGTCTTAAAAGAAGTAAAGGAAACGTTTGACAGGTAATGATCATATACCTTTGTGAAGGGACCACCGAGTCAGTCCTTTCTTAGGTGGACGTTACGTCCTCTGGACCCAAGTTATAGACTCAACCCTTCTAGGGGACCTCCTCCCGTACCGCTGGGTGAGGTCATAAGAACGGACCTCTTAAGGGTACCTGTCTCCTCGGACCGCCCGATGTCCCGTACCCCAATGTTTCTCAGCCTGTGCTGACTCGTTGATTCATGTGTCATTACCTTTGTGTTGACTGAAAACACATGACTAAGACATCGTATGTTGACACGATATAAGTGAATGACCACAATTGTCAATAAGACACCTAAGAAATCCTAAAAGATATACATCCTAGTACAGTAGAAGTTTGTCTCTATTAAAATGAAGAAGGGAAGGTTAGACCTAAGAAAAATAAAGGAAAAGATCGGATTCTCGAGTAGACTTTGAAGGTTGTGTTCCAAGTTATAGTCATCACTTTCATCTATATGATAGAACAAGGGTTAGGTTCTTCTTTTCGAAAATCAGAAAGTAGTGACTCATATTACAACCAACACCCAAAAAGTATTTTCGGGAATTAATTCAAGTGAAAGTAAGGGTCAAGTAATGTAAACGAAAGTGTTTTCCCACAACCTTAACACACGAAAAAGACACCTTTGACTCCACTAGTTCACGAAAAGAAAAGAAGTAAGATAATTACCCCATATAATATAACCAAAATACAACATGGTGGGACCTTAATACCCCTATTTGGGGTGAACCGGTACCACATATTAGGAAGACTATGCGACAACCTAAGTCAGACGTAATAGCCACATAAGACTGTTGACTTCTATGTGTTTTTATTTGATTTGTATGATTTACAATTGTTCTTTAATAAAGGTGTACCACTAAAATATCCTTTCTAAATGGAGAAGTATAGAAAGACATAAAAGATATTAGTTTATACTCATAGAAAATGTCGTTTTTTCATAAAAAAAAGTGAATACTTTATAATATTTCGTCTCTACTTGTTTGACTACGGTATACATACTTACACTTTAGATTTTTGTTACTGTAGATTTTTAATGAGTTTCTTTTTTGTTCGACGTCTTATCTTAATATGTCATCACGACAGTGAAGTCAGCACGGACTGAGAACACTGGGGTTCCTAACATCGGGCGGTCCGAGGAGACAGGTACTCTAAGAGGTCCGTTTCCATGACCTCACCCAACGGTAAAGGAGGAGGTATTATATGTCATACGATAGAAGTTATATCCGAAGGGACCACCAAGTCTACCATTTCTTAGACGGACGTTAAACCTCTGGACCCAAGTTAGGGACCCAGTCCTACTAGGGGACCCCTTCCTTTACCGATGGGTGAGATCGTGACAACGAACATCTTAAGGTACTTGACTCCTCGGACCGTCCGATGTCAGGTACATTTTAAATATTGGGATATTTTCCTTTGAAAATATCCATATACCTGTGTGTTTATACATTACTGTTATAGTTTTGTACTTACTACTTCATTAGACTAAGTGTCATTAGGGACCTTTACGTCTCTCCCCGTGTGGGGTCCGTCAGAGTTGACACCACTTCCTCTTTAAAACAAAGAATTTCCATATGTGTTTAATAAAATTCTAATCTACATATACTCAACTTTTATAAGTCCAGAAACATTATTATAAGAGACATGATAAACTTTACGAAGTATTATTTTTATAAAAACTCTTTTTAAATTTTGTTTTATATTGGTCTACAGATTAAAAAAAATTCCTTTAAATGGTAAAAACTTTTCTTTGAAAAGTCGTTAATGACCTCTGTCCTGGGAAGGAAAGGGTACTTAAGAAATATTGTTGAAAACTAGTTACTTTTATAAACAACTACTGGGATCTACTATGACCCAAAGTACTTATTTCTTCCTTGATAATCGGACTAAAACCTGGAGGGACCATCGAGTCGACCATTTCTTAGGCGGACCAATCTAAGGTCCCAGCCCTTCTAGGGGACCTCTTCCCTATCCTGTGGATGAGGTCATAAGGACCCGAGAGTACCACCGAGTCTACCATTTCTTAGACGGATGTTTTGCCCTCTGGACCCAAGCTAGGACCCAACCCTTCTAGGGGACCTCCTCCCGTACTGTTGGGTGAGGTCATAAGAACGGGCCTCTTAGGGGTATCTGTCTCCTAGGACCACCCGATGTCAGGTACCCCAACGTTTCTCAGTTTGTGCTGACTCGTTGATTCGTGTGGCGTGTCGGACTAAATCCTCTTTGGCGTTTACTTTGCTTTAACGAATGTCTTCCTACTACGAGTTTCAGTGGTTTATTTATAGTGTGGAAAGAATTTTGAATTGCATCCAATTGTCTTCAGATTAAAAATAGACCGGTACGGAGCACCGAACACTCTAGAATCGAGGGGTAGTCAAGACTTGGTGGTCCCTGTAAAGTGATTCAAGAAAATTATCCGAAAAGGGAGAATTATCTGACTAAAGTGGTACGTGTCGTACCGTTCTCACGTCCCTCTTGTGGGTCTCGACAGGGTTTTTTTATTACTTTTTACAAGAGTTAATCTATCACCACTACCCAAATGTGTTGAGACGTAGATGATTTTTGATGTTTTTACAAATTGAAATACCGTACATTGAATCCAGAGTTATTTCGTCAAAAGAATTTTTCATTACTACTAAGAAGTAAATTTCACCGTAAGGTTTTTTCGAGAAAGAAAGAAGTAAAATGATATTAGTGGTGCCACCACCGCTAAATCAGCGATTCAGCACAGGTTGAGAACGCTGGGGTACCTAACATCGGGTGGTCCGAGGAGACAGGTACCCTACGAGGTGCCTTCTTATGACCTCACCCGACGGTAAAGGAAGAGGTCCCGTCGAAGGGTAGGGTCCCTAACTTGGGTCCAGAGGACGTAACGTCCGTCTAAGAAATGGTTGACTCGATACTCCCTTCGGGTTATTAGTGGTGTCAAGTAACTTTAGTCTTTGAGGTGATAAATAGATACCTGTAGCATGTGACATTGTGTCTTAGACAATGAAATGTCGGGTTTTGAGATTGAAAGAGTGTTAATGCTAAAAATTTTTAGACACTGTCTTTTCGTGACAAAATTCGTGTGACACACTCGACTAATAAATGTAAAAGGAAATCACCATTTTTGACCACCCTTAAGTCCAAATCGTCTAATGAAGACTTTTTGCTGTTCAAAGACTTTTCTTCCGGGAGAGGGGTCTTTTTATGGAAAAAGAGAGATAAGATTGTGTGCAGGAATAGAGATGTATTATGAGTTGTCGGAGTTTAGAGTTAGTCTTCGACCAGTTGATTCTCTCCGTAGGTATACGGTTCTTCTCATCTTCCTTCGTCTGGACCCCTTCCTCCTGTGGGGAATCTCGGATTCCTCCTTGAAGGATAAAAGTACGGAGTCACCCTCGTTTGTTCCCACCCTGGACTCCGAGTTTCGATGCGTGTGTGGACAAGAAGAAGGCACTTCCCGTGTTCTCGGTCACCGTCGTCCCCGAGGAGGACATCCTATCCGTCTTTAAGAAATAGGTCTTCCAGACTTCCCTAGACAAACTGGTTTGTGTACTGGTACTCTAATTACGATAGGGACGTTAAGATGCCTCGGTTTTGTTCTTTTATAACAAACCAAATAGACGACGACTAATAGTTTCTATACCTAATTTTCGAATAAGTCAGTGTTAATTATAAGACTGTCCCAGTTTGTAAAAATTTTTCGGGTCAGTGAGTGGGGTAGGAGGGTAGACTGATGGTACGAGTCTAAACTATGTATCGTGACTGGGACTATGAGGTCTCACGTGTAAACTGAGTTTGGTGTCTACCATTCCTTCTAAAATGTTCGTTGACATAGACAAGAACGGTTGCTAGTAACTTTAAACTAGGAATTAGGTAATTATTTTAATTTTCGTTTCATGTGAATTCATTTTTTACAATAAAGAGTGATCAATGTATTGTCTTCATATGAAAAATGACAAACTCAAAACTAGTAAAAATTCATTGTTTTTACTCCATGATATAAAATTCTAAAAGAGGGGTGATTTTTAAAATGTAAATTGAGTTTTCGTTTCTTGTTCTCTTCGTAGACGGGAAGACCAAGGATTATAGATTAACCTCTCTGCTTACGGTCTACGTTATTTCTCTTCCCTTTTGAAAGAGTCGGTAGTGTTACCCTATTTTTATTTTCAACACTTCTTTAGTCACTCTGTTTCGTAATTCAGGACGGGTGAGAGGACGGAGGTACTCCGAAAGATGAAGACACTACTTTAGAATCCAAAGGAGATTTCGTGTCTCACACGTAGTAAATGTTCTCGGAGACACTTGATGACGTCCAAAAGTGCGTCCTTCTTTTCTCTCCTGGTATCGATAAAGTGCATCGTTACGGATTGACATGTACGGGTCTTTGGCGTAAACGTTAAACTTGAGAAAGGATGAAAGAATGGAACAACAGAAATTCCTTTTCACGATTGTAAAGAAGAGAGGGCATTGCTATCAGACGATTAAATATGAAGCCGTTACGACCGCTTTCTCCCCCCCTACATTATGAGGGTGGCGACCTGTCTCGAGCCTCGGATTTTGTTGTTGTCTTATTTTTTTGTTTCACAGTTTTCACGACCGTCATTCCTGAAAAATAAAGGTGTATTACATTCTAAAAGTAAAATCAAGAAGTTTTCTTGTCTTTCCTTTTCGGTAATAGAGTTCCATAGGTTCTAAAATCGAGATTCCGTTAGACGACATTATCGAGTGATTCTTTTATCAAGTAAGTCAAGTGACTGTTTATTCATCTGTTGAAGGAATTGAATTCTTCATAACACGGTATAGGGACTCTCTGAATCCCTCATTCCTCCTCTGTGGAAAAAGGTTTGATATTTTCATTTTATATTAATTTTGTGTTCACTCTGTAGTGGAAGGTATGTGACCTAATTATTTTTAATTATTGAGAATTGTTATGGTCGATAACCGTTCCTACATTTTACTGCGTTTAAGAATTCATCATGAACACCTCAATTTTTGATTTTGTCACTGAAGTTTCTTACTAAAAGATTATAAATTGTTTTATGAAATTTTTTATAAAAAAGAGGGGTTTTCTTTTACGTTTTATGTCTATGAATATTTTTACTATGAAAATTTATACGGGGGTTGTAAAGTATTAAGTGAAAATTACTTTCTTTAATTACTAGTCACATCTCTTAAACTTTTATAACACCCCTTTTTTTCCACTTCATGTTCCTCTTTTTTTTTATTTTGGTATAAATGACGATTCCTTTTTTTCTTTCCATTTTTATATGAAGTTCGNGAGGGGTTTTCTTTTACGTTTTATGTCTATGAATATTTTTACTATGAAAATTTATACGGGGGTTGTAAAGTATTAAGTGAAAATTATTTTCTTTAATTACTAGTCACATCTCTTAAACTTTTATAACACCCCTTTTTTTCCACTTCATGTTCCTCTTTTTTTTTATTTTGGTATAAATGACGATTCCTTTTTTTCTTTCCATTTTTATATGAAGTTCGACTATTTTCTTTAATGGAGCTTCCTTCTTTTGACCCTTTTCCCCTTGTTCAATTAAAATATTCTAAAATAAAATTTTTCCTCAACTTAGAGTCGTTTTTTACCGTTCAAAAGGAGGTCCCTTTTGATGGTAGTCCTCATCGGGTTTCAAGATATTTCATTATCTATTGTTCCCATTTTCCCTGGTTCCATGACGTTCATTCGTCAAATCGGGTTTCTTTTAAGTTGTCTTCGTAACTTTATATAGGGGTTTAACGATTCGACATGACTGTTTTTTTTTTTTTTTTCTCCCTGGCCAGATGTTGAACATGTAGTCTTTCATACTTCCAGGTCGTCTTAGTATTTGCGAACGTGTAATAAGTTCTTGTCGTCTTCGTCGTCGTCCATGTGTCATATATGTGTCTTACACAGACGTACATCTTTCGTTATTGTTCCCCCTTTTTCCTCATACGTAATCATGTCATTCTGATTATTTCAAAATAAATAAAGTGACAAAGAAAAATGAATAAAAAAATTACAATATAATGTCTGTTAAAACTTGTATATATTTTCCTAGTTCTTCTTTGAGAGGACATGGGTAGTTGGGTCAGGGGTCCGGTAGGGTGAGGAAGATGTCGGGATAGATTGAGAGGAAATTATAATAAGACTTCCTTGAGAAAACGAAAGTTTTAAAAATTTCCTTTAATAAAAGTTCAAACCTCTGTCAAGAAAATTCTTTTCAATAGAGTAAAGTAGACGTTTATAAAGTTTTACAATAGAGATTTTCTATTGCTAAAAAGAAATTCAGACTTAAAACGATTGAAATAGGGACACTATATTAAATTATGTAAAGAGACGAGAGACGTAAAGGACATTTGTCCACTGACCTACATCTGAACCTTTCTGATGTAGGTACACCACCATACAATGAGGTGGTCCTCCGTGTATGACAGACCAACCAAAACGTTCCGATTCGTCAGGAAGTTCTCACTTCGAATCTAGGGGTTTAAGTGATTCTAATGTCTGACTGAAATAAGACAGTAAAGAAGAAATAAATGATCCATATCATCAAGATGTTTCTCTTTGAAGGGAGAATATGATAGACCATATTGGATTATCTTATATCGAGTATATTTTTTTCTTTGTCGAAAGGAAGAAAGTAAATAATCAAAAGTATTACTGAACCAAGTGATTGTTAGGAGGTTGTCATTTTAATAAAAGTAATTATATATAAAGTGACGTTAAAAAGAATTGTTATGAGTTTGAGAGAGTAGAGACAGATCACCCTCTCCGAAGTCCAATCGAGGGTTCAGGAAGACTGGGTTGGGATCATCAGAAACTCTCGAAATAAAGATAGACCATACAGTTTACAAGCTTTTAGTCGAATAAAGAACGGAGTCTACACCTCATTGTTAAAGTGGTCCCTCGGACTAAGAGAAACCATTATTTGTCTAAATCTGATGTCAGACCCACGAGTTTCACAAGTAACAATAACCCGACCAAAAAACAAAAGAAAGGTTAATAAGTGCCTGAATCTCCAGTAGTTCAGGTTGAGGATAGTCAAGTCAGCGAGTCAGCACAGGGCTGAGAAGCACTGGGGGTATTTAGCGTCGTACGGTCCGGAGGGACAGGTAGTGGTCGAGGACCTCAAATGGGTTTGAGTGCAGGTAGCTCAGTCACTACGGTAGGTCGGTAGAGTAGGAGACAGTCGGGGAAGAGGAGGACGGGGGTTAGGGAAGGTCGTAGTCTCGGAAAAGGTTACTCAGTTGAGAAGCGTACTCCACCGGTTTCATGACCTCAAAGTCGAAATCGTAGTCAGGAAGGTTACTTGTGGGTCCTGACTAGAGGAAATCTTACCTGACCAACCTAGAGGAACGTCAGGTTCCCTGAGAGTTCTCAGAAGAGGTTGTAGTGTCAAGTTTTCGTAGTTAAGAAGTCACGAGTCGAAAGAGATGTCAGGTTGAGAGTGTAGGTATGTACTTGTGACCTTTTTGGTATCGGAACTGATCTGTCTAGAAACAACCGTTTTATTACAGAGACGAAAAGTTATACGACAGATCCAACCAGTATTGAAAGGAAGGTTCCTCATTTGCAGAAAATTAAAGTATCGACGTTAGTGGTAGACGTCACTCAAACCTCGGGTTTTTATATTTCAGACTGTGACAAAGGTGACAAAGGGGTAGATAAAGGGTACTTCACTACCCTGGCCTACGGTACTAGAATTTTCAAAAGACTTACAACTCGAAATTCGGTTGAAAAAGTGAGGAGTAAATGAAAGTTGTCCTCCGAAAAATCAAGGAGAAGTGAAAGACGGTATTCCCACCACAGTAGACGTATAGACTCCAATAACTATAAAAAGGGCCGTTAGAACTAAGGTAGAACACGAAGAAAGTCGGGTCGAAAAGAGTACTACATTAGACGTATCTTCAATTTATTCGTCCCACTGTTATATATCGGAACTGCATGAGGAAAAGGATAAACCTTGGTCAGACAACAAGGTACAGGTCAAGATTGACAACGAAGGACTGGACGTATATCCCAATATTTCTCCGTCCAGTCCACCATTACCAAAAGGGTAGAGAAAGTCTTAAAAGGTGTCAATTAACACTAGGTGTATCAGTTTCCGAAACCGTATCAGTTATTTTGTCTTTATCTACAAAAAGACCTTGAGAGAACGACAAAGCTACTAGGTGGCCTACAACCGTTAAACTAGAGACCAAGGAGACGGAAAAGATTTTGGTCGAACTTGTACACCTTCAAGTGCCAAGTGCATAACGACTTCAGACCGAACCTCTTAAAATTCGTAATGAAGTGATCGTACACTCTACTCACGTTGACGCGTCATCAAACTCGTAAGAAACCGTGACGGAAAGAAACCCTAACCTTACTTTTGACTGGAAAAGGTCAGGACACCGGTGACGACTCAAAAGGTTTAAACAACCGTATAACTCACGTCGTGAAAGTGTCGTAGCAGAAAGTCCTGAACTTTGTCGAGTTGACCTTAAGGTAGTGGAGGTGATCGAAATAAGCATCACTACGAAAGATTCCGGGTGAACTTAAGTGTAAGGTCCTACAGACCGAGATCCACTCACTAGTGTGGTAGTACTAATAGACCCAGCACTTCTAGAAAAAACATGTCAAGAAGTCACAAAAGAACGGTGGAGAAGAATTATAGAAGACGAAGACAATCCCGGTATGGTAAAGACAGGGAATAGTTCGGGTAGAAACGTACTTCATAAGGGAACCATAGAGATTAAAAGAACTTCTCTAGAGATCAGAAAGGGACATTCTGTCCGATTTGTTCAGTCATTCTTTTGTTGTACGGGTGTTTCCTCCTGGGTTGGTTGGCGACGACTTCTTGGACGGTCGTGTCACCAAGTGTAGTGTAAGTACTTGTAAACCCGAGAAGGGACTTTTGTACCGTAATTATAGGTGACTCTTGACTTCCACCCTTCCAATGTATATGAGTAAATTCAAAGTGTTGGTGGGTGTTATACTGTCTACCCCTTTTGTTTCGGTTCCTCAATTCGGTAAATAGGTGTTAGTGTCGGTCGTCTTGGTTCTCAGTCTTTGTTTCCAAAAATACTGATTTTTCTAGTTTTAGAAAGGTTGTCACTCTAGAGTTTCAAAATTTTATCAGTACCAAGTCAGACGGTTTTTAATTGAAAATTTATATGTAGATATATTAATTTTAGTCAAATTTTATAGAGTTATACAAGGGATTCTCACTGATGGTGATCTCCCGTGTAGATTCGCGAGAAGGTAAAAGATTACCTTTTTAGTAAGGTCATAGACGTTAATAATACAGAGTGATCTCCGAAAGGTTGAGTGAGTAGGTTGTGGGCATTAAAGAAGTAGACGAGGAGTGTTCCAAAGTTTAGGTGGATTGTTAGGGGTCTCTTACTCTGTCAACCTACCGTAGTGACTGAGTTACCTGTACTTAAACTATTGAGGTCCTTTATCACTCCTGTCCCTTCGGACCACAAGACTTCAGGTACCCCAACGTTTCTCAGCCTGTACTGACTCGCTGACTTGTTGGGGGTCCCCGAAAGGTACGGATCCTTGTCTTGTGAAGAATGTCAATGGTCTGGATTTCTCATTGTACTGGTCCTTACGTATGAATTTCTCTCAGGAGGTCGATGACACTTTCGTTCGATTCGTATTACGTTGGATCTCTTCTGCCATCGGACGTGGTCCTCTTACCGACACGAGGTGAATCATTAGTTGTTTAGGAAAGGGTTCAGGAGGAAGTGGGTGTCTATTAGACGTTTTCGACTTTGTATAGATCTATTGTAGGAAGGGATTTTTGGGTGGTCACTGGAAACGGAGGAGATCTTAGCACGAGGTACGTCGGGAGAGAAGATCTTTGAGGTAGGAAGGGATAGTCGCAAGGTGGGTAGAGCGTTATGTAGATTATCACTGAACAAATTTTCAGGAGATTACGTCGTGGGGAGAGACCGCTACGTCGCGACCAGTAGAAGGTCAAGTAAAGTCTCTATAGAAGTAGTGGAGTGAAGGGTTGGTGAAGTTTTGGGTCGTGTTGCACCGAAAAGGGGTGATGAGGTGACGAGACCTTTTCAAGTTGTTGGAGTTGTGATCCGGTCTTGCGTTAAAGGGAGAGGACTAGTAGAAGTAGAAGGACCGGTATGCCTCTAGACAAATTGTGTCCTCCAGGTCACGATTAGGGTCCTCATGATCATCAGTGACTGTCCATCGTCGTCGACCCGGAAGGTTTTGGTGGGGAGGGGTTGTGGGTGTTAGGAGTGAACAAGTGACAACAAGTTTAGGTTTGAAGTCGAATGTTTTCATTAAATCTTACAGGTACATCTACACACTTCTACATGTTTAGATTTTCGTGAAGACACATTCGAGTACTGAGTCAAGGTCCACACTTGAGAGGGGCTGTCTCATTCCGAAAGAATAAGTTGGTGAGTGTCGGGAAATCCAGATTGTCTGGGGTTTGGAGGGAGTTTTGGAGGAAGTAGTGACCATAAGGGTTTCCGTCCATTCCTATGGTGGTAGATGACTCGTTTACCAATTGTCAGATCCTTAGTAGGGGGTATGGGTTAATAGTGTAGGATGGTCCCAAATTCCCGAAGGGACCACCGAGTCACCATTTCTTTGGTGGACGATTATATCCTCTGTACCCAAGTTAAGGACCCAGTCCTTCTAGGGGACCTCTTCCTTTACCGTTGGATGAGGTCATAAGAACGGACCCTTTAGGGTACCTGTCTCCTCGGACCGACCGATGTCCGCTACCTCGGTGCTCTCAGTCTGTCCTGAATCGTTGATTTGTTAGTCAAAATTTAGGATTTAGAGAGTTTGGTAGGAGACCGGTTCATTGGAAGATAACAAGTGTGAGTAATGGAGTTGACGATGTTGTCGTAGGATTTACTAGATTGGTCAGTTTCAGGTAGGAGGTGCAATGATGGTCAATAAAGAAAGTTTTCGTTTAAACTTATTTTACGAGGGGCTAATTGTCAAGTAACCGTGCGTTACTAGTCCATTTTATTTTTTGAATTGTATCTTTCCGACGGACGTTCGAGAAGAGCGGGTGTGAAGTGTTATATCGGTTCCGTTTTCCAGAACCTTAAAGGGTGAATTTGGATATCAAAGGGCAGGTGAACAGAAGTGTGTCCGAAAGACAACAGACCTCATAAAAAAGATTAACAAAAGTGGACCCTACGGTATCCTTGACGGACCTTCATCTCTCCAATTTACCTTTCTTTCTTTCCTTTTCTACTCTTCGTCCTCCTCCCATCCCCCAACCTTGTCTCTTCCGCTACCGTGGGGTGAGTTTATGAGAACGGACCTTTTAGGGTACCTGCCTCCTCGGACCATCCGACGTCAGGTACCCCATCGCTTCTCATCCCGGTGCTGACTCCCTGAAGTGAAAGTGAAGAGTGAAAGTACGTAACCTCTTCCGTTACCGTTGGGTGAGGTCACAAGAACGGACCTCTTAGGATCCCTGCCCCCTCAGACCACCCGACGGCAGATACCCCAGCGTGTCTCAGCCTGTGCTGACTTCACTGAATCGTCGTCGTCGTCCCCAAACCGTTCTCCCGGCATCCTCCCTCTCTCTAGATCTAGGACCCATAAACCGATGTGTGTTCATGGGTGCTTACAAGTGTCTTGATTAACCGATTACCTTCCTTTTCGATTATTTGTCAGTATGTTTACCTTTTGACACTTCCTAAAACCTCTGTTAAACTCGGCTAAATGTAAAATTCTAATGAGACCGACGTCACCCCTGTTGTGTCTTCTTTTCCTCTGTCCTTTGTAATCTTCTGGACAGGAAATCAAATATAGTCTCTACTACCACCGAATGTGATCCGACCTCCATTATTTCTCTCTCTCTTTGCTTATCCAAGTTCTTCATAAAACCTCCATCTTGACTGTATCGTAACACTACCTGACCTGTGTCCCTATATCTTCATTTTCTTTTACTAGACCTATTGAGGTTCTACAGACCAAACTCGATTGCCCGTGTGACACTACAATTCTACTTTATCTTCTCCTTTAAATTTTCCCGTTTTAAGTACTCGAGTCAAAACCTTTTGATATTTCCTACGTCCGTAGCTTGCCCGTCGACTTGTAGGACATACTCGCAATATGAGGAAAATGTTACACGCACACACGTACGATTCGGTGAGGTCAGGACAATCTGAGACGTTGGGATGTCTGGTATCGGCCGGTCTGAGGAGACAGGTACCCTGAGAGGTCCGTTCTTATGACCTCACCCAACGGTAATGTAGGAGACCCCTAGAAGGGGGAGTATTGTGACTGTCACTTTAATGAATCACAGTCGAAGGGGTGATTTATTTATTAAGTTTTCATCTATGGTATAGGAAACCGAAAGGACCACCGAGTCTACCATTTCTTAGGCGAACGTTACGTCCTCTGGACCCAAACTAGGGACCTAACCCTTCCAGGGGAGCTCTTCCTTTACCGATGGGTGAAGTCATAAGATCGGACCTCTTTAGGTACCTGTTTCCTCAGACCGTCTGATGTCAGGTACGCCAGCGTTTCTCAGTCTGTGTTGACTCGCGGAAGTGAAAGAGTACAAGGAATAGGAACGACGGAGGAATAGAGGAATGGATTGGGTTCTACATTTGGTACTCCGGGAAGTATTTTACAAAGATTTGTTGAGAATTACAAGAGAAAATTTTACGTGGGATCCTATTGTTGTTTAAGGAAGTCTACCGTCAATAGTAAAATGAGAAAAACTTTTGACCCTGATAATTATTTAAGGTAGGAGGTCTTACAAAGAGTAAAGGGAGTGTTGAGTTGTTTCTAGTACTTGTCATTAGATTTTTAGAGTCGAAACTTAAGAGAACGGGATACAGGGGGTGGTATTCTGGACTTAGTAAGTTGTAAATACTTCACGGGTGTGATCGATTTGTTACCTGAATGGTTTTGACTCTTTATGTCACGAAAAGAATTACCTTGATCGAGAAAAGACTCATTTGATTTGTCTATATTTGTCTGTGTCATGCTCCAGTATTGGTGAAATTGTGTCCAGATTTGTTTCACGAAACCCTTTTTGTTTTCATGGAGTAAGAAACGTTCCCTTCTGGACCCATGCAAAGGAATTCCGGTACCTCTACTCTGTCTTCTTTGGGGTTTGGTCAAGGAACCGAGGAAGAGGTATTTCGGTCGATTGACAGACCTTAGTAAAGAAAGGGAATACTATTTAAGGAAATAATAGGTTAAATAGACTTGTCTAAAACCTACGAGTTTTATTTTTTTTATTTTATGGTTTTATTTCGTCCAATATTACTTAAACAAAAGGAGGAAATTTTGCAGAACTTCATGTGTTAGTAAACGTTTCTTTCTTCTTATCCTTGGTTTTATAATTGTTGCCAAGAAACCCACCGTCCTGATTCCCATTAACTGTAGATAAAAAGGAAAGTTCCTTTTTATAACGAAAAAATATCGTTATTTTGATAACGAAGGAGGTTCCAAAAGACCTCAACTCACACTTAATAGAATAATGACCCTGATTGTTTTTTAAGAAATTTTTCTTCTTTGGATGGTCTAAATCTTGATTTTTTCAAAAAAAAGAAATTCCATCATGAAACACAAAACAGCTCTCATTTGTTTGTCCGTTGTCTACCCTTAATTTAAGTATGTTAGGAAGAACACCAGTCAGACAGGTATATAGTAGGTTTCGGAATTTTTAATTTGAAGTCTAAAATTTTAAGGTGAAGGTTCTATAATAAGGTTTCCTTTAGTTGTCATTGTGTTTGTCTTGATAATTTCCTACACATATGTATAACTGTTATCGTTTTATAATTTTTGCTGAAATGAAAGGTTGTGAAGTGAGTACGTAAATTATTTGTAAATAACTCATAGATGATACACGGTCCGTGACTGCAATGTCGTTACGTTTCACATGTTTTTAGTTCTGGTTTCATGAACGGGAGTTTCCTCGCGTGTCAGATCACCCCCGGCTTCCTACCGTATATTTATTATTTCTTTTAGTCATTTTATTAACCGTACAATATAAAAATATATCTGACATTTCTTTTTTAATTTGTCCCTTTCCTCCATCCCTTACCCCCCCCAACAATATCTACCAGTCTTTTGGAGATTCTACCATTGTAAACTTCAATTTTACTGAGCTAAATATATATTTTTACTAAATGAGGAGGTAATTCATATAGTATGAGAAAAATTTTGACGAAACCATTAATATCTTATGTAAAGAAATACGATTTATATTTCTATTCGATTCTGGATTACTAAGATGGTCTAAGATGGTCGATTCTGGATTTCCAAGATAAGTTAGAAAAGATGATAGAATTTTTCAGGTACGAATACCAGTAGGTACCAGACAGGGATGGTGTTAAAAGAAACGAGAGAGTAGAAGGGATGACAGTTTAGTTAGAGAAGTAAAGTGTGTTGAGAATGGTTTGTATCACAAAATGTAGTACTATTTTTACAATCATTTTTCTTATGTCATAGTCATTTACAAAGACATACAAAGTCTCAGTGTGTGACTAAGTCACATTAGGAGGATTTGATACTAAGAGTTCAATAAGACCTGTGTCAAGGAATGGAGTTCAAAGTTTTACTTACTTTACCATGTACGTCTTTTTTGTGTCGTTGTCAGAGATCAGTATGACGTCGTCAGATTTAGTCCCAATGGACTCAATGAATTCATTGAATTATGTACTCTATATAATACAGATATATACCTCAAACGGACCACCGAGTTTACCATTCCTTAGATTAGACGGGTGTTACGTGCTCTGAGGCCGAGTTAGGGACCCACCCCTTCTAGGGGACCTCCTCCCCTAGGTCATAAGAACGGACCTCTTACGGTACCTGTCACCTTTTCGTCGGTCTATTATACCTTTGTTTACTCACACCGACACAAAGTTGTTTTGAAGATGTCAGGGTACCCGTATCAAAAGTTGGGTAAATCGTAGTACAATTTACACATTACAGAGATGTCTCTCGTAGTCGTCCTCACCAAGAAAAGGAAAGCAAAATCTATTTGATGACCATGACAGAGAGAGAGAATTAATTGTCTCTCTCTGAACCTTTTTTTTTTTGAAGGAATTTAATCGACTACTAAAATTGGTACAAAATGTATCTTTTCTGTACACTCACACATTCACGTTTTCTCGTCGTCAATGTTTACTTCCGTTTTTTGGCGTGTGATTTACCAAATGTGTGACTCGACATGCTAAATTTCGGTGGACCATTCTGCACTTATTCCAAAATCGATGTTCTTATAAGTAGTTTTTTTAAAAATATTATTGCTTTTTGACTCTTGTCGGACATAAACGATGTAGATCTTCTGATTAATTTATTTACTACCATGTAGGTATTTCACGTTGGTAAATTCCATTGTCTTTTATAAATAACTATTTTTTCTATGAAAACTACAAAAAAAATTCTGTCCAATGTTTTGACTTACATGTCATACTAGGGTAAAAATACTTTTATTTACATGTAAATGTGTTTACTCGTATGTATTTCGATGGATCTTACTATATGGTTGGATAATGTCGTCAATGGTACCTATCACTTTAATGCCATTAATATAGAACAACACCTAGTGAACATTAACGATTAAAAAAATCTTCATATGTAACTAAACCATTATTTCAATAAAAAATTTATATTTTATTCTTGATCTTGTCCTCTAAATCCAGTTGTTAAGGTTTTATTTGAGAGTTTCGTATATTGAACGTAGCCAAGAATTTTGAAGCTTACTAAAGAGGAGTCAGAGGTTTACGATCGATGTTCCTGGTTCTTTTAATTTCTTAATGTATATTTTTCTTTACGTACATTATTAAATTCAATTATTCTTAGAAGTTTATCCCTCAATGATATCCTTCAGACCTTGTAAATAGTTTCGTGGTCGTGACTTTGTTAGTTCCTGTACATGCTGTGATAAGGTTAGTAGATGAAATATATGACGGAGACTAAGTTCCAGACTTACCCTTTTCGTTGATAGTAATAAGTGCGGTGACTGCTCCTAGAAGTTAGTGGTTGAAACCCCCCTTTCCTTCTTCTCCCCCTTTCTCAGTGTGATGTTACACTACCTAGAGTTTTAGGGTACTCTTAAGGTATAAGTCCCAGGTTTGTATAGACATTCTCTGAGTTTCCAACTAATTAACCATAATGTCGTTTACGATTGGACTAAGATCTACCCGATATCGGTCATATTAAGACCTAGTGGATACATCGGGTAGTTATTTTATTTTGAGTTTGTTATTAAGTCATTTTTGATAAAAAAGGTTTATTCATACTTATCGTGAGTGTTTTGTGACATCGTCTCTTGTATATTTATATTTTACAATGTTAATATATTTTAATATGAGGTTGGATGGATTCCCAAGTTTGTGTTCCATTTATTAAACGATCCCACCACCCTGATACTCCTGAAAATTTAAGTAATAGTAATATGTTGGTCTTGTCCTTCTGAAAAATTATTTCCTGTTTACGTCAGTGATTGGTTTATATTTAATAAGGACTGACCAATATAACAAAAGTTGATCCGTGTATTTCGCTTCAGAGATTTTGTACGTGTAAAATATTCGGGGGTTGTCGACGTGTTTATGGAATGATGACTTGACCAGTACGTTGAGACTTGTCCTACTCCAAAGCTTTTGAGTGGTAAGTCCGGGCTTCAAGTCACAGACACAAAGGCGACGGTAAGAAAAGGCATACAAATGTTGTCTAAAAATATACGTCTCTTTGGACAAGTTCTCTTTTGTAGAGGTATGTCAACCAGTTCTGACTTAGTCTTAAGGTCGGGTCTTTCATGTCGATCCCTCGTACAAAACGAATACGAGGAGAGTTGGTCAGTGGTCGTACTCCAAAAAATTTACGGATAAATATTATGTCGACCGTTTCATTTTACTTATTTAGGTGGGAATTAAGGTTAGGTGGTAGAAAAATACAAATGTGTCCTTTTCCTCCGTCCCATGTTCTCTACGACCACTCTGTCCACCTTCGTCTGGTACGTCCCGTGACCTCTGGTTTACTTCCTAAAGGAAAAAAGTCGGAAATCCGTCACCCCTTCCTTACTCCCCATTGTCTAAATGTAAAATAATTATTGAACATAATGAACGAACGTTACCGAGTGGGTAGTGGTACTTCATGTAGTTTCTAAGAATTTCTGGAGAGGAATAGATCGAGTGTCGAAGACGGTGTTGAGAGGGGTGACAGAGGAATCGTGAAATGTGAGATCACTAAGAAATTTTTTAATAGAACCTGGTAATTCACTTTTATTAGGTGATTAGTTAAAGTGCTCAGTAGAAAGTTCTCGTTAAAATTCTATAGTCTTGAATTTCACTTTACAGTCTGTCCCTTCCTGTTTATAACACATAATGAATATACACCTTAGAAATTGTTCGGTTTGAGTGTCATTTCACCACCAATGGTCCCTGACTTCCCACCCTCTGTACCATTCTTTGACCAGTTTCCATTTTTGATGTCGAAATTCTAATTGTTCGAGACCCCTAGGTCCCATGTCGTACCGATAATGTCGATTATTATGACATAATACGTATACTTTCGACGATTCTCGTCTGGAATTTATAAGCGTGTGTGTGTGTTTTTTTCTTTTCCATTAATACACTACTCTTCCTCTACATACGATCCACTATTAGTAAAACGTTATATGTAACTTTTTAATTAGTTCAGTTGTGTACTTGTGGAATTTGGTTCTGTTACAATACAGTAAAGTGTAGAGTTATTTCGACTTTTTTTCTTATACTCAAATCTTTTATCTTTTATGATATTTATAACATTTGTGTACTATTTATAGATGTTCTAAATAGTGTAGTGGGACTGACAAGAAATTTTCTAGATTTTGGTTATTTGATGTGTGGCTAGTTTTGTGTCTTTCCCGTTTCGTCTTCGCACGATTGTAGGTATCAGTTGAGAGATAGACGGGAGAAGGACCTTCCATAAAGACTACCAACCTACCGTAGTACCTGAGTTACCTGTACTTAAACTCGTTTGAGGCCCTCTGTCGTTTCCTGTCCCTTCGGACCGTATGACGTCAGGCACTCCAATGTTTCTCAACCTGTTCTGAATCGTTGACTTGTTGTTGTTTACAGTTGGTGCACCCAAAGTCCGTCTCAAGGAAGAATGAATTAGGACTAATGGAAAGGGACCGGTCTATTCGCACGTGTAGTCTGAGTTTACTCTAGTTGAATGACGGGAGTGGTGGAGTATCCGTTGACTACTAAGGTTTTGTTGTATTCCGTATACCGAAAATTGAAATTTGAGAGACTTTGACCTTACGTGGAATTACTCACGGTACGATGTTGACGATGACCGGGTGTTACCTTCAACATAGTGTCAACAGTAACACACGTGTTCCTATCTATTTCGGACCAGTCTCGACGAGTAATGACAGTAGAAGAATTAACACAACAAGGATCATCTACTAAAATTCCCGACGAATGTTACGGAAGTTTTTTTAATACGATATTAAGATTTAACTTTGTACAACACATAGTTTTTTCTTTCGTTTATTTCGGTACCCTATCATCATTTCATTGAGAGGTAGTGACCTCCTTACTGACGTTGACAAAATGCCTTGAACTCTTTCCCTTTTTTGGTGTATTTTTTCTATTCGAACACCAAACAATCACTCTAACTGTGACGTATTAGGTGTTCCGGTGTACGTCGTCGGGACTTCATAATTATAAATTTCCCCTTTTTTTAATTTGTCGAATCTTACGAAAGTTGTTGATGTGTTCGTGGTTTAGTGACGTAAAGTCTTTCTACTTTCTTATTACCTCGTAAGAGAATTCTTTACAAAGTAGTGGTTATGGGAATTACTGGACTGTGATGTTTCCACCCCTCTCACTCCTCCTTCCTCTGAAGATGTTAAGATTCAAGGCGTACTAAATCCTTTCAGTATTTTACACGTCTTCGACCTCTTATAGATTAATCTTCGACTTCTTATGGAATTGTTAACTAAAATGAAGATAATTGAAGATAAAATGAAGATATGAAGAAAATTGCATACGTGTTTCATATATGACGGACTACTTTTAAACAATCTGAATAAACGATTTATTTAAATTTTCTTAAAAAATTTTTGACATTTTATTTTTGAGATTCATTAATTTCTTGATACGGGAGTCAAATGAGACGTCATAATAAAGGAAGAATCATTATGTGTTTACCTCTTAGAGTGTTCACTACGTATGATCTGAGTTAATTTAATACCATATAGGGATGACTTTAGTGAACAGTTCCCTCACTAGTGCTGGTCTGGAGTCCATTCCATGGGTGACACTTAATTCTGTTCACAGGAGGAATGTTTTCCGTCTCGTTGGTCTCTTGTTTAACGGTTGTTGGTCACCTAGTGTTTCTTTCGCTCCCTTAAGATCTTTTTGTAGATGAAAACGAAGTGACTGATGTGTTTTCGGAAACTGACACACCTAGTGTTGTTTGACACCTTTTAGGAATTTCTCTGTCTTTATGGTCTGGTGAAATGGACGGAGGACTCTTTGGATATACTTCCCGTACTTTGTTGTCAATCTTGACCTGTACCTTGTTGTCTAACCAAGGTTTAACTCTTTCGTCATGCCGTTCTACCGTATAATATATAACAGTGGGACGAATAAATTGAATATACGTCTCATGTAGTGCGTCTTGCGACCTGACCTACTTAGTGTTCGACCTTAGTGTTGACGACCCTCTTTATAGTTGTTGGAGTCTACGATGGTGAGATTACCGTCTTTCGTTTCTCCTTGACTTCTAGGGGAACTACTTTGACTTTCTCTCACTTATTCGACCGAATTTTAGGTTGTAAGTTCTTTGCTTCTAGTGTCGTAGGCTATTATAGTGAAGTAGGCTAGTATAGTGAAGTCTCGATTGTCTTCGTCTTTTTCATCTTCGGCAGTTTCTAAAATAAAAGAACCCGAAGTTTTAGTGACGTCTGTTACTGACATTGGTACTTTAATTCTGTGAACGAGGAACGTTCCTTTCGATACTGTTTGGATCTGTCGCATAATTTTTCGTCTTTGTAATGAGACGGTTTTTTTCAGGTAGATCAGTTTCGATACCAAAATGGTCAGCAGTACATACCTACACTGTCGGCTTGGTATTTCTTCGTACTCGTAGCTTCTTGACTACGAAAGTTTGACGCCACGACCTCTCCTGAGAACTCTCAGGGAACCTGACGTTCATCTAGTTTGGTCAGTAAGGATTTCCTTTAGTTGGGATTTAGAGAAACCTTCCTGACTACGATTTCGGTTTTGAGGTTATGAGACCGGTGGATTACGCTTCTTGACTCAGAAAGTTTTTCTGGTACTACAACCCTTTCTGACTTCCACCGTCGTCTTCCCTTGTGTCTCCTTCTCTACCGACCTACCGTAATGGCTGAGGTACCTGTACTCAAACTCATTTGAGGTCCTCTACCACTTCCTGTCCCTTCGGACCACACGTTGTCAGGTAACCCAGGGTCTTAGCCTGTGCTGACTCGTTGACTTGTTGTTCACCACCCACCAAATCAGTGATTTAACACAGGTTCAGAAACACTGGGGTACTTACCGTCGGGTGGTCCGAGGATAGGTGTCCTAAAGGGTCCGTTCTTAAGACCTCACCCAACGGTAAAAGAAGAGGTCCCCTAGGACCTGGATGAACCGATTGTTTAAGAGGACATCTCTGATGTTGACATTCTAAAACAACATTATACCTTGTAGGACTTCCTCACAAAAAAATAGTGGTAAAATTCGGGGTAGATCAGTTGACAAAATATAAGTTTGGGGATACCCTGAAACTGGTAACCTTTTGTCGAGACTTAATTATTTCGTTCAGTTCTGAACTTGGTCTGACTTAAATATTTCGTTCACTTAGAATTATTTTTTGCCTTAATAAACACGATAAACACTTTTATGATTTTAGTAAGAATTCTCTAAATTATACGAAAATGGGAAATTTAATGATGTTCCGATGTGTCCAGGACCTTTATGGTTGAGGTCCTCACAGTAATGGTGTTTCCTACGTTTGCCTCGGGGATCTCCGACACGACATGTCCGTCGCCAGAATTCAATGTCTTCGGGACCTAAGTGCTTTGTGGACTTCTTGTAGTTGGTTCCTTTAGGAAAAGGACAGGAGACAGTAAGTTAGGTGGATGTTTGAAAGTCCTTCTCAGTTTTATGGTATGTCGTCTTTGTGACTTTCGAGTCTTCAAAGAAATTACGGAACCCGACACTCGGAGTGATGGTAAATATTACACCCAAAGACATTCTAATACGGGATACGATCAGAAGACCTCTTGAGAATACTTGGATTCTGTCATTAGGTTCGTTAAATTAATAGTTGATTTCTCTGGATGTAATGAGTCTTACCACAAGACGAGTAAGAGGGAATACTTAATGTCGTCCTTTAGATTTTTAATACTGACAACTTCTTTAGATTAAATTCCATGATATCGAAGATTAAGACTTAAGGGGTGGGGTCTGACGAGGAAGGTTTAGTTTAATTTACTCGGGTCAAGATTATCTAAATAAAGATACATGACCTAACAGACTGTGCTATAGAGACTTAATATTTAATAAACCTTATCTTTCACCCTGAATAAAGAGTTGACGATAAAGATTCATACGTCATTTCATAGTTTTGCTCATATTCGAAACGGTGGTAAATATAGGGTGATTCGATGTACAACAGTTGAGTTGGGGGGTACTCTGAACACTAGTAATCTTTGTCAACTAAAAATGTCGTTTGACCCTATACTTGGTCTGAGACATCCGACACGGGGGTGGTACGAGAAGACGGAGAAATCTATCAGAATAAGAACTTGGATAAAGGAAAGAACAGGAGGTACTGGTCTGGAAATGTCTATGTAAAGGGGGTAGAAATGAGGAAAGGTTAAATCAGTGGCAAGGGGTTCAAAGAGAGGATTGAAGGGAGTCACGTAGGTGTCTAGGAAATTGATATTTACGGCAAATCTATAATAGAACTTAGAATAAATGTTACCACGAGAGGTGATCATGAAGTCCATCTTGAGACGGTTGATTTAGTACCCCTTAAATTTTATCCCCGAGTCTGTCATTTCTTAGACGGATGTTACACCCTCCGGGCCCAAGCTGGGGACCCAGTCCTTCTAGGGACCTCTTCCTTTACCGATGGGTGCGCTCATAAGAAGGGACTTCTTATCCTGTCTCCTCGGACCACCCGATGTCAGGTACCTCAGTGTTTCTCAACCTGTGTTGACTCGTTGATTGTAAAAGTAAAAGTGGAACTGTATCGTGTATGTTCTTCACTCCCACAACAATGTCGTTCTCGTTACTTTTAAGAGGGTGTTTAAGGTGGGGACGACACTTAATGTCTAATAGATTAGTTGTTGACTAGTTCCATAGTGACAAAACCCCGAAAGGTCCACCGTGTTCACCATTTCTTGGGTGGACGGTTATGTCCTCTGGTTTTGTGTCCAAACTAGGGACCCACTCCTTCTGGGCGACCTGTTCCCGTACTGTTGGGTGTCGTCATAAGAACGGACCTCTTATGGTACCTGTCTCCTGGGACCATCTGATATCAGGTACCCCGACGTTTCTCGACCTATGTTGACTCACTGATTGTGTGGTGACAAAAGTCAAATGATCAGTTAGTCCGAGTTTTCGGATCTTAGTAGACTTTGAGGGAGGAGAAGGGACAGGGAGTATACATTAGTAAAACGGACTTTAAACCAGTTAAAGGGAAGTTCTAAGGTGGACGTAAGAATGTAATATCGACTTGAAAACAATTGGGTACAGACCTAATGATGTTATTTTACAGACTAGACGAGAGGACTGAGACGGAGACTAATGTAGGTTGTTCTAGTTAGAAAGATTTGGGAGACATATACCAGTTTTGAAGAGCATAAAAGTCCAAAGGTAGTTAGACTGTTAGATATGGAAGAGTTGGGTTGGAAGGTGACAAAGTGGAGGTTTGAGTTTCGGTTTACGATTGAAAGTTGAGAGATAACGTAAGAGGAAGAAGACACCAAGTACGAGTACGGTGGGAGAATGGGATCTTCCGGGTGGGAGTGTAGGAGGAAGGAAATGTCACCGAATATGTTTTGGTTCCTAGGTAAGTTTATTTGTGAGGTATTTTATAAGGGGTTTCCTCTTCTTCCTTTTAGACTTGTTTCCTACGTTTTTACCTTACCTTAGATATCGTACGTTATGACCCCCACCCCACGAAAACCTTTGACTTATCTTTTAGAACTTTCCTTTCTTTTTTGTCTTTTCTTTAGCCCTCCTTCCTGTGTGGTAAAATCTGTTTTGCTTACACTCCTCGGTAGGATTTATTGAATTATATGTACGTGTAGAACTTGAGGTCACACCTCAGTATTACTCTGTCTCTAATCCTTCGTTTAGATGTCTGAACATAGGTTTATAAGGTATTTTGATAAAGTTTCTTCTCCAGATCTTCCCTTTTCTGTCTCAGAGTGGTTTGGGGTGCGTGATCCTGTGTCCTTCCTCTTCTCTGGTACGTCGACCCGTAGGACTCGGGATTGGAAAGTGGACTTCAGTTTCCAACGACTGAGATCGAAGAAGGTGTGGGTGACATAGATTTCGGTTTCCTTTTTGTTGCTCCAAGAAGTCCCTCTAATAGACTAATAGGTAGGTAATCGAGTTATTCCGATTTTTATTTCACGTCAAACTTTTTCGTACCGGTAATAGTGTCTTCAGAAACATAAAATACAGAGTTCTCGTTACCTTCCGATACTTTTCTAAACCCGGTCTTTCACAGGTGCTACTTTAAGTGTGAAATCTTTCTAGTAAGTCCTACGGTCCTCCTATATTTGGTCGTTCTCAATTCTCTTTCCTCTCCATAGTCATTAGGTTGTCGATCGTACCTAGATGTATGGTCCTCTCTTCTCTCTCTTCACTGTTATTGATATGAGTGGCTAAACTTTTTTTACAGTTATATAATTCACAAGTTCTGTCCATCCAATGTCCTATGTCTCCTATATTGATGTTAGTTATTAAGAATTTTAAGTAAGAATCACCAATAGATGTATACGGGGGTCCACATTATAAATGAAGACTTACCACTTTAATACTCATTAAGAAAAGGATCATTCAATGATTAAACACAAATTTTATTTCTATTGTGACGGGGGGGGTTTATCTATATATATATAAATAATTACCTTCTTAAGTCTTCAAAGTTTATAACTTCAGTTTTTTATCTTTCTGACCGTTCAGAAGTGACCGAAGGTATTACTTCAGTGACCACTGAACTTCTCACGTTAATTTTCTTCGTACCACTCCTGTCTCACTCCAAAGTCTCCGACCCTCCATTCCTTCCCTTCTGATGTCTACGTCAGGTGGAAAAGATCTTAGAATCGACACTCTTTCGCTTCTCTTTGCTTCGTCTCATCTCTCTTTTAAATGTGAAAGTGAAATCTCCTTTTGTAGGATTTCCTTTTCATGATCATGTTAGTTTTTCACTCCTTTGTTAAATCGTTGTTATACTACTTCACGTCGACACTCTTCCGTCCGATCTGTCCCGAAGTTTCTTGTTTACCCCCCCCCCTCGATACGGATAGTGAACACTGTTCTCGTTTTATACAAGCTCACTGACTTCTATAGACGTTCGAAAACACCCCCTTATCGTTCAACACCTTTAAGTGTAAGCTACCGGAGTTAAAAGAGTCTATTTATCCGTTTACGGTCATCCACTGTCCCATTCCAAACTCTTCTTACGTCTTTATCATCGACGACACTAGATGTTATCATAACAAAAAATATTTTATTTTAAATCCTTATTAATGATTAAATAGGGACCTCTTCCTTTGTTGTTGGGTGAGGTCATAATGACGGACCTCTTAAGGTACCTGTCTTTTCGGATCGTCCGATATGTCAAGTGTCCCAGTGTGTCTCCGCCTGTGTTGACTTTGCTGAATCATGTGTCAATCATGTGTACTTAAATATTTTGTAATGTTTCTATAATGTCTATTAAAGTAGTCGGAGGGGATTGTTTGTTGAATGCAATGGTGTCATAGGGACAGTGCTTACTCTGTGGTTGTAACCATGTTGTGATCAGTGATTTGAGTCTGAATTGGTCAAAAAGGTTGTTACAGGAACAAGACAAGGTCGTGGATTAGGTCCTGTGGTGTGACGTCAATGGATGTCTTCAAGACTTCCGGGTCAGTTCTACCTCTACCGTGGCTAGACGTACCAACACCCGAAGGAAGAGGTCGGATCGGACTCTCTCTCGACTGCTGTACTGACTTAGACCCAATCCTAAAACAGTGGTGTTATTTACCTGCTCATTCTTCCGTTTCCCTCCCATACCGTTTTCACTGCTCCGTGTTCCTCCTTCTTTCATTTTTGTTCTCAAATGTTTAGACTCTACGACCGTTGTAGTTTGTCGTCCATGTCATCTTTATTTTTACTTTCGTGATCTTCTTATTCTCCACCCCGCATTCAGTACCTTAGTCCTCGGACCGATCTGACCTACCCAGTAGGGTTCCTGAGACTTCATTGGAGTGCTATTACCGTCTCTCTTCCTACTACGGAGTCCCAGGTCTAGACTACTATTCCCCTTCTCTGTCAACATGACAGTCTGTCGTACTTGTAGTCTCCTTTTCTCTAAAAGGTGTCTCCTCCTCCTTGTTAGTGATTTCACTAATATTAGATGGTGGATTTGGTCTTTTACAGACACATTCCATAATTATTGATGTCTGTTGTCTTCGTAAAACCTGAATTACCAGGAGACTGATTTCTTTGTCTTGACCGTACACTTACCTTCTCCTACTTCTAGGACTACGACGGACGACTATGTGGATGGTGACCCGTCCTTTTGTCGTCCCTCTCTTGGAGTCTCCCTATTTCCCTTCCGTATTACAGTTTAATAGTCCCGTTCTACCCAGAGTCATTAGGATTATTGTGACTTTTTGTAGGACACTCGTCAAATTGTGTGTCTCTTGATTGTCCCGGAGGGAGGGAGGGAGGCCGGGGAGGAGAGGAAAGTGATGAGGTTAAGATCCCTATTCCTGGAGTCTCTTTCCCGATGGGAACTTAAAATTTGTCTCGACTGAATTTTTGTCGGCTCTCCTATAAAGATGTATTGGCGATAAAGTCTGGAACAGGTAATAAGTTTTAAGGAATATTCACTTAAGTTCATTATATAAAGAAGACGTGAATTATGGTCTTTCAACTGTCAGAAACTATATGATGTAGGATGCGGACTGTTACGTAAATTAGATCGGAAAAACAGTTGAAGAACTTCTGAGATTTAGTCGGGAGTGATCGTGACTAATGATCATACATTAATAAAAAGAAAAAAAGATATATAAAAAGATCGAAAGGACTTGAAAGAGTTGAGGAGAAAACCCTGGAGTAGATAGTGACACACACTCACGTTTATATACGAGTTACCACTTTTCTCTTCTTTAGTTGTATCGAGAAAATATAACAACCCAGACGTTGTTTCTTTTCTCTCTGGGACCGGAGAGTCGAGAATTCAAATGGTAAAAGAGTGTTGGACCGTGTCACGGCTCCTCGGTCTACTGAAGATCCGTGTGTGCTGGTGATAGTTGTACTCCTTCGATGTCAAGATGTATGATTCAAGATAGACCTGTTTCTGTTTAGTCTTCGGTTTCGTGTTAGTTTTGGACCGTGTTGCCGAGTCCAAGATGAGACTTTCACAAGAGGTTATGACGAAGGGTCCTCTTCAGAACTATATAACTAATCTTCCTTACTACGATTTCAACTTCGAGGTCATGAAATCGGTGGAGTACGCTTCTCAACTGAGTAACCTTTTCTGAGACTACGACCCTCCCTAACCCCCGTCCTCCTCTTTCCCTGCTGGCTCCTACTCTACCGACCTACCGTGGTGCCTGAGCTACCTGCAACTCAGACTCACTTGAGGCCCTCTACCACTACCTGTCCCTCCGGACCACACGGCGCTAAGTACCCCAACGTTTCTCAGCCTGTGCTGACTCGCTGACTTGATTGATTGATACGATGATTGTATAGTTTTGTGTGCGAGGAAACTTTGGGGGGACTTAGAAAGAAATTTTTTAATAGACGATGACGTATAGAGGACATAGTTACATTTTTGACGAGTCTTTTTTTGATACCGTTTGGACCCTACTTCAGGTCGGTCATGACACGTCTCAGACAGTTTTCTGATTATGTCTTATTTGTGGTTCTTGGAGTTAGACGGAGGTAGAAGGGGTGGAAGTGAAAGGGTTTTCGTCTTTTTTCTTGATGAGGGGATCGTGCGAAATTTACATGCTTTATTAATCAACACACGGGTAAGGTCGTGTGTATAGAATCGGTCTGGACCTAATTGTGTTCTAATTATTGAGGTGAAGACGCTTAATCAAGTTGGTGAAGTTTTCTGTCAAATAGTCAATAGATAGTGTAGATTTATTATGTGGATAGACTACTGCGGTGTTAGGTGACGATCCGTATGTGAGTTCCTTTTAAAGATGGATCTCCTACTCATAGTCTATACGTGTCATCGAAATAAGTATGGACTGTACACCGATAGTACAAATGGTTGTGTTTACAGGTAGTTGTCCACTCACTTATTCGTTTATATACCCTCGAAGTTCCAACCACTTCTACACCTTTCCTACCGTGTTTCGTGAGACTAGGTGGGAAAGGGTGTGCGGAACGGGATACGTAGGGACGGTAGGCCGACAATGACTGAATCCATTGTAGTGATTATTACTCTGTTTGACCGTGGTACACGGAGGACTACTCTATGTGATTGTTCCTGTGTCATAGTGATTGCAATATAAGGACTGTTTTTACGTAGTTGATTTTGATTAAAACTTTTTTTAGTCCATTCAGGTTTAACTGTTGTGTTTTAGTTAGATGGTTTCAGTCGTTTTCATGGTTACAGTGTTTTCTGTTTCCGACTTCTTGGTAGGGTCTAATTCCCTCTGATTTCTATGTATTTTTGACTCACATATTAAGGTAGGACTTGGTCGCTTCTTTTTTTTCGACATTCTGTGTTATTTCTCTATTAATCTTGTTAGACTTATCCTCTATACCTAATATTGTCATAATATGGTTACAATGAAAAGATTCTAAAACTTAAAAAATGACACTAATACATCTCCTTACAAGAGTAAGAATCTTTTGTTGTGACTTTACAGACCTCCTTTTCCTCGTACTCCAGACATTGTCTGAGAGTTTACCTTGTCTTTTTTTGATGTTTTTTTAATTTTAATATATATGTATAGACGTATATACCTCTTTTTTTTCTTTTAATCTCTATTTCGTTTATACGACAAGTCAGGGATACATGGTGAGGAACACTGGGGTACCTCACGTCGTACGGTTCGAAGGGACACGAAGTGGTAGAGACCCTCGAACGAGTTTGAGTACAGGAAGCTCAACCACTACGGTAGGTAGGTAGAGAAGGGGACAGTAGGGGAAGAGGAGGACGAAACTTAGAAAGGGTCGTAGTCCCAGAAAAGGTTACTTTGTCGAGAAGCGTAGTCCACCGGTTTCATAACCTCGAAGTTGAAGTCGTAGTCAGGAAAGTTACTTATAAGTCTCAACTAAAGGAAGTGCCAACTGACCAAACTAGAGGAACGACAGGTTCCCTGAGAGTTCTCAGAAGAGGTCGTGGTGTCAAGTTTTCGTAGTTAAGAAACCACGAGTCTGAAGAAATGTCAGGTTGAGAGTGTAGGCATGTATACCTTATTGATATCGAACTGATCTGCCTTAAAACAGCCGTTTCACTACAAACGAAAAATTATACGATAGATCCAAACAGTGTCGAAAAGAAGGTTCCTCGTTCGTAAAGAATTAAAGTACCGACAACATTTCCAGACGTCGCTAAGTCCTCGGGTTCTTTTATTTCAGACAGTGACAAAGGACAGTACTAGAAGCAAAAAAACTTACGACTCAAAATTCGGTCGAAAAGGTGAGAGGAGAAAGTGGAAGTAGTCTTCCGAGAAAGAAATCAAGGACAAACGAAAGATGGTAATCCCATCATAGTAGACGTGTAGACTCCAACGACTAGGTCGAACACTAAGTAAGTCGGGTCGTAAAGAGTACTATGTGAGGCGTATATTCAATTTATTCGTCTCACTGTTATGTGTCGGAACTGCATGAGGGAAGGGTCAAAACAATGTACGGGCCAAGATTGACAACGAAGAACTGGACGTATGTCCAAAGAGTCCTCCGTCCATTCCATCAAACCATAAGGGTAGAGATGTTCTTAAAATCAAAATAATAGTCCTTTACAATTTTTACCACTGGTTTGACCCACTTCCCGTATACCTTTCAAATTCATTAAAAAACGTGAAAAGACGTGAAGGCAAACTTTAATGAAGTTTTTTCAATAAAAAATTAACATATATAAATGTGTTGTTTTATGACTGGTTCTTTCTTCTTTAATTAACTATGGACGTTGTATAACGTGCTTATAGTCAGTGACACAGGTCGTTTTTTCTTATATTTGACATTGTAAGAAAAATACTACAAGTTCTCCACTTTATTAGTTAAGACTGTCTACAGACTTGAGACAAGTGGTACCTTCGTCCCTGATGAATGACCTTTCCTCTTCTCCTTTAGAAAACCCCACGATCTGTACGAGTGATAGAACTAAATCGACGACTGATGTCTTGAGTATGTAATGCATTTTTTAAAAGGTTGATATGTGAAGTCTAAACACGTATATAAATAATATAAAATATGGAGTTAAAATTTTTCCAATGTTATTTGGTATTTGTCAAATCGATTCCCCCCTTTTATCATGTTCATTTTTATAAAATTACCTGTACTTCGTTTTGATAAAATTTCCGTTTAGAAGACTATTATGATTTAAGTCAGGGATGAATTTAAAGACATTAATTTTTCTAGAATATGGTGATAGAACTATTGTATTAGATATTTATATAGTTGAAAATTCTGACATTTGTTCAGGTGTAAGTTTACTTCGTTCTGAGTCCGTCATCCGATATTATTAAGTAAAAAAGTTTGAAATCTTTTTTCGATTCAATTTTTTTACTTTTCCAAGTTTGTACTCTCTCCTTGGTGTGAATAGTGTAGTGAATATTAATATTTTCTGACTTTTGTTAGAGTATTTTTCGTCGTGTAAGGGAGTTGTATTATGTCCATGTTATTGCAAACGTGTGTCTCAGATAGATATGTGTCAGTAGGGAGTCATGGATCCCCCTGACCAGGGTTCTGGGATAGACTGTGGTTTTGAGTCCCTGCGTGTTTAGGAGATGTGAGACGGGAGGTGTAGGTTCTTGTACCTTGGATACCTATGTCTCCCGGTTGACAGAATTTTTTCTCTTATTTATTTCTGTACGAGTACTCCATCCTAATTATTAACAAAAAGACAAAAGTACTAAACGTCGTTATAAGAAGTTAATAAAAATGTCGTTTCATGTAAAATTGAGGGTGTTTCACAGACGGAACGGACAGACTTTGTGAAAATGTCAGAGTTGTATTTACAGTTTCTTTCAAAGAAAGAAAAGTTGTAATTGAGGAAAATTTTTAATTGAAATTCCATGTTTTTATTTTCCTTTTTAAGTGGATAATCTCGTTTTTTGTGTAAAAGGAAGACGTGGGTGGATATACTGTTATGGTTGAGAGAAGTAAAAATTTGTACGTTTGAAATTTTTTATTAATAATTTTATACTACAATTGTGTAGATGATTACTGTTTTTAAGTACTTCGTTTTAATCCGAAATGATGATTTGTAAATAGGATTTCTTGTTTCCTGAGGAAGGGGTTGAGGGATCCTTTAGTAGTATTCAGTTTTGACAGATGTAGAGAGACATAGTGTGTAATGACATACTTTAAAGTGTTTTTATAATAAATTAAGATACAATTAATAGGAAAGAATACTGTACAGAAGTTTTTATGATATCTACGATAACCGAAGTTCTTGAATTTAAAATTAAATGTCGTACTTTACTTGTGACGTTAGGTTGTTCCAGACTTGGTGATGGGTGACGGTACTTTGATTCCAGTCGAAATAAGGATTGTCGAGGTTTCGTTCTATTTACCTATTTGTTTATGATATTATTTGTATGGAACCTTATCAGAGTAGTCAATTTTTTTTTTTGGATTAATGACTGTGTACGTTGTTGTACCTGCATAGTGTTTATAATGTGATTCGTCTTCAGTCTAAGTTTTTCTTGTGTGTACGTTATTAAGGTAAATGTATTTTGACCGTCTTCTCCGTTTTAATGGATATCAGTGTCTTTTATTTGGTCACCACCCTCTTCCCTTTCCTGACGTTCTTTCGTCCTCCTTTCAAGACCCCCACTACTTTTACAATGTATAGAACTAACAGCAATACCAATGTCTTCATTTATGTGAAGAGTTTTGAATAGTTCTACATGTGAGTCGCACTCATATGAATTTTGCTTCCGTAAAATGACGTATATTTAATTTGGAGTTTTTCAATTAAAACTTTTTGTTATTCGAATGATTTTCATCTGACGGAGGAGTCTTTCGTTACGTAATGTTCTGATTGTAAAATATAAAGAAAACACAATTTGACGGAAAGAAATGTAGATAATTTTATCTACAATTTCAAAACCTATTATAAATTTTGACTCTTTGTGACAAGTCTTGACACGGTAGAATATGTTATGAGTAATTGGTGTACACCGATTTAGTTAATTTTAAATTTTAGATCAAGGAGGTTCTCCTCTCATTAAAATGTCATCAGTTTGGACTGTTTCATATTGTCAGTTGGTTCATAGTTTCAGTCATAATTGTCATTATTTAGTACAACTGTCATATACGAGAACTATACTACCCTACTTTTACCGTGAAATGACGACACCAGAAGGAGGGTTTTTCGGTACTGGGTATTGGTCCTCTTTTAGTAATCTGTTTAATGTTACAGATTGACCTTCTTTGTAAGATGCTTTATGAATTGGTCATGAGGAGTTTTAACAGTTCTAACAATTGTTGTCCCTTCATACTCTTTGATTGTGTCGGTTCCCCTTGGATACCTAACCTATGCACTGATTTACATTACACTATAGGACCTGTCCCAGGGTTTTGTCTTTTTGTCTGATCCCTTTTGATTCCTTTAGCTTTATTTGAATCGCTTATTCGTTATGACCGATGAATCAATATTGTTTACGTGCTGTCATTACATTCTGCAATTGTTATGTTTTTGACTCACACCATATGACACCCTCGAGAGAACATGACAGAAGAGTTAAAGAGACACTTAGATTTTGACAAGAAAAAATTGACCTTATATTAACGAAATCTTACGACACAAAATCAAAGACGACATGTTGTATTTAGTCGATATACATATGTAGTAGAGGAGGGAGAAATGTTAATAAGACTTTTTATTCCGGAGGTTCCCTTAAGGGACCGTCAAGTCACCAATCCTGAGGCTTGAAGATAACGTCCCCCGTATTCAAGTTAGGGACCAGTCCCTTGATTCTAGTGCGTGCTACGTGTCGGTTTTTTTTTAAATAAAATTAACTTTTTCATTTCGGATGACTCAACACCATTATTTTTTCCAAAAGACGTAAAATTTTTTACGTCCAAGGGAGTCAGTGTGATTGGGTGCACAGTTCACGAGCTGTCAGGGTACACCGATCACCAATGTCATAAACTGTCACCTCTCAATATCTTGTAAAGATAGTGTCGTCTTTTAAGCCAATCTACCACGACCACATCTGCTGATGTTGAATATTTGTCTGGATGTAGATGGGTCTTAATTGTCGGGAGTAGCTTTGGATTTGTCGGAGTTATACAAATAAGGTCAAAGATTAAGTTTGTCAATGAAAGACTTTTGCGAAAAATTTTTCAGTTACATTATATATATTTGCATTGTGACTTTTTACAAAGTGAGGGGTCTCACGTTAAGAGACTTTGAGAAAGTTCCATAGGTTCTACAGTTTAGACAATTCTATAAGAGACGTAAAAAGTGATACAACCGTGACGTGGTCAGTACCCATTTTGACAACTGTCGAAATCGTGGTAAGTTTCATTACCGTGGTTTGACACGATTATGAGTGGTACGAGAAGTGACGGGTCACGGTATATAAGGGCTCTTTCTTTTTTCGGCCCAAATGAATTCTTACGGAAATTATTCCGTCGTTTTCGACGGTTAATCAGAACCTAGGACACATGTCTAGAAAAATCATCAGGACTACACTACTTGACTCTTCGTGTGTACTTCGTGAAGACGACGTGCGGTGGTAGAGATTCTTTCCGTGAATCCACGGAAACTCAATGTTCGAGTTGATGGATGAAGGTAAGTACTTTGTAGTATAACTCGACTTTCCCGACTGTGTGTTTATTTTAGTAGGTCTGGATCCATATATGGTCTGTGAAAAAAGTTTTTACTTGTTCCGCTCTAACAGTGAAATTTCTCTTGTTGATAAACGACGGGTAATGTTTTGAATTCGAAAATTCGTTTTCAATTCTAAAATCTTTTGAAGGTAAGTGATGGTACTCAAACTGTCTAAAAAGATCATGAATATGAAAGGTTATTCATTTCCTAAAAGACTACACACAACTATAATTACTTACACCTTCCAAACTATGACACATTATATTTTATAGGTAAATTACCTGTTTTATCTGGTTATCTAAAATTACATTACCTTATATTTTCACGTGACTATATATCATTAAGTTTAAAGTGTTACGTTGATTGGAAATTTTTGATGGTCGATAGGTTAAAATCACATTATAGTCACTTTTAGACGTTAATAGACTTTTTCGAGAATTTTATAAGGAGGTAAAAGGTTGATGTACGTACCGAAGTACTCCTACTTAAAGGAAGTATATGAAGTTGATTACATTCTTTGTCGGTGCCTGACCTACGTCTTCGTCGATACTCTTAGGTCGACGGAAGATGTACTCTCTCACTTCAGCGAGTCAGCACAGGTTGAGACGCTGGGGTACCTGACATCGGATGGTCCGAGGAGACAGGTACCCTAAAAGGTCCGTTATCATGACCTCACCTAACGGTAAAGGAAGAGGTGTCATTCTGTATTTTTCGTTAAAAATTTTTCCCCTTTGTTACAGTGAGAAGAGTCGTTTAAAAATTTTTTTACAAAATCTTTTGACCATAAAAAGTAATTTTTATATGATACAATTGTACATTTCTTCAATAACGATAAAAATTTAGTAATTTAGTAAAATTTAAGGAATTACACTATATCTGTCTATATTGACTTTTCGGTTTTCGAGAGACCCAGGAGATTAAGAATGCTTCCATCTCCTCTAGATTTTAGTTTTTCAACTGTCGTAGATAGAGTCTCTTTCTCCTTTTATATTATGTTGTTTATATATTTAATTGAATTTGTTTGTTTGTATGTAAGCTTTCGGATAGTTCTCTGTATTTTGTAGGGACTACTGTTCTTATGGTTCTTAGGTTTACCTGTGAAGTTTTCATAGAGTCCAATTTTTATATAAAAAGCTATCTGTCTCTTTGAAAAGTGTAAGACTTTAAATGAATATACTAAAGAAATAACGGAGATGGTGATCCGACATTCTGGGTGTTCTGTCCTGGAACTCACAAAACGAGTAGTGATACCGATCGGGTCGTGGACCTTGTTTCGTCCATAAGTTTATTAAACAACCTGACTTTTGTTTTGTTCTGTTTTCTGAATTTTTGTCTTGGGTGACTCCAGAGATAAGTTTAATTTTCTACTGTGAAGTGTTAGTTTTACATAGATAGACGTATCATTATTGTTAATATGGGCGATTGTTAGTGACTTTCGGATAAATAGTTGTGGTGTACGGTCCGTCACATAACGCGTAAAATCTGAAAATTAAGGGTTTAGTGATGTCCTATATAAAAGGTCATTCCTTTTGTTCCAAGGTTCTTCAATCGAAGAAATAGATATCAATGTCTATCATTCACTGTCTTTTAATTTGGGTGTGAAGACAAATTACGGGTGTTCGAAAAAGAGATGTATGACTGTGCCACAAGTTATGACGAATCAATGAAAGAAGGAGGGTACAGGAACGTTAAACGTCTCCTTAAATCAACACCTTCATCGAAAAAGAGGAAAGGGGTTAGAGGGTGAGACAGGGTGAGAGTGATAGGAGGTGATAGGAAGGAAGAGCAGTGAGTTCGTTATGTCACTCGGGGAGACGGAAGACCGCCTTACGTATGTACGCGTCAGCACAACCTGAGAAACTCTGGAGTATAGGACATCGGACGGTTCGAGGAGACAGGTACCCTAAAGGGTCCGTTCTTATAACCTCACCCAACGGTAAAAGAAGGGGTCCACTAGAAGGGTTGAGTCCCCAACTTGGGTAAAGAGGACGTAGAGGATGTGACCGTCCTCCTACGAAATGGTGACTGACTCGATGACCCCTTCGGGGTTTGGGACACCGACCCCTTCTTATGTATAAGAGTATCGTGTGATAGTTTTAAAAGTAATTGTTATCGTCTTGGTTATATTCTCTAATTTTTCACAGTCTAAGATCTTGTACTTAATTCCGAGAGACTGGATGATGAGAGTGTTCTACCGAAGTAGGTCAATGAGTTAATCGGTACCAAACCCGTTTTGGTAGAGTTGAGGATTCCCCGATTGGTACTTTAGGGGACTTACATTGGTAGAGAAGTTCCTGACTCGGTTCTAAATGGTTAGTAATTCATGGTTTTGTTATGGAGACTGTTAAGACAGTCAGAGATGTTGGTTTCCTGGTTATGACTTCTCCGATCTCGAGGGTTCTGAAGGAGCTCCTAGTCTTGTTGATCTTATTTTTCTCGGAACAAGGGTTTCTTGTGAGATCCGTGTCATAGTGGTGTGTTTTTCGATAATGACAATGACAGTAAAAGGGGTGGAATATGAAGACTTATTATATATTTACAAAGAAAAAAGGGGGAAAACCACTTTCCTCTTATTTTAGTCGTTGATTATTTGACTTTTTCTTTTTAATGTTACGGTATTTGTACTGGTACAATAAACTATTAGAGTGGTGTTCGGTTAGAAAAGGTCACTCCCGAGGGGTCTCGGACACTTTCAAAATGTGAAAAATTCGGAGTGTTTCGGGACTTGTACGAAATGGAGTTGTAGTTACAATATTTCTTTTACTTGTTATGCTCTTTGCTGAGAAGATGGAATTTTTAATTCAATCGTCATAACTTGTGACACAGTCATACATCTCTTTTTCGAACACCCGTAATTTGTCTTCACACCCAAATTAAAAGACAGTGAATGATGGACATTGATATCTATTTCTTCGATTGAAGAACCACCGTATCACCCATTCTTAAGTGGACGGTTACGTCCCGTGTCCCCAACTGGAGGTCAGTCCCTTCTCAGATGTACGATGTCTCGTTGATTCGGACACACGGTTTAAAAGGCTCGGTGCTAGATCCCGGGTCCTCGGTGTTGATGACTTTGACCTCGTGGATCTCGGGTACAAGGGGGTTGTTCTCTTCGGTCGTGTTACTCTTCGGCCTTGTGGTGTTACTTGTCGTCGGGGACGAGAGACGTGGATCCCTTTCGGGTGTGTTTCGTTACTTCTGGGTCGTGTCGTTTTTTATTTCATCGTGAGTTTTTTTTTTTTTTTTTAAAAATAAATCGACGTTAGACGATTTCTTTGGAACGGACCCTTTTTTTTTTTTTCCTAGTATCCTTCAGTGTAAACGCCAGACAGTGCGATGTGTAGTAAGAGATTGTCCAGTGAAAATTATTTTCATTTATTTTCATTAGGGATAGGAAAAGTAGTTTTAGAACTATATAATTAAATGATTGTGTTATTCTAGACTCATTATTTTTTTACTGAATTCGTTAATCTACAGTGGTTCATGTACGTTCGATGTTTTTTTTATTTGTCATGAAGATTTACGAGGTGATTTTTTCAAAACGAAGTTATAAATCGTTGAGATCATATGTTTTTGTGTATTATGTTCAAATACGACAGAGGGACTAGGAAAGGGTTTTCACTTTTAGGGACGATGGTGAGTTTACACTTAAATCTAAGTATATGTCTTCAGGATGGGAAGTTTAGGAGATGCCTGAAGGAGTATAGGTTCACAATGAATGATGACATTTTTCATGTGTATTTGATTTTAAATATTTTCGTTAGTTACATTTGATTTATTGGTTAATTAAAAAGGTTTGATTCGGAGCATAGACGAATATCAATAAATATTTTGGAAATAGTGTGTACTAGGAGACTTGGGTGTTTTAGTTGTTTAAAACAATTGTGACGTGAACCTTGGTTGACAAGGTTCTTACCAATCAATCTGGATGATCCGGAGTAAGTGGTTTTATATGTGTACATAAAATTGAGAAGTCCTGTGCATTTAATTTTGGTGGCTCTATTTATGTCCTTTTAAAAAGCTCCTTTTCCCTTTTGTAGATCTTCGAAGACACACTAAGACGTGTCTTTTCCGTTGTAACGCGGAAGAGACTCTGTACGGCGGTGAGGATCGTCACCCTGGAAAATTCTGGGATTGGGGTACCGGTATGATTGATCTGGTTACTACCTTTAAACCTGGTTCAAGTTAGATAGTTTAAAAGGGAGAGTCGTTAGACTTTTCCCCTGTGACTCGATCATTGGTAAACCGACCACTGTGATCTCGGACTCAAATGTGTATGTGCACCGAGGTCCTTACTCCACCGTTAAAAAAAGACACAAACGATTTCGTCTTTTGCGGTCTCACACCCTTCTGTTGGTTTCGTTCTATGTTTGTCTGTACTCTACTATGGATGACCGGTCGTTCCTCTTTTCACGAGAGACCTGACTGAGACAGAGGACTTACGAAGGGCCAAGGATCAAGTACACGAAGTACTTCAATTCACGAGAACCCAAGGAATTATATGGGAGAATGGAGAGGGGAGTCTCCTGAGGAGAAGGACAGAATACAGTAGCTTTTTAGTACTACTATGAAATTCTGTTTAAGTATGGTTCTAGTTACGTCTTTTCCATACTAATAAGAATAAATACCAAGTATTCACTATACTTACCATGGTCTCTTTAACGAAGATAAATGATAGACATTCAAGTCCTCTTTATTATTCTTGTTTTTATTGGTCTCGGAATTTTCGTTTTTAAGAGACGTATTCGGGAGTCAAAACACGAAAGGAAGTTTTGAGTGGACAAGTTTTCAAGACGACCAAGTGTCGTCCTTCAAACTCGTCTGAAACAAGTCCAGGAAAATTGTGACATTTATTATTTTCATAGTGTCATTTACTGGGTCGTTAGAGAGTCCTTTGAAATTTTTATGTTGAAAATGACACTTATACGAAATATTCTTTACCTAAGGTTTGGACCAATTTTGTAATATTAATGGACTGTACGAAAAGTAGGTCCCAGGGACAGGATTTGAGATTTATCAGAGAGGGTCATCGAGACCTTACGCTGACTTTTTATATAAAAAATTTGGTTTCAAGATTCACTAAGACTACTTGGATTATTTACTCGTGGTGATGTCCCAAAGTCCTTTAATAAGGAACCGTAAAAGTGAGTTTTGATGGTTTATAGACTATCTTTTGACTCTCGATCGTTCTACCGTTATGTTATACATAGGATACGTTTATTAGTTACTCGGGGTTCTACATACTGGTGACGGTTTTACAAGTTCCTCGTTTCGAGGTCTTCACGAAAGTCGACGTTTTAGTTTTGGAAGAAAATTGCGAGACTACTCTGTTATAGAATTTGTAGGTGTTCTGTCACTATAAAGTTCACTGTTTGACTTTGTTATCGAAGTCCTCTAAAGAATCGATTTAAGTTTATTACTAAACTTCCGACGATGATTTCTCAGTTTTTTATTATTAATTTTTAATTTCAACTGTTAAAATGAGAGTTCGTTCTTTCGTTGAGCTCTTTCGGTGAAAGTAGAAATTAAAACTTTTTTTCATCGGTACAATGTCACAGGTTTTCCAGTAAATTGAAATAGGTGACGTGAGATGTAAAATATTCTCGTTCGTCTTCGTTTTCTCCCCTCTTGATCCATTGTTCGAGAAGAGATCCGGATTGAGTTCTCTTGTTCGAGATCACATAGAGGATAAAGTCATATTCATATTTGTTTCCTTTGAAATTCCTTTGAGACATCAATTGGTCTTTTATATTTTAACACAAGGAATGAATTAACGAACTCCACTCCTTCGTATAGTATGAAACTTTCATAAAAATATTTTAATTAAAACCGATGTCGTATTATAAGAAAACAAAAAGTTTAGACGGGAGAAGAGAGAGTTGGAGTTTATTTTAATATCCGTTAAGTTCTTTCCATTGTAAAAACATAAGGACACATTAATTAGATCATATAAAGAGTCAGTAGACTCTCGTATTTGTTTAATTTTTTACGTTAGGACCAGTTCTTTATTATCCTCAGATTGATTGAACATACACAACATACAGATGAATATAAAAATTTCTGTACGTCAAGAAGTCCCGTAATTTTCACTTACCTTTAGGATTCTGGACTAGTGGTATTTTAGATCGCCCCCAATTCCCCTCCCTTTTTTTTTTGTTTGTGAACCCAAGTCTCAAAATTGTTGTTACCGGTTCATTACAATTCCGTTAAGTTTGACGACTTCTTTTTGTCTGTAACTTGAACGGAGATTATATGGTCCTAATTGTGGTTGTATCCGACCTCTCAGTTGGATTACTCTGACCAGGGTGATATTAGATATTCTCTATCTTATTTTGTCTTTTCATGGTTTTTAAATCAGTAATCTCAGATTACCTCTTGATGTTTACTTCAGTCAGAAGTTTTTACCGTGTCTAGTTTCTAGGAAGTGTTGTCGTTTCTATTTATTCTGTCATTATTAGAGTAGTAGGTTTTACCAAGGGGGTCTATCGTTAGTGATGGTTATCACAGTAGAAGATTACACTTCCAGTTTTTTTTTTTTTCTGTATACCTTATAATTTTACGTCTCAGTACTCTCGTTTACTTGGGTATATTGTAGTTTCTGTATTAAACCTTGACAGTAAAGTTTTTAAGTGGTTTCCTTGTTCCCTCTCTCTCCGTTAACCATTTTTGTGATGGAGGGGAGCTCGTAGTGATAGGGACTGCGAGATTAAGGATTGTTGAGTACTAAAAGTCCGTACTAAAAGTCCGTTCGATTCTGTTTAATAAAATGTGTATACGTTGAGTGGTTGTTTCCGTAAAGTTTTAGTTTTATAATTTAAGGAGTTCACTTAATTTTACTTTCTTCTGTAAACACTCTCGAGTCATTATTCTTATACCTCTATTCGACTTTCTTTTAGTCCTTTTTTTTTAAAGGTTTTTTTTTCAGATGATCGTATTTTAATGACTTCTTGATCAGACTTTCTAGTTTCAACTACTTGTTTATTGAGTCGTGTTTTTCAAAATATGTACATTCTACGATATTTTCTATGTGTTTGTTTAATCACCTGGTTAGGAACTCCTTAAATTTTGATCCGACCTGTTGTGTCTTTAGTGATTCTCCTTAAGAAATGGTAATTTTTACACTTAATTTTGTGAAGAAGTTCCTATATAAAGAATTACTAGACACAGATTTAAAGTTTCCTTTAAGTAAAGAGATGTAAAAGTTTATCAGACTTTATAAAGTTTCTGGGAGAAAAATCTTTCGTTAAAGAAAACTTTTTAGGAAAATCCGTCCAGTAGTAGTTAGAGTAAATTTTTGAAAACTCTTTCGATAAAGTACTGTTAAAGGACTTTATATACTCGGGGGAGTTAAAAAGGTTTAACCCCGTCTCTTTCCACAGGACGACCCCCCTTTCCCCACCCGTGTGACCGAGTTTAAAGGTCTAAGACTGAAGGTTCTCAGTGTCTCCACACCTTTTTCTGAGGTCCTGTGGACTTGTTGAGATGAGTAGTCCTGGCTACTCGACCGTGTGAAAAAGATGATCCGAGGAACACTAGCACGGAGAGACCGATCTGGTGGAGCCATGGAAGGGTCGGTGTGACCTGGTCGAGTGAAGTCGAAGACGGTGTCCCAGAACCGGGACCTAAGGATCGGACCCCGTGAGGAGGAGGTACCTCTATGTCTCTAATCGAGGGAATGGACACAGCTCAGAAAGGAGTTTATAACCAAAAATGGGTTGTTCCGAAAGGGTCCCGTGAGGTGGATTTTACTTGGGGAGGGAGTTGAGGGGCAATAGGGTGACGGGACAGAGTAAAAAAGGGTGTAGTGAATAGTGATGTCATATAGAATGGGTTTTCATACATAAATGGACAGATCCTTACTCCAGGTGTCTTTATCCTTAAAAACCAGACAAAACGAGGGTCGGGGATTGTCACATCATGCTAGAGTGATAAAAAGTTTTTTTTAATTACGTGTTTACTGTCTTCTTTACTTACCTTCGTGTGTCATGGAAGAGGGAGGAGTCAGAGTTTTAGGATTTTTCATGTCTTTTCCGGTTCATGTCTTTTCCAGGTTTCGGAAAAGAAGAGATCACTTAGTACTGGTAATGGACACATAAAGGGTAACAATTTACAGACACACTGTGATTCCTGACACACTGTAAAAAGGTCTATGAAGGGTGAAAAATTTCGAAAAAGATCACAGAAGATAACTTCGGTTGTAAACAACCTGTCTTTACATATGCAAGGTGAAACTCGTGATGTGATCAATTTGCATATTTTTGTAGTTCCTTACTCCGTTGTATAAACACAAGCTTTAGTTGTTTGGGACTGTCCGGTCTCGACGTTTATGAACCTATTTTCAATCACAAGTTTTTGCCACTGCTAAAAAAAATTAGATCTTTTAGTAATCTAAGATTTTTCCTTTATGATACATTCCCTTTTTATAGAAGGTATGTATGTGTGTCCCTTGGTTTCGACGGACACTAGGTTCCATATTTTGTGACTCATTCATATTAGGTTCCATGTGTTGTGACCTATTCTTCGACCAGTGACCAAGGCCGGGGAAGGAGTTAGAGAACGTTCAATTTGACTTTATGAATGGAAAGAATGTCTCTTTTATCTACACGAATGAATTTCTCTTTTATCTACACGAATTCACAAGAAAGTCCCTTTCTTTCTTAAAAAATTTTTTGTTTTTGGGTGTCATGATCTATTTACGTTTCGTTACATTGACGAAGGGCTTGTGCCAGTCTGTTGGACGAAGAGATGTGGGAGAAGAGACCAGCGAACCAAATACAAAGTCGGTCTTTTGACTTTATTTAGACTCACGAAAGCACCCCTTGACGACAGTGAGTTCCGATTACGGGTAAAGTTGGACTACACTTCCGAGCCCAGGGTTTCGACGGTACCCAAGATGAGAAGGGCTGGAGGCAGGGTCCAAGGCTAGTACCGAGGTGGAACCGAAGCCCGGACCAGGTCTGGCTCAGGAGAGCGGCGCCTTCCTCAGAGGGGTCACGTCTACGAGCCACTCCGTCCGTCCCCGCGTAGAGGGGCTCCGGTCCACACCCCTCCTCGCGCTCGTCCTCGTCGACAGACCGGCGTCGTCGACAATGGGGCCCGTGGGGCTCCGACCGGCCCGCCGACCGGGCCTCCTCGTCCATCGCCTTTCCGCTCGGGAGACCGGGACTCGCTCGGCCGGACTGTGACAGGTGGGTAGTGGGAGGAGGGAAGGAGCCGAGGGGGACGCTACGGTTGCCCGGGCCCTCCTCCCCTGAGGGGTCGAGCTGCCGTCTCTGCGCGGTTCCGGGCCGCACAGGGGCCGGCCCCTCCGCCGAGGGAGGCCGGGGCGTGGACTGGACAGGCAAGCGAACTGCGGGGTCGGCCGGCTCCGCCGACGGCCCGCCGGACCCCCATAGGTACGCCGACCCGGCCCAGCCCGGCCTCGCCGCCCCTGCGGTCTCGCCCGCCGTCCGGGTCTTCTCGGTCCGTCCGACCGCCTCGGACCCGGCGTCTTGCCTAGGCCCGTTTCCCTCACTCTGGCTCAGCGACCAATGGACGCCAGGCCCTGTCCCCTCTGAGAGCCTTGGGCAGTCAGGAGTCGGAGTTGTTGTGTTCTACCGGCTGTGCAGCGGTGCGTGCAGTGCACTGTCGCGCGACCGACGCGGTGCGGGGGGCGAGGCGGGGGCGGGGCGGGGCGGAGGGAGGTGCGAGGAGGTCGGAGGGTGCTGCAGGAAGGAAAGGGGGAGGAGGGAGGGCAGAAGGGACCTGTGCGGGGACGGGCTCGGGGCCTACAGTCCGCCCTCCTCCCGCCCCGGCGCCGTCTCGCGTCCGCGGACGCTCAGGGACCCGGTCTGGAGAGGGGCGAACGGGAACTCAACTCACCTCAACCACAGGTATCAACCTAGACCCGGTCCGCGGTACACTGAGTGGCAGCACACACGGGTCAGGTCTCGGGTAATCGTCAAGTCTTTCGAGACGTAGCAAATCCTCGACTAAAAGGTGTGGTCTTGAAAAGGTGTCCAAAAGCAAGGCGCAAAAGGGACGAGTAATCGGTAGGATCTCTTTTTGCCCCTGCACTGTGCGACTTTAAGTTTCGTCAAACAGACGAACAATTGCCAATACCATCTTGACCCTTAAGTAAGATCTCAGAACCTTAGACTGTCGACCCCTCCTGAAATGTCCAGGTCAGGGAGGATCACGCAGAGCCCTATATTGAGAAGGCGGATTCATAGAGAAATAAACGCCTAACGGTCCAAAATTTTTTGTCCGGTGGGCCGTCGTAGTGCCTGTATGTGATTCTTTAATAAGTGACGAAATAGACTTCAAGTGCAATTTGACCCATGGGACATAAAAATAAACCACGTATTCCGTTGGGATGGGAAGAGTCCAGTAGGGTAATAAAGGAACACGGAAGTAGGAGAGGGAATGAATGTCTTAGGAAGGAAAATGGAAAATTTTATGAGTTCATAGAAAGCAGAATGTCAACTTACAATTTTGGAGGTTAAGGGGGATGTTGTTGGAGAGGTGGGGAAGCAAGGGAAAGTTTCGGTTTGTCGTGTACCCTGAAAAGGACCACCAGGTCACCGATTTTGAAGTGTGAGGGTCACATCCCCCGGTTCCAAGTTAGAGATCAGCCCATTAATCTAGGACGTACGACGTTGACTCTTAAAAGTACGACGTTGACTTCTGGGGTACACTGAGTTGACTCTGCGTCACGTCGATTTATTTATGAAATTAAAAAATTTTTCAATTTTTGTGCCTTCTCCACAAAAATGTATGAAAGGACTAAAGACATGGATCGTTCGTCAATAGTCGGTAAGATTACACCGAAGGTAGGACTGACAAGTGGGTAACGAACGAGTCGGATGTTCAACTATCGGCCTCAAAAAGTCAGGAGTAGAAAAAAAAAAAAAAAAAGTCAGGAGTACAATTGAGTTCGCGAAGGAGTTACCGAGTCGGTCATTTCTTAGACGGGTGTTACGTCGTCTGTGTCCTCAACACCAGTCCTTCTGGGAGACCTCCTCTTTTACCGTTGGGTGAGGTCATAAGAACGGACTATTTAGGGTACCTNAAAAAAAAAAAAAAAAAAGTCAGGAGTACAATTGAGTTCGCGAAGGAGTTACCGAGTCGGTCATTTCTTAGACGGGCGTTACGTCGTCTGTGTCCTCAACACCAGTCCTTCTGGGAGACCTCCTCTTTTACCGTTGGGTGAGGTCATAAGAACGGACTATTTAGGGTACCTGTCTCTTCGGACCGCCCGGTGTCAGGTCTCCTTGTGTTCCTCAGTCTGTGCTGATTCGTTGACTCTCGCGTCTGTGTGTGTGTTGAACTGAACCGAGAAGGGGTAAAAGTTACAGTAACTGGTGAGGGATGGAGGACTTTATGAAAGAGGGAAGTGGAAATACGAGAATGACGAGTTTTATAGCAGTTACCTGGTCGTCATAGTCTTAGTGAACCCTTGAACAACTTTGTGTCTTAGAACTTGTCCAAGAAGTGTCAGGGTTAGACGACTTGAGATCTTAGAGCTAGTAGGTGTAACGGGGGGAAAGAAAGGAGATAGAGGACTCAAATTACGAGGTCTATACTGATACATACTTTCAGGAGTTTATACGGGCAGACAAAATCGGAAACGTGTACAACAAGGGAGAACAATACTACGGTAAGGGTTATGAATGAGGTGAAAAACGGTTGTCCCTTTTGAGGACGAGTAGAAACTTTCGGTTTTAGTACACAATGACTGCACCGAACAGAACGGTGTAGAGACTCTGATACGGTAGGCACGGACATTAAAATGTATACATATTTTATATATATGTGTTTTAATATATATATAAAAATTCCATATTAAATATATGTCATTTAAATCGTAAAATTCATACGTCAAAATATATATATGAATTCCATATTAAATGTATGTCATTTTACATTGTCAAAATCATATGAAAACGTTGTCAAAACGTTGAAAATTTTTAAATATATCCACACATGTTAATGATGATTTTAGTTCCATGTATTATCAGGATAGAGGGTGTTTTAAAGGGGTTTACTAGGAAACATGAGTCGGGATTGTAGGTGAGAGTCGGGAATTTTTGTAATAAGACAAAAGACAGGAATATTAAAACGGAATACCACAGTATACTTATTTCGGTATCTCGTATATCGGAAAACTTTGACCGACGAAAGTGAATCCCGAAGGTCCTCCGAATGACCATTTCTTGGACGGACGGTTACGTCTTCTGTGACCTCGATACCTAGTCCTTCATCGTTGGGTGAGTGAGGTCATAAGAACGGACCTTTTAAAGTACCTGCCTTCTCGGACTTTAAGTCAGTGTCATGACGTACGAAGTCATGAAAGAAGACAAAGTAACAACTCATCATAGAGTAACATACATACGTGATATAGACAGGTAGGTAAGGAGTCAACCTATAAACCCAACAAAGGTACACCTCTCCAATACTTATTTCATCGATATAAGTGTACGTCCATAAACACACTTGTTTCCCAAAATAAAGTGAACCCATTTATGGATCCTTACTTTAACCACCAATATACCGTTTACAAACAAATTGACATAGTCTTTGACGGTTTAGTAAAAAGTCTCACGGAATCTGTATAAACATTGGGTCATATTCGAAAGTCTCTCGTTCTTTGTTTCAATTCCGTACTATTACTACCACTACTCCTTTCGATTGTTTTCAGGGGACGAAAATTGGTAATATGTATGACATAACAAGTTGAAACGTAGGAGTCGTCGACCGTAACAGGACCGTGTGTCATTCGTGAGTTTTTTATAGTTAGGGATATCTTAGTTTATTTAAGAACTAATGGATGAGGAGCCCTTTCCGTGTAAAGAAAGTAGGAGAGACAGAGAGGTTATAAAGAAGGTTGTCATCAAAATTTTACTGTCGACATCTGAGTACGGACGGAACAACAACAAGTCAGTGGTCCAGCACGGGTCGAGGAACACTGGGGTACTTCTGGTACACCAGAAGGGACAGGAAGTGACACAGGACCTCAAACGAGTTTAAGTACAGGTACCTCAGTCACTACGATAGATTGGTAGAGTCGGAGACGGCGGGGAAGAGGAAAACGGGAGGTAGAAAGGGTCGTAGTCTCAGAAAAGGTCACTCAGCCGAGAAGTGTAGTCCACCGGTTTCATAACGTCGAAGTGAAGTTGTGGTCAGGAAGGTTACTTATAAGTACTAATACAGACGGGATCAGTAACATATTATTGTTTCAAAGTCCAAATAATATAGTAACTATCTCTTCAACTTTTATTAGCTAGTAACCACCCCTTCCTCCTCATTCCTCGAATCGAGTTTTACTTAAATTAAACTTTACTTGTGTCCAACTAATTGACACTATCTAATATAAAAAGAATTCTTTTATGTAGACAAGTTGTATGAGAAGATCTTGGATGGGTGATGGGAGACGTCTATAACGGCAAACAACAGACTAAGAAACCCTGGGGTACCTAACATCGGGCGGTCCGAGGAGACAGGTACCTTAACAGGTTCGTTCTTATGACCTCACCCAACGACAAAGGAAGTGGTCTCTTAGAAGGGCTGTGTCTCTAGCTTGGGTACAGAGGATGACACGTCCGCCTAAGAAATAGTGACTCGGTGGCCCCTTGATCTCAAATTAAGAGGAGTTAGGGAATATTGGTCATTTGGGACCACCTTCACTTTGTTCTACGGAAGGTTATGATTTAGTATTTCCACTACCTCGAACAAACGAGTGTCAGGGAAAATTCCGTTCTCGACTACATTTTATTATTATTATTATTAAAAATTTTTCTCGACTGTTTACTATTCAGGTTTACAGGACTCCGACGGTAAGACCCTCCTTCAGGTCTGTCATTCCTCTCTGGGTTCAATGACAGGTATAGATATCGGGGTCGATTTCAGGGTCATAGTTGTTGGTCTGTAAACTCACTCTTTACGGTGGTCTACTACGACCGGGGTCGATTCAGCATGGGTCCTTAGGTTCGGGTCCTGTAGTATTTCGTCTCTGTCCATAGGAGTGACACGGAACAGACTTAAGGACCAGGTGATCTAGGTACTTGTATTATTTTACCAACAAACTTCGGTGGTTTAAAACCTTATTAAACAATGTATCGTTATCACTGACCTCGTATAGGAATACTTAACACAGGGGGGGGTTTTCTATGCAACCGGAGGTTTGGAGTCTTACATGGGGTCTTTCACTGAAATAAACCTCTATCCCAGAAACTCCATTAGTTCGATTTTGCTTTAGTAATCTCACCTGGTTTTAAGTCCTACTGTTCACAGGGATATTTTTCTCCCTTAGACCCCTGAAGGGACCATCGAGGCGCCATTTCTCAGGCGGACGGTTACGTCCTCTGCGTCCAAGCTTGGGACCAGGCCCTTCTAGGGTGTACGGAACCTCGTTGATTCGGGGGCGCGGCCTTGATGACTTGGGTGCAAGACGTTGACGACTTCGGGTACACGGAACTCGGACACAGGGCGTTGCTCTCTTTGGGTAGGTGGTGTTGATCTCTCATCAGGGGCGAGCGACGTTGACCTCCTTGTGGGTCCGTCGGTGCCTTTGGGTCGTGTCGGTTTGTATTTATTCATTGCAATCCAAACGAACAAAACATTTTTTCTTCTGTAGACCCCTGTAGGGAGCACCAGACCACCAATTCTTAGGTGGAAGGTCACGTCCTCTACACCCAAGTTAGCGCACGGTAATCCGTTGATTCGGCCTCTCTACGTCGGTGACTCGGGTGCCTCAGACCTCGGACTCAAGATGGCGATCTCTCTTCGGGCCCCAGGGGTTGTTTCTATGGTACACTACATTGATTCTGGAGCGCGTCGGTTTATTTGTTTATTGTTTCTTTTACTCGATTTTTCTCCTTTAGACCTGTGTCTTTATGTATCTGTCTCGTGAGGTGCACTTGTACTCCATCCTTAGTCCACTATGAAGATGTGGGGTTCTCTGTGGTTTCCAACGGTCGTTTGGTCGTCTCCGACGCTCTCTCCGCACCTCGTTCGTAAGAAGGAGTCGGGGGACTTTCTTGGTCAGTCGTGGAACTAGAACTTAAAGATAGTGGGTCGTGACACTCTGTTACTTAAAGACGATTCGGTGGGTCAACCACCATGAAACAATGTCGTCGGGATCGTTTGATTGTCACAATCAACGAGTCACCACAGGCTGAGAAACTCTGGGGTACCTGACATCGGGCGGTCCGAAACGCTGGGGTGTCTGACATCGGGTGGTCCGAGGAGACAGGTACCCTAAGAGGTCCGTTCTGATAGTCTCACCCTACGGTAATACCTTAGTAGATTTTAAAATTTCTCTGTGAAACTTTACTTCCTCTAAATCTCCGTCAGTCTTGATTTTTAGACTCTCAGTGGGTACCTCTCCTCTAGACACTTTTGAACCCTTTAATGGGTATTGGTCGTTGACATTTCTCCTTTTCGTACCTCAATTCCGTCCGAGAATCCTTCTTTTTCACATCGACCACCTGTCTCTCTTCAATGTCCCTCCTGGTCCACTCTTCGTCCTTGGTCAGAGTCTTCTCTCCCTCCTTCTCTAACCGACCATCACGGTTTAGACATCGTAATAGTTCCGTAGACCCGGACCCCTGACCTCCACACAGACACCTCGTCTCTCATGTCTCCTAATCTTCTCTCATCCACTACTCCTTCCCTCCCACGTCTGCAAACCTTCATCTAAATTTTTTTTCCTCCTACCTAAGTAATCACGTCTTCCGTCACGGTGAGTCTAACCATGGGATTGAATGTAGCAACCCATGTGTCGACTTTTCGTTTCTCCTTTGTGTTCCTTCTCTCACGCCCTTCTCTCGTGTCGTTTGTCGTTCCTTTCTAACGAGTCTACTATTGATACCTTTGCCTAGGTAAAAATACAAACTTTTGTAAAAATAAGATTTTCATGAACGTATAAATTTGAAAAAAAAAATTTAAAGGTTGGAGGTCTACATGGTTCTTTTAATTTAGCATTTTTACTAGAACCTTATGCTATTTGTATAGGAAAGTACATTTGTGGGGTGTCACACAGAGTTTTACCATAAACGAAAGAGGACTCAGAACGTATAACTCCTAAAGTATAAAAACGACAGGGCTTCTCAAGGGTGTACGTACAAGTTGACGAGAAGAGTGAAAGAAACGTCAGTCTCTCAGGGAAAAGAAAAAATCATTGACAATAATCGTCAACGTTGTCATTTCGTCATACACAAATGTCAAATTATGAAACTTCTTAAGTTTCTGTATATTGTCTTCTTTAAATTTTGGGAGAGTTTGGATCTAAGAAAGGGATCCTTTGAGTCCTGGGAATCCAAGAAAGGGGAGAGTTCATTGGGTGACTACTGTCAAAGGACACACCGAAAGACCAACATATTCCTTTGTTCGTACTACACGAAGAATTGAGAGTCATGGTGACTCTCGACTCCTATGTTCGTCAACGGGTTTTAGATGAACCGTGACTGGAGTACGTCGAATCGACTGCATCCGTCTCTGTACCGTAACATAGAGAGTACATTTTGTCTTGTTTTATGGACTCACCATGACACAAATGACGAGACGAGGACCGGAAAGAGGTTCTTATACAGGACCTCAGGAGGTGTAAGAAAAATCACAGACGGATCGTCGTTAATAAATGTACCTACCTCCTACCGTACCGTGGGGTGAGGTCATAAGAACGGATCTCTTAGGGTACCTGTCTCCTCGGACCGTCCGATGTCAGGTACTCCAACGTTTCTCCGCCTGTGCTGACTCGCTGATTCGTGTCGTGTGTAGTCTTATGTGAATTGACTAGGAGACGACTGTCTGTGGGACTAACAAAGGTAATATAAACGATATTGTTTATTACGTTATTATTTAAAGGGAAATTCATATGGGAATAAGTACAAATATAAATGGATATCCTATTTGAGGGTCCCCATCTTAGGGATCCAGTTACGAGGATTCATAGAGACTTCGTTTTATGTGCCGACCTACTTCGTGTTCGACCTTAATTCTAACGGCCCTCTCTATAGTTATTGGAGTCTATACGTCTACTGTGGTGGGAATACCTTCTTTCGTTTCTCTTTGATTTCTCGGAGGACTAATTCCACTTTCTCCTCTCACTTTTTCGACCGAATTTTGAGTTGTAAGTTTTTTACTTCTAGTACCGTAGACCAGGGTAGTGAAGTACCGTTTATCTACCCCTTTGTCACCTTTGTCGTCGTCTGAAATAAAAGAACCCGAGGTTTTAGTGACGTCTACCACTAACGTCGACACTATAATTTTCTGTGAACGAGGAACCTTCTTTTCGATACTGGTTGGATCTGTCGTATAATTTTTCGTCCGTAATGAGACGGCTGTTTCCAGGTAGATCAGTTTCGATACCAAAAAGGTCATCAGTACACATATACGTTCCCAACCTGGTAGTTCTTCCGACTCGGGGCTTCTTGACTACGAAAAATTGTCACCACAACCTCTTCTGAGAACTCTCAGGGAACCTGACGTTCGTCTGGTTTGGTCAGTTAGTTAGGATTTCCTTTGGTTAGGACTTATAAGTCGTCTTCCTGACTACGACTTCGACTTCAAAGTTATCAACTAGATGCACTACGCTTCTCGTCTAAGTAATCTTTTCTGGGACTACGACCCTTTCTAACTGCCGTCCTCCCCTTCCCCCACTGTCACCTACTCTACCAACCTAGTGTAGTGGCTGAGTTACCTGTACTCAAACTCGTTCGAGGCCCTCTACTACTTCCTGTCCCTTCGGACCACACGGTGTCAGACACCCCAGTGTCTCTCAGTCTGTACTGACTCGTTGACTTGTTGTTAGAGACGTCGTCTGTGGACGGAAAGTAAGTGTTGACAAGACGTAGACTTTATGAAAAGGTACAAACCCCTTTTATTCTTAGAACCACCCTCTGGAGGGGAATGTCTTCTGTCCACCAGGTCTATGATAGGGAAGGGTGGGGATTTTGAACCCGTACTGACCCGAGGGGGAGTCTGAGACTTAGACCTGATTCGTGGACGTCTTCGTCCCGTAGGGTTTCTAGAATAGTGGGTCCCGTCACCGTGGTCCGGACCGAACAGAGGTACCTCGAGAAAACCGACACCAGGGGTCTGTGGACCGAAGGACGGATAAAGGATTCGGATTAGGGGGTTGGGTCGATCACTAAGACACTCGGGGAGCTACAGAAAAGTCCTTTAAGAGGAAGACAAATTTAGTCAGACGAATCTAAGACAATGAACGTTAATTCTTAGGTCTGACTAAGACATCATCATTCGGAGGTGCTACCGAGGGCCGCAAAGGATGGTTAACCCGACCTGACACATTGGTCATTCTATGACACCCTTACTGTCTCGTACTAAAGGTTTCACTCCAGAATTTTCTGTAACACCCACCGAATGTGGAGATCATAGTGAACGAAACTCTCTCTGGTTGACGGTACGACACTCCTGTGAGACTGGCAGGTCGCCTCTTCAGGTGAACCGTTCTTTTGTCCGGAGACCGGTTGTCGGTCGTGGTTGAACACTTAGTGTGTTCACTCAGTGGAATCCCTACCCAGAAGGTCGGGGTCAGTTCGGAAGTCTACCGACGTCGGAGTTCACTGTAAAACTGACAAATATTCTCTGGGACTCGATCTTTGGTCGATTTGGTGAAGACTTAAGGACTGGGAGTCTTTCCCATATCGTATTATTTACAATTAATAACTAAAGTCGGTGATTCAATATCCTACTAAACAATTTCGTCTTTAATTACTGACTGTGTGTATGTTGAGTTAATTAATTAAATGAACTGACGTAGTTTAGAATCGACGTCGTAGTCAAGAAATTAACATCGTACACCCTAGATCAAGGGACTGATCCCTAGCTTGGGTCCGGGGGACGGTACCTTCACACCTCAGTCGGTAACCTGGTGGTACCTTCAGGAGTGTTAAGATTTAAAATCGTCAGATAGTCTAACGGGAAGTTTTCCTGGTGTCGTTACACATGTGGGTGGTTATGGTACACCGTCTCACGGTTTTCACTAACCAAAACCTTTCCTCTCCTTTCCTCGTCTCTGGGACCTATTACAGGGGAGGGGTCACGGAAGGATTCACCCGCCTTAATATTCAAACCAGGGGATGTCGGGGGGGTAGTCAGTCCGATCACCCGTCCCTACATCGGTCTCAGACCGGACCACATGTTCGTCCCCTTCTTTCCTCTTTAGACTCGTCCCTGTTCCGGTGTGAACAGTTCAGTGTACTAGGCCGGTCCCCCCGAGTCGTTCACAGTCGACGTCCCCACACCGTCCCCTCGCCCGTCTATCCGTCTTTAGAGAGGTCCGACAAACCCTTTCCCCTGAATTCTTTTATCTCTTCGACCCATTCATTGACGAACCCCGGTTCCGTTGTCGGTCCTGACTCGTGAAGGTCCGTCCTCTGTCTTCCCTACACCTAAGCTAGGGACCTAACCCTTCTAGGGGACCTCCTCCTCTACCGTAGAGGGAGGTCCTAAGAACGGACCTTTTAGGGTACCTGTCTCCTCGGACTACCCGATGTCAAGTACCCCAACGTTTCTCAGCCTATGCTGATTCAAAGACTCGTGTATGTTTGATCGGACCTCAGAGAACGTGCACTGGAATTTCTGGGTCTCGAGTCCTCCTCTGTCTTAACATCGTCCCCTTCCATCTTCGACCTCTCCCCTGGGCATACAGGACTCGTGATTCCTTTACGGTCTGTATCTTAGAAGGTCCACCTGTTAATGCAAGGGTAAAATGTCTACTCCTTTGTCTCTGAGTCGCTCCTATGTCAAGGCCGGATTAATCATAGACTAACGTCGAGAATACTGTAGTGTGTCAGAGGTCCCGTCTCCGTCTCGACTGAACAAACGACCACAGGGGATGGCGAGTTTCCTCTCGGAACCCTCATCTGAACAGCGGAAAGGCACTCTGTCTGCAGACGTCTCAGAGACGACAGGACTGAAAGTCTCGACAGGGGAGGCCGGTCCGAGGGTACAGTCCGTAGGTCTTCCAGGGACTCAGTCACCATCACCGGGACAGAGTAGGTAGACGAGGTTTCTTGGGCCATGCAGGAACACTTTGTTTATACNCCCCCCCCCCCCCCCCCCCCCCAGCCCCCCTGCACGAGAGTGTACGGTTCGTTGGACAATCCGAACGTTGTTTCCCATTCCGTCTCAAAGACTGGAAGTTTCTCAAGTGTCAGGTTTCTTCCTCCTTCCTCCTCCCCCTACCCTACTTAACCCTCCAATCGTCTAACCCTCTAACCCTAACTATATCTATGTGATAACTATTATACATATTTTATCTATGTAATTACCCTTGGACGACATAAAGAGTCCCTCGAGATGAGTCACGAAACACCAGTGGATTTACCTTCCTTTGGTTTTTTTCTCCTCAATATCCATGTCCACATCGACTACGTGAAACGACAGGTCATCTTTGATCGTTGTAACATTTCGTTGATATAATTTTTTTTTTTAAATTAGAAATTTTGTTCCTCCCTCTCTTCATTTCTTTTCTTTTGACGTGCTACAGTATTCCTAATGTCGCCTCTTTTTGAATCCCACCTTACCCTTGAGAACTCTGGCCCATGGAACTTCGTAGTTTTGCGAAGAACTCCTAGTAGAGACTCGACTCACTGTCACTCTTGAGTGACCCCTTCCCTCCCACATGGTCCGTCTCCCTTGACCTTTCCAGACCTACTCACCGGGAAGGATCCCTAGTGACTCGTCCCCGGTCTAGGATTTCCGCCCCTCGGTTTTTGACTTCCTTTCGACGGATCTTTGTGAAATGTCAAATCTTTCAACTAAGATTGAGTCCCGTTTTACTCCTGTCCCTTTGGTCAATACTCCGGTGACAGCTCAGGGTCCTTATTTAGTCACTTCCGGTACTGCTACAACGACTGCTCCCCTCGACACCTGCCGTCCGCACTTCCCTTGTGACAAATGTCCTGAACTACTACTTCTCCCCCGTCTCCTCTGGACAGGGACCAGAAACATCAGGGTATTGGACTGTCAGCAGGAACAAAGGGAGTATTCAGGAAAACACAAATTAAAAGATAGTAAACGTTTGTTCTCCAGAATCGAGAGTGTACCTTGATCTTCAGGTTCCTTCCTTTTCCCGTAAACTTCATAAATTTGACAGTAGAGGGAAAGAAGGAAGGAAGAAAAGGGAAACGAAATAATTATCTGAAATAAAAAACCTCGTCAAAATCCAAACGTCTATTGTAACCGCCTTTCAACTCAAAGTGTATGGGGAGAGAAGGAAGGGTGACGGAAAGACGGACAATAATTGTAGAACGTAATCACACCATGTAAACAATGTTGACTACCCGAGGGTGACTGTGTGATAATAATTTATTTCAGGAACATTGGAATCCAGGGTGAGAAACAACATATAAGATGTACCCAAAACTGTTTACATATTACTGGTAACATCGTAGTACACCCGAAAGGACCACCAAGTCATCATTTCTTGGGCGGACGGTTTCGTTCTCTGTGTCCAAGTTAGGGACCCAGTACTTCAAAGGGACCTCTTCCTTTATCGTTGGGTGAGGTCGTAAGAACGGACCTCTTAGGGGTACCTGTCTCTTTGGACCGCCCGACGTCAGGTACCCTAGCGTCTCAGCCTGTACTGACTCGTTGATTCGTGTCGTGTCGTCGTCGTAAGAACGGACTTTTTAGGGTGCCTGTCTCCTCGGACCGGTAGGTGTAAAGTACCCCAACGTTTTCTCATCCTGTACTAAATCGTTGATTCTGTCATCGTTGTACGTCTCATTCAAAGTGACGAGATCTTTAGGGGATGAGTAGGGAGGAACGGGTGGGGTTGGGCTATTGGGATTAGAAAAGTGACAGAAGTATTCAAACGGAAAAGATCTTAAAGTGTATTGACCTTGGTACATGTTACATTAGAAACGTATAACCGAAGGAAACGAGTCGAGATACGTGAATACAAAGGAGGTACAGTAAAACATTAAACTATTGAGTAAAGAAAAAATTGTGACTTATTGTAAAAAGTGGCGAATTAATTATGAGGTAACATACCGAACTGGTGTCACAATTTCTAAGTGGATAACTTCTTGTGAAACCAACGAAGATTCAAAACTTGATGCTTATTTCGACGATATTTGTAAGTACACGTCCGAAAACGTACCTGTTTTCTAGAGTCGAGTAAACCTATTTATGGTTCTTCGTACTAACGACCTAATATACCGTTCTCAGAAGGGTAAGGAGAGTCAAGGAAAAAGAGGTAAAAGAAAAGGTACAGGTGAAGGAGGTCGTCCCTCCACCACCCCACTGGAAGGTACCTCTTTACTACGGTATCTTCACATCCAGAATTTAAACACATCTTTGTCTTTAACAGGAGGGACCCCTCACAAGAAATTCCGGTCCCTAGGAATGGTATAATTCCAGGTGATATATAACACCTTAATATGTACCCTTGTTCCCCAGTGACCGGGAGTAGTCTTAAAGTCCCCCAGATCCTTCGTTCCTTTACCGTTGGGTGAGGTCATAAGAACGGACCTCTTAGGGTCCCTACCCCCTCGGACCACCCGACGGCAGATACCCCAGCGTGTCTCAGCCTGTGCTGACTTCACTGAATCGTCATCGTCCTTCATTCTCTTTAATTCGATGTCTCAAGTAGACGTCGACTTTCTTAGGAATCACTATCCTTTCCCTTCTCGTCCTCTGTCTGTTAGAAGGATAAGTCTTACGGGACCTCCCTTTTGGTTTGAAGATCGGAAGTGAAAATTTTTATTAAAATGAATAACTAAAAATTAAATAACTAAAAACCAACACGACCCAGAAGTAACGACGTGTCCGAAAGGAGAGCACCGTGACTCGCCCCTCGAGGAGAGAGCGACCCCACGTGCCCTAGGAGTGACGTCACCAAAGAGAACAACGTCTCATGTCTGAGAGTCCGACACCGAGGACCCGAGATCTCGTGTGCGAGTTGACAACACCGCGTACTCGAATCTACGAGGTCCCTCGAATCGAGGGAGGACCTAGTCCCTAGCTTGGGTACAGAGGACGTAAACCGTCCGCCTAAGAAAGGAAGACTTGGTGGTCGCTTCAGGGTGTCCCTGGTGAAGATTGAGATGAAGTCCCTGAGCCACAGTTTGTCCTCGGACCCGACCTTCACCCGGTGTGTCTTTTGTAGGAGGAGAGAGGAGGTTAAGTTTCTTCTGTTCTTCGTGCGACTACACTACCGATTCGGGTGAACGTGGCAAATAAATTTTTCTTATCGACATTCCATTTTTACGTCTACAAAAGAAGTAACATTTTCTGTCGTCAATTTTTTCCCTTCTTTATTTATACTACAATCTTTAATAAAATAGTACATGTTGTTTGGGGACTATAGACCCTCGTTAGGGTTCTTGAGTATTGTACATGTTTAAACACGACTTCTTGTCGAAGTGAAACTTGTGGAATCTCGTCTACAACCTTTGACCGATCTACCACTTTTACCAGTATCGAAAAGTCTAAGACTTTCTGAGACCTAAACAATGAGCCACTACCGTTCCCAGATGACATTATATTAAACGTAGCTCAGTCTCAATTATTCTTAACAAGATGAGTAATTATACAAACATTAGTAAGAAAGTAAGGATGCCAATTCATCGTGTCATAAATCCTTTTCCCCCTTTGCCGACTCTTCACGTTTCCCCTTCCTTTTCCCTCCCTGGATTCACCTTACGATTCCTATTCTCTTTCCACTACCCCTCCTGGTCTTAGAGGGTAGAGAAGTGAGAAAAGACAGTGGAGTCGTCGCACGACACCGGGTGACACCTCTCCCCGGTCCGACATCAGGTCGGACCGGACGGAATTTGGAGTGGTAGTGGTTTCCCGTCTGCTACGTCCTCGTAGACCGTCGTAGTCCGCTTCTTACTCTTGTTCCTCCGACCTACTCTTTCTTTCCTCTCTGTGTCTTTTCCTACTGGGTTCCTTTACCTACGACCGGAGGACGCCGAGAGAGGAGACTCCTGGTGGTTCCTTTCTTCATAGACGTGCTTAATTGTGTCGTCTGGTGAGAAACTACACCTCCCCTATTCTCTGTCCTTGTTCGTCTCCAACGGTTCAGCTCCGTGCAAGACCGATGTCTCTTCCCACGTCCTCTCTCTGAGCTCCTCCCGTCACCCTGGAAGACCCTCCCCAAGGGTTTACCCCTCTCGACGGGGACGGTGGGGTGCTCCGGTTCCTCACACGTGACCCACTACCCACACCTCCAACCGACCCCGTTTCCCAGTCGTCCCCACTCCCACAGACCGGTCGAGAGGGGCCTCGTAGACACTCCGTGTCGACACCAGTCTCCAGTCCCAGTCGGGGTGATTCGTGACTTTCGCCGGAACTCGAGGGCCTTCCGACGAACCGCCTGGAAGGAGAAGAGAAGGAGGGCGAAGGCGAGTAGAACGAGACGAAAATCGAGGCGAAGTTTGAATGACCGTGTCCTGTTCCGAACCTGGACGTCTCTTTGTCACTCCCGCCTAGTTGTCTCACTCTCTGTTTTCTCTGCATACCTCTTCCTCGTCGGGTGGTTTGTCTTGAGCCACCAGAGGTCGGTGTACCGGACCCTGGGGCCGGGGCGACCTCCGTCCGGGGGACTCGGTTACGAGGGCCGGGAACCAGAAGGCTACAAACGAAAGATTGTCGCTCCTATAGTCGTAAAATGAACGAAGACACAATGTCTACGAGGAAGGTCAGACGACCCCAACGGATAAGGTGGACTCGAAGAAAAAGAAAAAAGTCGAAGAAAAAGTCCTATGAAAAATTTTTTAATTATAAATAAATAAACCGACATGACCCAGAAATCAACGTCGTACACCCTAGATTAAGGGACTGGACCCAAGTTTGGACCCGGAGGACGTAACCCTCGTACCTCAGAAACGGTTACCTGGTGGTTCCTTCAGGACCCTATGACAAGTATAGGTACGGGTGAAGATGAATGAAAGGTGGAAATTAAAGTGTTACCATAAGAAATCAAGATCCCTTTCAGTTCTTGTTTTACTCGAGGGACACCCGTAAAACTGACCCTGACGTAGTTAGACGGACTCCGTTTCCCTATAAAAATCCACCACCACAAACCAGTGATTCAACACAGGTTGAGAAACATTGAGGTACCTGACATACATCGGGTGGTCCGAGGAAACAGGTACCCTAAAGGTCGGTTCTTGTGACCTTACCCAACGGTAAAGGAAGAGGTCTTCTAGAAGGGCTGGGTCCCTAGTTTGTGGATAGAGGACGTAACCCTCCGTCTAAGAAATGGGAACTCGGTGGTCCCTTTGGGATAGAAACCCACATGCGATAAAAATTATTTTTGCCGATCTAGCGGGAGGTTTCTCGACGAGGTTAAACATGGGGTGTTAGTACTTTACGTTCCGAGTAAAAGGGTATTGGAATGGTTGTGAATAGTAATTGGAAAAAGGACAAACGGTTAGACTACACCTTCTTTTTAACCGTGGAAGAAAATAAAGAAGAAACTATTTGACCTCTTCCTTTACCGTTGGGTGAGGTCATGACAACGGACCTTTTAAGGTACCTACCTCCTCGGAGCATCCGATATCAGGTACCCCAGCGTTTCTCAGTCCGTGCTGACTCACTGAAGTGAATGAAAGAAAGAAAAGAACTATTTGATAGGTAAATATAAGAAACGGATAAAAAAGATAAGTCAATCACAAATAAAAAGGAAATTAAACGTGATTAAGAAATGTATTAAATCCATATATAAAAAGTCGATTAAAGGAGGTCAGAAAAAAAATGAAGTTTCTTAGAACCCAGTATGTAAATTCAAAACTACAGTAGTTTTTCAGGTGAATAAAGGAAAGGTTCAACCATGAAATATAGTACAAATTCTTCAAGAAGAGATGGTGGGTCCAAGATTTGGGTAAAAGGACATTAAAGAAGAGTATGAACATACAAAAGTAAAAGGGTAAACCGAGAAATTCAGGGGACGTTAAATAAAACACTCCCTCGGATTACCTCCCGAAATGAAGCAAAAGGATTCACCTATGGGTTAACAGAGTTGTGGACAATGACTTATCGGGTAATAAAAGGGTGACTAAACTTTTAATAGAAAAGGTATATGAGTTAAGGGTGTACTTCCTCTGGACGAAAATAATAAAAGATGGGGTAGGGCGATTGACCAAACAAATAAGGACACAGGCATGATGTAATCAATTATAATGACGGAATATCTTACGGAATTATAAATATTTCTTTCATTTGGAAAGGAATACAACTTCTTCGCATAAAAGAATGAAAGTTTACACACTAATACTTATACATAATTTGAAGTGGTTTACAAAAACTCTGTAGATGAACGTTACCAGTGTAAAAAGATTAAATTGGATGGATACTATACTCATATAAAATTTTTAATAGGGACGGTAGAATTGTATTTAAAGTTTATAAAATTAACGTAAGGTAAAGAATTACAAAATCCTAAGAATGTTGCTATGAATAATCTACCTATATATTTAACAAACCACAATAAAAGTAGACTAAAACATTAGTCTCAGTATTACCGAAATCTCTTACTTACACTATATCGGAAAACACATTCAAAGTCCATATGTCGTAATGTCAAGTTGTAGACTTATGGGGTGTTTCACTAGTGGTGGTACTCAGAGTAATGGTAGGTAGTGGGGCATCAACTGAGAGAAGTAGGTAAAGAGGGTAGACAGGGGGTGGAAGGAAGGGAAGACCAATGGTTTAGACAAAAGACATATGTACTCAAAGAAATACCTCGAACATTACCAAAATCCGACTACATAGTAGTAGAGAGCAATAAAGATGGACGCCCGTAGTAGAGGAACTAAGGAGACAGTGATCGAAGGAACAGAGTGACAGCGTAGTCAGATAGGGACCAGGTGAGTGAAGAGACGTCACGACGTCGAGTCTAAGTGGTAAGGGATGTTACGAAAAATAAATCAGGTAAGACACAAGTAGAGTAATGTAGGTACCGACGACGACAAATCAACGATTCAGCACAGGTTGAGAAACGTTGGGGCACCTGACAACGGGGTGGTCCGAGAAGATAGGTACCTTAAAGGGTCCGTTCTTATGACCTCACTCAACGGTAAAGAAAGAGGTCCCCTAGAAGGGCTGGGTCCCTAGCTTAGGGGTAGAGGAAGTGACCGTCCGTCTAAGAAATGACGACACGGTGGCCCCTTTTGGTGTAGGTGCCATCGGGTTACGACTCAGAGCATAAAGTTACTTTTTAGTATTATAGGAAAAGTCTAGGAGGGACATGAAGTGTTCCCAGGTAAAAACTTCTGTTCTATGGTTACTTTAATAGTCATCCGTCATACATAATATAAAAGTGAGAAAGACTTAGGCTTAGGGATCCCTATCCCAGTTCCTTTAATACGAAAGGTTTGAAGGGGGTGGGTCCATAAAGAGTCCGGGAACCCCGGGACGAGACTGGGTCGTCAAGAGTGGCGACCGAGGGATACAGTCTCAGGAGTCTCTGACGAGATAGAACTAGAACCGTTCTACAGGTTCAACCTCAAATGGTAGTAGATGGGTCGTAGAGGGGGTTCATAGGGATTACCAACATCTTAGGATGTTGGACCCAAGTTCGAGGATAATGGATTACCCGACCGGAGCGGAAATAAGTGAAAGATTGGGTCTTGTCTACGGACTTGTTAGAAGTGTTGTCGTCGACGGTGTATCGGAGGTTGACGGTCCTGGACGAGAAGACGGCCTGTACGAGGTGGAGGCGGGGGATGAGGGTTCAGGGTGGAAACCGGGTCCCTACAACAGACGAGGACGAACGTCCGACTCTTACACAGAAAGAATCTTCGGAGTGGTCCTGGGTGAATCCCACTCCTAAAGGTCAAACCCGACCAGGAAGTGACTCCGAGACGGGAGGAGGGTCGAGAAACGGGTGTCACCAGTTCGACTACCGACGTAGGACTCCCTGGGACGGTGGGACGTCCGGTAGAGGAGGGAGCAAATCTGTTGTGTCTCCTTACGCCAGACAGGTGAGACCTGAGGAGCGGGTGGGAGAAGTAGGGAGGGGAAAAGGGACACGAAGTCCCACCCGTCCTTCGTCTGGGACCCGCGTAGTAACTTGTAGAGCCCCTGGTCTCCGCGTGATCGACGATGGACGAACGTTCGGTCAACAAACTAGACGTCCTTAAAATACTCGCCCAACGATTTATACCAACCACCACCAAATCAACGATTCAGCACAGGCTGAGAACGCTNACGCCAGACAGGTGAGACCTGAGGAGCGGGTGGGAGAAGTAGGGAGGGGAAAAGGGACACGAAGTCCCACCCGTCCTTCGTCTGGGACCCGCGTAGTAACTTGTAGAGCCCCTGGTCTCCGCGTGATCGACGATGGACGAACGTTCGGTCAACAAACTAGACGTCCTTAAAATACTCGACCAACGATTTATACCAACCACCACCAAATCAACGATTCAGCACAGGCTGAGAACGCTGGGGTACCTGACATCGGGTGGTCCGAGGAGACGGGTACCCTAAAAGGTCCGTTCTCATGACCTCACCTAACGGTAAAGGAAGAGGTCCCCTAGAAGGGTTGGGTCCTTAGCTTGGGTCCAGAGGATATAACGTCCGTCTAAGAAATGGCTGACTCGATACTCCCTTCAGGTTCGTTGACAATTTTTAATCTAAATATATGCAAGTGTTACTTTAATACAATGTTCGTTTCCATTGTGTGTGATTGTTCAGTAGTTAAAGACCACTGACACGAAGTAACTGATGATAGACACAGGATTCCAATAGACGCAGACAGTACAAAGATTCCCCTTTGGCACATACTACTGGACCATGGTGCTTAACAGGGTCGAGGTACAAGTTTCCGTAGGACACCCATCGAAGTTTTCGTTAGGGTCCTCCCCCTAAGTGTGGAACCTTCTTATTACGATGTTTGTGCCCAAACTAAGAAGAAAGTCACTGACAGATTTGTTAGAAAAGAATTCTTTCACTACCGTTTTACAGTTTTTACGTCTAATTTCCATTTGTACACATCGCAGACATCGGAAGTGTAATATTTATCGAGGTTGTACCTTTCCGACAAGAAGGTTATAAATTTTCACTTTCACTTCAGCGAGTCAGCACAGGTTGAGAAACGCTGGGGTACCTGACGTCGGACGGTCCGAGGAGACAGGTACCCTAAAAGGTCCGTTGTTATGATCTCACCCGACGGTAAAGGAAGAGGTCCCCTAGAAGGGTTGGGTCCCTAGTGTGGGTCCAGGGGGCGTGACATCCGTCTACGAAAAATGGTAGACCCTACAACGAGTACAGTAACTCCTTACTTACTTCAAGACTGTGCCGAAAAGTGAAAAAAGAATATTTAATATGTTTTATGATTGGTTGTACGTACAACCTTGATGTAAGGAAACAGTCAACGTTAGTATCTGACGGATGTCTGTGTTCTCAGGTCGTTTTTAGTTCCTCAATAAGAAATTCTTAGTTATCGGATATTCCCCCTGTAGGGACTATCGGATCACTGATTCAGAGGTTCGAGGGTTACGAGTCTCAAGTTAGCGACCAGTCCCTTGATCTAAGGTGTAAGACATTGATTCTCAAACGTACGGTGTTACTTCTGGACCATGTTGTGTTATTTATTTTTATTCATAAAAATTTTATGAAACGAGAAGTCGGAAGGGAACATCGAGTCAGTCATTTCTTAGACGGACGTTACATCCTCTGGACACAAGCTAAGGACCCAACCCTTCTAGGGGATCTCTTCCTTTACCGTTGGATGAGGTCATAAGAACGGACCTCTTAGGGTACCTGTCTCTTCGGAACTTCCAAGGGTCAGGTACCCCAGCGTTCTCAGCCTGTGCTGAATCGTCGATTTGGTAGTGGTAATTTTTTTTTATCTGATATACTTTAGACGTTATTTTTATCACATATAAATAATAAACATATAACATACGATACATAGGAAAAATAGTCGTTTTAGATATTATTTGAATCCGTATGTCTATATATATACGGAAGAATATATATTCTTGAATTTATATATTCAAGGGAAGAGGTCCCTTAGAAGGGTTGGGTCCCTATCTTGAGTCCAGAGGGTGTAACGTCCGTCTAAGAATTGGTCGATTCGGTGTTCCCTTCGGGTTCTTATGACCTCACCCATCGGATAGTGAAGAGGTCGTCTACAAGGGTTGGGTTCTTAGTTTGACTCCAGAGGACTTAACGTTCGCCTAAGAAATGGCTGACTCGATAGTCCCTTCGGGTATATTTATATGTGTGTGTAATATGTGTGTGTGTGAGAAACAGGTCTCTCGGTCAACAATTTGTAGCTAGTTCAACAATTTGTAGTCAGAGGAGTAGACGTTTCACCCTATTATTGCGGATGGACGTCTTTCGAACATACTCCTAATCTATGTTGGACTTAGACTTCGTCAGTCGTCTCCCAGTGGTAGTTGTGAGTGTACAAACCATTAGTGGGGTGGATGGGTAAGGACCGGTCCAGTCTCCTTTCGACCCCTGGACACGTTAATGAAATGAACCCCAGGAACAGGAGGTGATATTTTCAGGTGGAGAGGAGAACTAATATAGTAGAGACTCATGAACAGGTAGTTAGTGAGGTGAGAAATACAAAAGAAGAGGGACCTAGTGAAGGAACACTGGATCTTTGTACGGTTGTAGATAGAAGAGATCCGATTTTTTTTTTTTTCAAAGAAAGGACTAGAATTCGATGGTAGGGGTGAAACAGATCCGGAGGAGACGGTTGAAAGATCTGTTTTTTCGGTCGATAGTCCCGAGAAAGGGGGGTCGAGGGTGGGTGGGGAATGGGACAATGTTCGACGGGAGGGAGGTATCACTTGGAGTAGAGAGTCTTACTCAGAGGTGACTGGGTGAACGACCTGGGTTGTGGAGACGGGGTTGGAGTAGACTAAGTTAGAGAAGAACTTTAACGAGAACAGGAGGTATATCGTAAAGAGGTCTCAAAGGAACATAGAGACTAATAAAGGAAAGGGTGAGATCAGTGGTACTGTAAGACGGGAACCAGTCAAAGGAAATCAAGGGTCCAAAGTCAGATATAGGGCACTTCTGTCGCGGACACCAGACACACCAACCAACAGGTCCTTTGTAGGTAGGAGGGGGTGAAAGAAAGATACTCTACGAAGGAATAGTGTACCGGGTTCCCGGATCCCCTCTGACCGAAGTGGGGACCCGAGTTCCTCTCTTCGGTTAGTCTCTTTGTTATAAGGTCGGGAGCGGTCCTCAGTCAAGTCCTTACCTGTTCGTACCTTCTCTAATAAGGTACTGATGTCATAGATCATACGGACAGAAGGAATCATAGTCTTAACGTCGACCCGTGTACCTACGGGTCCTTTCTTTTTTTTCCGTAAGACATCGGAGGGTAAATTGCCCCACACCGGTTCAAGACAGGTTATCCCGACTCGTCTTGGATCGTCGTTTGTTGTCACACGGGAAGTCTATTTCCCCGTCCAGAAAGGGAACGGACTTCAGTGGATCCTGAATTGTCATTTTGGGTCGAATAGCGAAAAGGAGGGCTTTAGTAAGTGTAAGTCCTTGTCCCCAGGACAAAACTAAAAAGAATCATAGTGGTTGGGGACCGGGGTGTCGAGGTTGTTAAAACAACGAAAAATGAAAGGTGGAGGTTAGTGTACCAGTACTTGTGTCTCAAGACCAAACAAACACACAAAAAAAACGACGTCACACGTTGCACGTCCTAGAATCAAGGGACTGGTCCATAGTTTGGGTACGGGGGACGTGACCCTCGTGTCTCAGAGTCGGTGTCCGGGTGGTCCCTTCAGGGTTGTGACTCTCGAGATCCCCCAAACCCTAAGTAGCGGTGGAGGAGAGGTCGGGTGACAGTGTGAGGAGCGACCTGGATGTCAAGAAGAGGTCCGCAGATGCCTCGGAGGGACTCAGGTCAGAGAGGGGTCCGTTCAGACAGGGGCAACATGGGTTCCGACTAGTCTCGTTCCGGGACGAGAGGTTCTAACCGGTACGTGACTTAGGAGGGCGTCTCGGGTCCCTCTCAACCTACTCCGGACCCTTCGACCAGTCGTCTATTAAGACCACTAGGTGTCCGACCCCTTTCGGACTGGGAGTCCCCTTGGGTCTCGAAGGACAGGTCGACGCAGGTCATGTCTGTCCCCGGTCGGAGGTTCGGGAGGGACGGGGAGGGGTGGGGTACGGAGTCTCGGAAACGAGAGTGTCAAGGGTGCCGTCCTTGCGGAAGAGGAGGGACTAATGTTCCACTTAGGGGTAAGTAGAGAATTGTAGACAGCGCTTACAGTCGAGGAAATACCGGAAGAGGGTTTAAGCGCGCTACCAAAGGAGGTAAACAGTAAGTACGGCCGTGAAGAACTCCCGGTAATAATCGGTCCGTGACATTAATGTGTCCATTGTGTGGATGCGACGGAAACTCAGACGCCCACTCCTCCGTCTACTTATTTGTCTTGTTCAAGTTTTTTTAAATAACAATAAGAAAAGTAGAAAAGAGGGCAACATTTTTATTACGTGTGTGTAGTATTTGGGAGTGTTTTAATAAAATTTTTCAGTCAGGGAGACTGTAGTGATAATGATTATGAAACCATATTTTAATAGGTCCAACATAAATGATAAAGTGTTTTAACCGAAAGTTCGTATGACAAAACGGATTAAGTAAAACCTGTAGACAGGTGTATATTCCCCTACTGTCTCCTGTTCTACCAACCTACCGTAGTGGCTGAGTTACCTATACTCAAACTCGGTTGAGGCCCTCTACCACTTCCCGTCCCTTCGGACCACACGACGTCAGGTACCCCAGCGTTTCTCAGTCTGTACTGACTCGTTGACTTGTTGTCGGTTTGTATTTACGTCGACGTAGAGTAAGAAATTCTCGACATCGGACACATTTACACGCCCACTTGGTGTCACCTGAGTTAAGGGCCCAGTGTCTGTAAAGGCAATGCGAGTCAAGAGGAGATAATGGTTGGAGTGACATACTTTTCGAAACAGATATGTAGATACACGTAACCGTGCTCCCAGAGACTTCCTATTTTAGGAGCTTCGTCCCTGAAGGGACCACCACGCTACCTATTCCCAGACGGACCCCTCCCTCCACGTTCCCCCCAAGTACAAACCCTTGTGTACATTCTTAATTTCTAAAATTTTAATTTTTTTATTTTTTGATTTTTTTTTTTTTCCCAGACGGACCTTCTTTCTACGACCTGAGGATAGAGGTACGTCGTGGTATCTCGACGTCTCTCTCGTGCGACGAAACTCCGGACTTGTCCGACCCGACACAGTGGGTCCTGTGAGACAAAGACCCGTTTCTTTGAGGACCCTATTCGGTCCTCGCCACCCCGAAGGTACCACCGAGTCACCATTTCTTAGACGCACGGTCACGTCATCTACACGCAAGTCAGGGACCTAGTCCTTCTGATTTGTTAGTCGTGTTCCCCAACCGGGGACCGACCTCGACGTCCCTCAGGTTTATCGAGTATAGTACATGTCTCACACGAGTCACTCGGTCCGTGAACGATTTCCGAAGTCTGCTTTCTTTCGTAAAGTAGGAGCACCACTAGAGTAATAGTCGAGGTCCCATGTCTACTCCTTTGACTCCGTGACTGTCCACTGTCCATTCACCTCCTCCGTCTTACACTTGGGTCCACCAGAATAGGTGACGTGGGGAGGTGGGTAGAGGGGTCGGGGTGGGGGATGGGGTAGGGTGGGGGCTGGGGGTGGGCGTTGACGTCTTCCTGCAAACCTCACAAAAGGACTAGAGAGAAAGACGGTCGCACGAGACACCTCTCCTTTTACTGTCGTGGGTCTGACTCTATTTTAGAGGTCTTTGCAAGTTACTGGCATACTTGAGTACTTACTTGTCTTCGTGGGTCTTCCCGAGGTTCTGGTGTACGACCTCCTAGGAAGGGCCGAGGCACCGCAGCAGTTACAACGTGTATTGCTAAGACTAGGTCCCGTTCGGTTGTTCCGTCGGAAGAACCCAGTGAACAAATGTGTGTCCACAGATTCTACGTTTGTGCCTCCATCGACAAGTTCATTGAGTACACCAAACCCCATCTCTCCTTAAGAGATCCTTTCAGACTAAGGTCTCAGTAGACCCTGGTAACGTGGTCGTTCGGACAAACTTAGACTATAGTCCTCGGAGGGACTACCGAGTCACCATTTCTTAGGGGGACAGCTACGTTCTCTGTACCCAAGTTAGGGACCAGACCCTTCTAGGGTGTACGACGACTCGTTAATTCGAGTACGTGGTGTTGATAACTCGGACACGAAATCTTTTGGACCCTCGGTGTTGAGGACTCGGGGGTGCGACGTCGAGGACTTTGCGCTCACGGGATCTCGGGCACGAGGAGTGCTCTCTTCGGTGACGTCACTCTTGGACGTGGGGTGTTGATCTCTTTTCGGGCTCTTCGCTACCTCTGGGTCGTGTCAGTTTTTATTTTTATTTAGACTTTGGTCCTAGGTTTCGTAAACGGTAGTCCGGTAAAGTAAAAATTAAAAGTCTACCGTGTGTCTGTGTGTGAGAGGAAAGGGATGGTAGAGTGCACGAGTTAGCTCACGGCAGAGGGAACAGGACTACTCGACCAGCGGCCGACCCTCGAGCCGACCCGTCCCACGTCCTTGTCTCCCCGACACGGTGCGTCCTTCCTCCGTGGATGGAACCGAAGTTTCTTCAGGAACCGTGGAGACTGCGGGAGGTCCCGTTGTAGCTAGAGTCTTTCGAAGCGGTCACGGTAGTCGGGCGACAGGAGGACGTCAAGAGGACGTCGCCGGAACACCTTATATTCGTCCTTGACGCCCCCTTCCAACCATTCCCAGTTTCAGTTGCAGTGGTCCTCTAAATGCCAAGGGAGACTGGGTTCGATGTCAGTAATGGCGGTACGGATAGTGTTTCCCACATACGTTTCCCACAGGTGTACTGTTCGATAAATGCAGTTGTGACCTTTGCACCCCTTTGAGGGACCTTCAGGTCGCCAATTCTGAGGTACGAAGGTGACGTCCCCTACACCGAAACTAGGGACCATCCCCTTTGACTCTAGGGTATACGGAGCTCTATGTCAGTTCTTTTGTTCCCCGAAGGGACCGCCAGGTCACCAACTCGGAGGCGGAACGTTACGTTCCCTGTGGCCGAGGTAGGACCAGACCCTTCTGCGGTGCACGGTTCCTCGTTGATTCGGGCCCGTGGTGTTCATGACTTGGACACGAGATTCTCGGACCTCCAATGTTGACGACTTCGGACGAGTGGGATCTCGGGCACAAAGTGTTGTTTCCTTCGGTGCTGTTACTCTTCGGACACGTGTCGTTGTTTCTCCCCGGGGGCGATCGGCGTTAATCTCTTTTGGGTGTACGTCGTTACTTCTCCGTGCGTCGGTTATTTGTTTGTTTATGTGTTAAAAAAAAAAATTTCTGGATAGAAGGGTGTCCCTACATCCCCTTTCCCGTGGGAGTACAACTATTCTCACATTGGACTTAGTTTTAAAAACCTCCCGCAAAACCTTTATAAATGGTTTCTATTTTACGAAAGTGGGAAGATTAGTAATTAAGGGGACGAACCTTAGGTAGGGAATTTTGTACGTGTATTTACGATATAGTGTATTTTTGTAATGTATTTTACCAAATTCTTCTTCGTGATACGTATTTTCGTTCTTTAACCGTTGTAGAACGAATTGTCGGTACTTTCTTTTTCAGGTCATCTAACCATGATGAAAATTTTGACTTATTGCATTATAAAGACTGTAAAATTCTTCGGTAAGGATGAAGGATAAACACAGGGTAAAACGACAATTTGATAAATGGAAAGAGCCACAAAGGACGAAATGGAGACAGTGAACGGAAAGTTAAAACAAATGCCACCTTTACAAAAAGTTTTCGATAGCTAGAAACGAAAAGAGAGTGGTCACAATAGGAATCTTTTAGGAGGGAACGGTGGTTCCAATGTCTTTGTTAGTTTTTGGACACAAAAACAGATGTTGAAAATCCTGAGAAATTTTTTTTTGTTTGGTGTACATTGATAAATTAGAGACTTTAAATAAGACTAGACAGTACATTTCCACTAGTAATTGGAATAAAAGAAGGTGTACCAATCAATCATTAGGGGTGTGGTGAATAACTTATTAGGTAGTAGAAGGACTTCTAAGTTTTACACTGGACTTACTTAAACAGAAATTTCAGTCAGATAGGATTCTCTTATGTTATGTACGTTCTGAGACCTCCTATGTAAAATTTTATTTGTTTATTCAGTTGGACTTTCTCGTCAGGAACGAGATAGAGTGGGGAACGTACAGGAAGGTAGTGGGGGTTCCGTCAAAATACCGAAAAAATGAAGAGAAGAAATTTTAAAAAAACACTTAAACAGTTTGTCGAAGATATGGTGAAGGTATTAAATAGGTAGATTCTTCTTATCTAGAAGAGTCCACCGAGTCACCATTTCTTAGGGGGAGGGTTCCGTCCTCTGTACCCGAGATAGGGACCCAACCCTTTCTACGGGACCTCCTCCTTTACCGTTAGGTGAGGTCATAAGAACGGACCTTCTTAGGTACCTGTCTCCTCGGACCACCCGATGTCAGGTACCCCAACGTTTCTCAGTCTGTACTGAATCGTAGACTCGCGTATGTGTGTGTTTGTGTGTGTGTGTTATACATACGGATTTCCCTTTAAAGTTAAAAGGAGATTTCTAACAGAAGGGGTTCTCCTTTCTTGTAAAAGATTTCGTCTCACTCTCATTCTGTTCGAGTTACTTGAAAAAGGTTTAAGGTTGAACTTACAGAGAATTGCGGATCTCCCTTCGCACAGAGTAATTCACTTTCAGACTCGAAGGTGGTAGTGGTGGGGGCTTTTCGGAACGGCTGTTCAGGAAGGAACAGTAAGAGCGAAGCTCCCAGGATTGAGGCGACACCTGAAGCGGTTTTTATTTCGTTGGCCACTTCGTTCTACAACGTCCTGAAAGTCGAAGTGCCTCCTCCGGCGGTGGCACCAGTCGAACCGAGCTGTCTTTACGGTGCCAGTGGGTGGACGTCGAAGTTTGAGAGAGTGATCTCCGGCCGTTTCTGAGTCAAACGTCGTCTGAGAGTCTCGGTCTTGTGGCCGAGGTTTCTTCTGAACCTTTAGTTCGGACAACTTCCTCCTCTCCAAGGGGGTTCTTTTCCTACCCCCTGTTCCCCCGACCCCCTACCACCACTCGCCCGAGAGTATCTTCTCTGACTTCTAGGGACGTGTGCACTCGGAGTCTCTCTCCCTTTCTCATTTTGTGGGTTGGCACGGAGCCAGGGGATACATAGAAATTTCGTGAATCGTCTTCGGTGGGAGGAAAGGTTCAGAAATATTCCTCCTGTGTTTTGTCCAACGGGGAGGCCTCGAATCCTTTCTGTCTCGTGGCGGGGGTCGGATCGTGGTTGGGATCACTGGACCCCGTCCCCTCAGAGAAGACATTTTAAGTAAAAAGAATGAGACGTCGTCTCTACTGTTACATCCACAAATGTCCTCCCAAACCCTTCTAGGAGACCTCCTTCTTTACCGTTGGGTGAGGTTATAAGAACGAACTTTTCAAGGTACCTGTCTCCTCGAACCACCCGATCTCAGGTACCCTAGCGTTTGTAAGTCTGTGCTGACTCACTGATTTGTGGTGGTCGTTGTTTTCCCGAATTTCATAAGGAGTTGTCAGGAAAGGGGACTCACCTAGGGTCGGTGTTCACGAGTGAGAGTTGAAACGGCCGAGTGTCCATTGGTGGTCGTCGAGACAGTGTTGAATCCCCAGAGGGACGGGGTCGGTCAATTTCTTTTTTCTAGGTCGAGTTGAGCTTTTAGAGGTCGAAAGGAATCTCGTACGGTCTGAAAGGGTAAATTACATAGTGTTAGTGGTTGGGGACTTACTGTTAAAGAGGTTGACGGGGCGGAACAAACAGAAGGATAAATATCAGGTGTTTCTGACCATACAACATCTCTTAACCTTTCACAGGATCGACACTGAGACTCGTTTCTCCCCCCTCCCTTCCTCTTCGTCTTTTGTTTCTTTGTCTCTCTTGAGTGTTTCGATTTTTCGTCAAAGTCTGTACTCGATCGTTTACGAACACTACTTAAATTCCCTTAAAAATTAAAACACCGAGACTGACCACTATGTTTGTGAACGGGTGTAATCAACCTCGAAAATCCACCGTTCACTGTCTTTGTGTGAACAACCGAATTCGTTTTTCCTCCATAAGTAATATGTTCATCCTATAGAGTTTTCGGTTCCCGTTTTATGTCACCAGACCTACTTCTAACCTTACCCCTCTCGGTTACACAAGTTCTGGTCTTCGGTGTAAGAGAAAGTTCGAGAATACAGACCTGGTGTACCGTCTTTTACCGGTTAGGCGTGACTTAATAGGAACGTCCTTGTCGGTGGACGTCTCGGTCACACGGTTTAAGGTCGGGGTTTAAGGGTCTATGTCTTAGGTTAACTGGATTAGACCGGTGTCCAGGTAGGTGCCAGGTTAGTTGGTATTTGTCTGTCCCCACGTTGGGTCCTGTCGGTCCCGACGGTCCCTGGGAGAATCCCTTCCATCCCACCCTCCTCTTTTCTTCTGGATGCAAAGGTCACACACGAATACGCACGTACACACGATCGAGTGAGTACGGACTGAGAAACTCTAGGATACCTGACATTGGACGGTCGGAGGGGTCAGGTACCCTAAAAGGGCCGTTCTTAAGACCTCACGGGAGGAGGTCCCCTTAGAAGGAAGGACCCAGAGGACGTGACCATCCACCTAAGAAATGGTGACTTGGGGGACCCTTCAGTGGGTCAAGGGTCCTGACTGTCCACTAGATCATTTGGGGAATAGGTCGGAAACATGTTTTGGTGGTGTACAGACCAGAACCTCGTTAAGACGAAACTCTGTCTACATTACCTCAATCATTCCTGATGTTCTTTTTCCCTCCTTCTATAATTCCAGAGAGACAGACGGAGGTTTCCTCTGACTCCACTCCTCCGGATCTTAGACTAAGATCTAGGGATCTCGATGTCTCTATCTTGACGATTGAGGTCACGTAGGACACTGAAGAGGATGTACAGACATGTACATGTATTTGATATTTACGTTTGTTAATAGAAAATGTGTGTCAAACCTTTATACGAAAACAAGGACGAAGAGTGTGACAGTTGTAAACAGGAGACCAGTAGTTTGTGACACGATCTAGTAGTAAAAATTTCCGAGGAACACACGGTAAAACAATTTATGGGGCTTACACGTGTATATTAAAAGTATTACCCTTTTGTTTACCAAATTTTCTTTCTAGTTAAGGGAACTTGCAACCCCCTTCCATCGTTTGACCACGAATTATCTTTGTATAAAAGACATAGTTTCCCGAAAAGAAATCTACATTGAGTGAAGTCAGTTCAATTGGGTTTTTTTTTTTCTTTCCCTTATACTTGAGTGGTTCGTGGGTGATTCGTAGTCCAGTCCTTCCGTGATATCTTTACTCTGTAAAACAGACAGACCGTCGAGGACGGTGTATACTACTACCACCACCTCGCCAAAATACTACGGGACACCGTGTACTGGACTTAGATTGGTTAGTGTCATACGACCTACGTTACTAACCAGGTCCTCCACCCGTACATGGGGATACTCCCGGTTAGTCTTCGGAAGAAGACTCTGACGATACCTAAGACCCTACTTCATCGGGAGGTAGGGGACCCCGTTACTTCGGACCTCGACGGTCGTTGGTAGTACCGTTCGTGGTCCCTGTTGTGGGATAAACCTTTCTTTCCTACATCTTTTTTCGTGTCAGTTCCATGTCGTTCTCCTTTAATGACTGATGAGCACAGATTTTGTGAAAGTGAAGTAGAGGATCCATACACTTGGTTGTCAGTGGATAAGAAAGGAACAAATTTAATCAATCGTAAAAGAAAGGTAGTGATTGTCAGTTCGTAAGATTGACTGTCTCCGTATCTTTCTCTTGAAACAGGAGTTTTGTCAGGCTCGTTTTCGACAATTGTCGGGATAAAATTCCTGTATTTTTGACTCCGACTCTTTATTACACAAGGTCAATGCGTCGAGACACACCTTCTATCTCCGACCTTACATGTGGAGAAAAGTAATGTGTTTGAGTCGTAGTCGGGTGACCACCGAATGTTGTACCCACCTATGGCCGTCTCACTTTAGGATTCTCGTCCTCAAAGTTAAGACATGGAGACCCGTGTCGAGGATCTCTACCCCGGTGTCACCCCGAGACTTAACTGTTTCCTGACTTGTACTTGTGGGGACTTCTGGACATCCACCCAACTCATGGGTGTTGTTTTGGGAAACCTTTACAGGTTCGGAGTCTAGCTTTACCGGTTTGGTTGTCGATTGGTTTTCGATTGACTCGTAGAACCTTTGTCTCTCCCCGTGTACGTCCTCCTAGGACCCAGTTTGTCTCCCCTCCCTAAAAGTCAACCACTGAACGTATCTACAGATTCGTGGGAGCTAAAGGTAAGGGGACTCCAATTTTGAAACGGTGTCTTCAAGAAAGGGGTCGTCACGGAGGTTTCGAAGTGGTTCCGTTTTAGGAAATGAAAGATGTAACGTCCCCGTGGGTCTAATAACGACAACAATACACACGAGTCAGTACAGGCCGAGAACCACTGGGGTACTTGACATCGGACGGTCCGAGGAGACAGGTACCCTAAGGGGTCCGTTCTTAGGACCTCACCCAACGGTAAAGGAGGAGGTCCCATAGAAGGGTTGGGTCCCTAGCTTGGGTACAGAAGACGTAAAGTCCGACCAAGAAATGGTGAACTCTGTAACCTTTCTTTCTCGATTACGGATCGTACTACGTACTTATTATGTTTCCTAACTATAATAATAATACTAATTATTAAACATCATTATGTTTACTCTCCGTTCCCGTGGTCTCTCCGTCGGCGTTTCAACTTACACCATTTACTACCACCGTCCGACAGAGGGTCCGGGTCGGGACTCGGCCCTAGACTAAAGTCCGTTCACGACTGGAAGAGCCAGAAGATCGAGGAACCGAGACTTTACTCTTCAGACCGTCGTCTAATAAGACTCCCAATGCGGGTTGTGTCCAAAAGGTACTAGATGGAGGTGTAATCGGTCAACTCCTTTCCTTCTCTACCCCCTAAGACTTCAACTAGACACTCGTCGCTCTCCGTGCCAGTCGACCCCTTCCCCGAGTGCCGACGTTTGAGTCGAAGTCTCTCTTGGCGGGGACCGGGGGCGGGGGCGTTGGTCCTTCGCGTCGGTTTCCGGGATAGATCGGACCTGTCTGGTCACAAACCGGTTTCAAGAGTGGGAGTCTTTGGTCCTACGGTCTTGAGGTGACAAAGACCTTATTAGTCCCAATTTGTGGTCTTCTGTTCCTGACAGGAGAGAAGAAAGTCGAAGGTTCCCAGGGTTTTCTCTGTGCTGACTTTTGCTCTGGTGTCGTCGACCCGATTACAGGTTTGGAAGTCGGACCTACCAGAACGGTTTCAATAAGATTATGGTCCAGTACCTATGTAGATTTTTGGAAAGTCATTTTGAGTTTGTGTGTTCTGTACGTTAGGGGAAGGGACACCTCGATGTAAGAACGGTACCTTCTTTGGGTCACCGGAACTCTAAATAAGGGGTTTCATTTTTACCGACTCCAAAAGTGGGTAACCCTTTAGTCTACCTAGATACACATAAGAAGGTCCTTATATAGATATACATGTGTTAAAACGAGTGTTAAGGTCCCCAGGTTTCTTGTTTTTGGATAGGACCTGAACAAACCTCCTCTTCCAAGTCCCCGTCTTTCATTCTGGGAAACAAATTAACGAAAATTTTTTTTGATGAAATTTTACGAATAAAATTTTTAATTACCCGAAAGGTCCATCAAGTCACCATTTCTTAGGTAGACGTTCGTCCTCTATTCCCATGCTAGGGACCTATTCCTTCTAGGGGACCTCTTCCTTTACCGTTGAGTGAGGTCGTAAGAACGGACCCTTTAGGGTACCTGTCTCCTCGGACCGCCCGATATAGGTACCCAAACGTTTCTCAGCCTGTTCTGAATCGTTGATTTGTTGTTGTATTTTTAATTGTCAAATTTATATAAAAATTTCACACTTTGATTTTTGGTGGCTTTGAAACGTGGGTGTTTGTAAGTGATACTTACAAAGTCACTTGTAGGGAGGTCTAAAGAGTTATGAGTGGTAAAATGGGTTTCCTCCGATAGGAGGGGTTTCACTAAAAGTTTGACGAACGACTCGTAAAAGAGTACGGTCGTGACACCAAGTGATCGAGGAATTTCTATACAATTTTTCGTCTTGACGTCCAATTTATAGGTTCGTCGAGAGGTCTCCCCGGGTTCTGTAACACATCAGGTCCCCTGCCATTTAGTCGCCCAGGAGAGTCCCTGGGAGTGGGAGGTCCCCGAGTGCCGGTCCTGTGTCCATGGAGTGCCTTCGACTCAAACGGTAGTTTCAGGAGCAGGTGGAGGAACTAGTACGAGAAGTCCGGGTCCACCCAGACCCCCCGGGGGTCGAAGAGGTAGTAGTCGAAGTCGAGGTAGTCTAGTTACTTCGGTAGGGAAGGTCGTAGTATGGACACCCCATTTTGCGTCCCGCGACCATTCCCTATCGGTACCGGTCTTTTCTGTGAACAATTGGATGGTCTACACTTTACGAAAACCGAAATCAATGACTTTTTACTGAGTTTGATGAGGACGGAACGTCAGCGGTGGTCCCAGTGACACAACCTTCCCAGGGACCGGAGAGGAAGTTGTGGAGACCTGAGACGTCCCAGGTTGAGTTTCACCCAGAACCTGAGGTCCTCACAAAAGGATAGACAATTACGGAATTAATCCGACATTCAAAGGACTCCTACTTTTTATACGGACAAATGGATATAAAAAGGGGCAAAATCAGTTGTTTGTAGGTGCCTCGAGGATTGCGACCTGTTACCCTCCCGACGGTGTTCCGTGGGATACGTGGGCGAGATAATGTGACTGCCAAGACCTTCGAAGGAAGCCAGTTGGCCAGGGACCCAGGGGTAGTGGGGTAAAGGTAGATGGAGAGGAGAGCAGGCGTCCAGAGGACAGAGACCTTCGACGAAAGGGCTGGACCGTGAGACCAAAGTGCGAATCGGGAGGCCGAGGGTCTATGGGTCAGGGGTCCAGACTTACCAGTGCGGGCCTACAATGTCTACTCGGCCCTGAACCGTGTTATGAGAACCGGCTCAAAGCTGTGTCCCGGTCGTGGAGACGACTGCCACGGGGGTCGGGGGTTCGGAGGGGTGCCGTCCCTAGGACCGGGACGGGACACGAGGGTCCACGGACCCAGTCGGGACACCCTGGGAAGGAGTCGGAGACGAGAGGGGGGTCGGTGAGGTGGGTCGGGGTGGGGGTCGTAGGAAGAGCTGTGAGAACCCGATAATACCTCGAAGAGCGTCTGAGGGACCGAGAGGATCGTTTAGGTAGGACAAGGGGTGACGGGTCTCTAGGGAACAATGACGTCGTACTTGTAGTTTAGGTGAGTCTTGTCGGGTGACGGGTCTCTAGGGAACAATGATGTCGTACTTGTAGTACGCAATTTTAGTTTAGGTGAGTCTTGTCGGGTTTCCACCCTTGTTGGGGTCTGAGGGGACTGCCTACTTGTCTATTCGTTTTACTCCATATAGGTGTGTTACCCTGTAATATACAAGTGCGTCATCGTATAATAAGAGGTAAAATTTTTTACTTTAAGACCAGAAGGAACCACCACTCCACCTATTCTTAGGTGTACGGTCACGTCCCTTGTACCCAAACTAGGGACCAGGTCCTTCTAGGGTCTGCTACGTCTCATCAACTCGGGTCCTCAGTGTTGATGACTCGGGCACCCGTCGTTGACGATTTCGGACCCGTGGCTTCTCGTACACGAGACGTTGTTCCTTTCGGCGGCGCTACTCTTCGGGTGCGTGACGTTGATCTCTTTCGGGAACATCGTTGCTTCTGGGTCGCTCCATTTTTTATTTATTTATTTTAATAAAATTTTTACTTTAAGATATGAAACGACTGTTTCCAGGTATGTCAGTTTCGGTGCCAAAAAGGTCATCAGTACATACCTACACTCTCAACCTGATATTTCTTTCGACTCGCGTCTTGTTAGCTACAAAAACTTGACACCACAACCTCTTCTGAGAACTCTCAGGGAACCTGACGTTCCTCTAGGTTGGTCAGGTTGGATTCCTCTAGTCAGGACCCACAAGTAACCTTCCTGACTACAACTTCGACTTTGAGGTTATCAAACCGGTGGACTACGCTTCTCGACTGAGTAAACTTTTCTGGGACTACGACCCTTTCTTACTTCCGTCCTCCTCTTCCCCTGCTGTCTCCTACTCTGCCAACCTACCGTAGTGGTTGAGTTACCTGTACTCAAACTCGTTCGAGGTCCTCAACCACTACCTGTCCCTTCGGACCACACGACGTCAAGTACCCCAGTTTTTCTCAGTCTGCACTGACTCGTTTACTTAACCTATGTACGATGTTGTGTCTACTTTGAACTCTTGTAATACGATTCTAACTTTATTTGGTCTGTGTCTTTCTGTTTGGACGTATTAAGGTGAATATACTCTAAAGGTCTTAAGGATCTCATCGATGATCTCTGGTCCCCTTTCTCCCTACCCCACCCTCAATGACAAAGTACCAAATCTCAAAGTTAAACCCTACTTCTTTTCCAGGACCTTTACCTTCCATCACTACCAATGTGTTCTTACACTCGTATACCACTCGAGTTGTGAATTTACCAATTCTACCGTTTGTAATACATATAAAATGATGTCAATTTTTTTTAATTTATGGTTGTTTGTTTTTTTGTCTGAAGAACTGACAGACAGGACGGGTGGGAGTTGAGGTGTTTTCTTTGGTGGTAACAACCCCTCGTGTGGTGTGGGCATCGGACACCCGTAGGTCTTTAGGTTGGTACACCCGACCACCATAAAACTCCGGGTGCACCAGAACGACCTCTACTTCGGATCATGAGGGGTCCCACGACACAAGGTCGGTGTCACCGGTCGAGTACGGCAAGTAGGGTGGGTGTTGTATGAGGGTGGGGTGGGAGGAACCACCGGAAAAGACAGGGGACCTCGGTTCCTCGAACGGGGTGAAGGAGACTAGAGGTTGTCGTGCCAGACGGGAGACAATAAGTTGTCTTCGGTGGAGGAGGTCCGTCGAGACACGAGGGGGACCTGAGGGTGGTGGAAGAACCGACCTTCCTAGTACAACGTTTTCAAGACACGATTTTAAGTGTCTACTCAGGGGACCTTCAAGAACCACCCGAGACTCTTGGGACTTCCTGTTCTGTCCACAAGGTCCCGCCAAAGGTCCACACGGTCGCAAAGGTCCTTCGTCCGTCTCGAATATTTAGTGTCTACCTGACCGAGTCCTAGATCATAGTAGTTGTACTAAACACTCGTGGATTTTCTCCTTCGTCACTAACGGTCCCCAAGGGATTTTCACCAAGTCCCTAACCGGTATAAAAGAACCAAGAATCGAATTTTATTATTATCGAAATACTAAGAAGGGACCACCAGGTCACCAATTCTTAGACGGACGGTCATCTCCTCTGTGTCAAAGTCAGGGACCAAGTCCTTCTAGGGTGTACGGAACCTCGTCTTCGATTCGGGCACACGGACGCCGGGGACGAACGGTGTTGATCTCTTTCGGGTGCGTGTCGTTACTTCTGGGTCTCATCAGTTTTTAATTGTTTATTTATTAAAAAATTTTTCTTGAACTTGTAACTTTTATCGTGGAAATAACTCTATGTTAAATATATGGTGTTTTAAGTGAGAAAATTTAACTTCACCTTCACTTTCAGCGAGTCAGCGCAGGCTGAGAAACACTAGGGCAGCTGATATGTCAGGTACCTAAAGAGGTCCGGTCTTAAGACCTCACCCATCGGAAAGGGAAGAGGTCCCTTAGAAGGTTTGGGTCCAGAAGGCGTAACGTCCGCCTAAGAAGTAGTCAACTCAGTAGTCCCTTCGGGTTCTTATGACCTCACCCATCGGATAGGAAAGAGGTGGTCTAGAAGGTTTGGGTCCTTAGCTTGACCCCAGAGGACGTAACGTCCACCTAAGAAATGGTTGACTCGATACCACCGCGTCAAATTTAACGTGTGGAGTCACTAAAAATCGTATAAGTGTTACAACATCTTGATAGGCAGTGACGGATAATTATTGAGGAGTTGTAAAAGTAGTGGGGGTTTTTCTCGAGGTACGGGACGTCGGTAAGGGGTAGGGGAGAAGAGTCAGAGGACGTTGGTAGTCGAACGAAAGACAGAGATACACAAACGGACAAGAGCCGTAAAGTATGTTTGCCTTAGTAAGATATACACTGAAAAACCCAGACCGAAGGAAGTGAATCCCATTACAAAAGTTCCAGGTGGTACAACATCGTGTGTAGTTAGTGATAAAATAAGAACAATAAATAGCGACTTATTATAAGATAACACATTTATATGACATAAAACAAATAGGTAAGAAGTCGACTCTCTGTACATTCAACAAAGGTGAACACCGATACTACTTAGTACGACGATACTTGTGAAGACAGGTTCAAAACATACCTGTATACGGAAGTAAAGGGAACCCAGTTATTGGGTCTCGTCTTGACGACCCAGTGAACGAAAACTTTGTTCTACCAGTTCGCCCAGGTGGTCTTGTGGTCCTGACTGAGATAGTCTTAGTCGTTCCGGGAGATAGTCCGAAGACCTCCCTTTCTATTTGTCCCCATCTACGGGTACGTTAAGTCACCGACCGGACAATCCATCCATATCCATCCGGTGGATCCTTCTCACGACTGACAGTTTAAACGACCCCGTCCCGAAGGGTCGACCTAGTCACCGTTTAGGCGGACGGGTCCGTCCTCTGTGTGTAAGTTGGGGACTAGACCCTTTTCTAGGGTGTACGACACCTCGTTGATTCGGGCGCGTGGTGTCCCTTCTCACCCGGGGTAGTGTCGCACTTGCCTAGAGCTTCTGCAATACGATCCACTTTCATTCAGTCTACGCTTTCCTGTTTAAGACGTACTAGGGTCGACAGATTGTAAGGCTCTTATCAGTCTAAGTGTCTGTCTTTCCTCTTACCACCACCTCTCTCACCCCTCACCCCTCAATGACAAATAGTATCAATCGTACGATTAAGGGAAGTGAACACTTACTGAGACTCTGAGATGCCTGACGTCGGGCGGTCAGAGGAGACAGACACCCTAAGAGGTCGGGTCTTGCGACCTCACCCAACGGTTCGGGAAGAGGTCCCCTAGAAGGGCTGGGTCCCTTCCGGCCGAGACTCGCAACGCTCGACGTCAGGTGCCCCAGCGTTTCTCAGCCTCCGCTGGATCGCTGCCTTGTTATGGTTCCTTCTGGAAGGACCGTTTTTGTCGATTGTGTCCTGGCCTCCGCTCTTCTCGAGAATGTTTGCCCGGCCTCCCTGCCAGAGACAATGTCCCTCAGGACGAGGTTCACTTGTCCGAAGAGATCGTACCTTGAAAGGTTTCGGAAGGTATGCCAGTACACAGCTCCCGTTGTCGCGAGCCCGGTGTACCAGGAGACGCAAGTCCCTGAAAGGTGACCCCCCTCCGAGGAGATTCCTTAGTAAGGTTCCTTTTGTGAACCCCTTTGTCGAAGAGTCTCGTTGTGATGGAGTCTTTCCGCCGGTCCACTTGCCGGGGACACGAGACGGGAGGTCCGGGTCTCACACCTGCCCACAAGGGACGGGAGACGAGTCGTGTGCTACGGCCAGGGTTGCTTCAGACGTCTCCTTTGTCTTCGGTTTCTACCCCACGTAGGTTCTATGTCTAGAAGGACCCGTCTCCGACTCCCAACCCCAGGCTTGGGCCTCTTCTTTCCCTCCCTTTACTTCCCTTCTGTTCTTGTCGACTTTGCGAGTTCCCACTCCTCTTCCCGGAGCCCTTGGCCTCTACTTGACCCTGCTCTCTTCTTTTCCAGTCCCTTGTTCCGTCCTCAAACAGGAGCGGGCCGTCCCCGTCCCTCCTGGTCCCGGTGGGGGGTAGTGGACTCGGACGTCGGTCGTGCCCGAGGGGTCGGGTTTCACGGCAGTCCGACCCCGACACCCGTCGCTTCCCGAGCCTCTGGAATGGGGACGTAAAGAGGCCCCAAGACTGAGTCTTCCCGGTACTTCCCAACCTTTTGAAGAGAATTCGGGAGTTCGGACTTTATGAAAGGTCCGGATTCTTGTTTCCGGTTTACATACTCTTTGTCGGAACCACTTCCGACCCGTTGTCCACTTTCCTTAAGTGTAAAGAAATTTATCCATCCTTTAACCCCCAACTGGTATCACCCACATCTTCGGATGGTGGAGCCCCGCCCCACCCCCCCCACCGCCGCCGTTTAGGGTCCTCCTCCTTTCCCGGGCGGTAGGCCGGTCTCCCGGTCAAACCGGGTCCTTATTGCGGGCACATACCTGTCTCTCCCCTGCAGAGGCTCCCTTCTCCCCGTCCCTTCTGTCCCCAGTGCTCGGTCGGTCGCGGAGGTGAGGGTCCCTGGGTCGTTTCTGACGTAGGGAAACAAGGACGGACTTCGTGGTCGGTTCGTGGTAGCAATTCAGGGCCGGTCTGATCTTTCTCTGGTATAATCACCACAGGGGCGGGAGGGGAACCTCGACCCTAAGCATTAGGACTTCGTGCGGGAAGAGGGAAATTTCACTGGCAGAGGGTCCCAACCAGGTGTCGGTGGAGGAGGTCCCGGACGTAAATGTTCCGTCCGTCTTTTTGGGAGGGTCCACCGGGGAGTAGTAGAGTGCCAAAATAGACGAGGAGAGTTTCGTAGGCTACTGGCAGACGGCAGCCGCGTCTGTTACCCCAAGTTTCGTGGATCATTGATGGTGACCAGACGAAACGTCGAGTGTGTGTAACAGAGTATGTCCTTGGGAAAGTTGAAAGGATACTTCTTAATTATTATCTGCGGACGCAAATGAGAAATAACTCGTGAAGGATTCACGGTCCGTGACACGATTCAGTGGAATAAATTAAGTCGTCCCGACACTCCGTCAATAATCAGTGGGGGGAACTGTCCACCACTACCTCACGTATGTACTATAAGGTTGTTTGTCTGGTGCTCAATTGACGCTCTGAATCTACAAAATGTTAAACATAGACCACTGCAACCGTCTCTATTGTCCTCGTCGCAACGACTCAGGATAACCGTAGGGGAATTCAGGAACCGAGGAGGAGATGGTTGTAGAATCGAGGTAAGTGGTCAAAAAAAGGGGGATATTAAGTTTAAAATTGGGTGTAAAAGGGAGAATTTCCGTCAGATCCTATAATTTTTCTTTTCGGTGAGTACCAGGGTTCTGTGGGGGACGGGGTGGGGTTGGAACAAACAGAGGACCCCGAAGAAAGATCGGGAGAAGACCTAACCACTCGAAAAAGAGAACGAAAACGAAACTTTCCAGGTGTAAGGGAAGGAGAACGATAAGAGGTCCTAGAGACTCCCCCCTGTAAGGTCAGGGCAGTCTCCACGTGTACCGGGACGTCTGTGTCCGGACCCACGTCAGGGTCGGAACGGTAAGTACACCCTCTCTGCCCGATCGTTCGGGTGACGTCGGATAGTGACTCGACAGACACGGAACGTCTCGACAGCTCCCCGGTTTTTTCTATTGGGTGGTCGAGACCGGGGACACGGACCATTCGCACGCCACCCTCCCTCGATATAAATTTTCATCCTGGACAGGCGTCGGTACTTCTCCTTCGTCTGTTGAAGGTCCCGACGACGACTTCTCCATGGCTGTGAGTGACCGGAGTTTGTCGTAGGTTGTGGTAATCGTAAGACCTTCTTTGACGTCAGGTGTCGGACGACGCCGGGGAACCCGACTTAAAGGTCCTTCGGGAATATCTTATTGAGAACAGTGGGTCGGACAGGACTACTGTCGTAGTCTAGACGGGAGGTTCCGGAGTGAACTTCCGAAGGACTGAGACTGACCCCGGTAGTGACCGACCACCTTACCCCACCTTACTTCGTCCTACCAGACTCCAGGGGTTTGACCCGGATACTGGACCCTTTCGGGGGTCGGACCGGTTTCCCCGGATTTACTCGGGATTCAGAGTGGGACGGTTTCCGGGACGGTCATTCCCTCTCTCCGTTCCCCCGTCCCGGTCAAAGATCGTAGGTGGGTCACGACCAGGTACTTACCGAACGAGAGACCCGAGGTGACACGTCTCGGGGACCCAAAAGAACCCAAAGTGGAGGGGTCTTATTAGGACGATAGTTCCTTCTTTCTTCGCCCGGTCGGAAAACAGACGGACCCCGAACCGATAGTCTTTGGTGGGACCCCTAGGGGTCTCCCATCTCCCAAGAGTCCTTTGCCGTCGTGGGGTCTTTTACGGAATGAGAATTACAACCCCCTCCCCACGGATCCGGAGTCCCGTGGTCCTCGAGCCTTGTGGACCGAAAGGGGGTCTTTTAGGACCATGCCCTTAGTGCGCGACGGAGAAGTCTGTCCGTCCGAGACCGGTGAGTTTCACACCAGGGACCTGGTCACCGGGTCCTAACAGATTCTGGTCTTAAAGGACAGGGAGGGGTCTGGACGATTTAGTCTTGGACGCAAAAGTGTTCCAAGGGGGACGACCGTCCGAGAAAGTCCATCCTCTTCCCGTGACATGGTCTGGTACGGGCTTCGTATACCGGAAAGGGTCCCGGACACCCACAGGGTTGTCACAGATGGGTCTACTCGAGTCGGGGGAGGGGGTCCAGTCAAGTAAAGTAAGTGAGTCATCGCAGGCTGAGAAACGTTAGGGTACCTGACATCGTGTGGTCCGGAGGGACAGGTAGTGGTTGAGGGCCTTAAATGAATTTGAGTACAGGTAGCTCAACCACTACGCTAGGTTGGTAGAGCCGGAGACAACAGGGGAAGAGGAGGACGGAAGTCAGAAAGGGTCGTAGTCCCAGAAAAGGTTCCTCAGCCAAGGGGGTCCAGTGTCCCGACCCAAGGAGGAGGTCCGGAGGGAACGGACGGGGAAGAGACTCCGGGACCAAAGGACAGAAAGCACGTCATCATGGGGGTCGAGAGTTTAATAGACGGGAAAGGAGGAGGGAGGAAGGAGGAGAGGGAGGACTAAGTGACGTCTGACTCTTCGGGCAGAGGTTCACACAATGGTGACGTCCGTTTGATCCTCAGGCGTCCGAGACTCCTTCCCCCTGAGACTCCTTAATTCGTGTTTTCGGACTCGGGTCTCAGACTAAAGGTTAGTCCGACGGGGGCCGGCGGAGGTAAGTGAGTCAGTGGTGGACCGAGCCCAGATGGGTCCCGGAGAGGTCTCTACTTTCTCTTGTGTCTCTGGCCAGGGTCGCCCCTCCGTCTCCATGTCTGCCGACTCGACACTATACCGACCTCGAATCCGTCTCGACCCAGACTGTCGTCGTTCCGACGTCTCGGGACCCTCCGTCGGGGTCAAGGGTCGTTCCAGGTGTCCCCTATCCTACAGAGTCTTCACCCGTCCCCCAGACCGGGGTGTCCGTTAGACCCTTTCGACACAGAAGGATTCCCCCTTACCCCCGTTGGGGGTTTCTCATACTTCGTCTCTCCGCTGTAGTCTATCCACGAAGTCTTTTCTCGAGAGTCGAGCTACACGTCCTACCTACCCCTCCACCCCCACCCCTCCCCCCGGCCAGTACCTCACTCGTCTGATTCCACCGACCCCCTCGTGTGTCATGGGTAGTACCTCTCTACACCCCTCCCGCTTCCACCCCACCGTCACCGAGACCCAGTCCACTCATGGTCGGAGGGGACAGGGCACGTGTCGGGCACGACGCCCTTACGTGGAGACCGACTATGGGACGAAGAAGACCTTTCTCCGGTCGTGTAAATGGTAGAGTAGGAGACGGCGACCTCCTCGACCAATCTATCACGAGCTACCTGTACTCAAACTCGTTTGAGGCCCTCTATCGCCTCCTGTCTCCTCGGGTCGTGCGACGACAGGACACCCCAGCGTTTCACAGTCTGTGCTGATTCACTGATTTTTGGTGTCGTCGGCGTGGAGCTGTCCGACGTCCTCTGATCGGGGGGCATCCAGGTATGTGTCACAGACCTTCGAATATTACTTTTCCTCCCACCGTCTCGTCTCGACTCCGCGGTGGGGGTGGGGATGTCTCGTGGGTGACACTCGAGTCCCGGGGCGGTCTGTCGTCTCTCCTATGTCTTAGTCCGACGACGATGGATCCCACAACTCTCTTCGTCCCTTTGGACGAAACAGGGTTTACGGACGTCACCCTCTCGTGAGAGGGGTGGTCCCTGGGAGTTGTACCTAAGTCTTCCTCTCCCTTGGCTCCCACTCGACCCGAAGGGGGTCAGGCACGAGAGTCCGACGTTTTCCGAAGTTTGACCCTCCGAGATCGATGTGCGTTTAAGAGAGTGACTACGGTCGTGGGGTTCGGTCCGTGGGGCACTGGTGGGGGTGGAGTCGGGGCTCTCCTTGCACGGTCACTGTGGTCGATTGTCCAGTCCTGACGTTTCACGAAGTCGGTGTGCGTCCCAGGTCCACGGTTCTTGGGAGACCGGTGCTCACTGTCCCATCCCTCCCTACTCGGGACCTTTCGAAGACTGCACCGTTTACTTTGTCCCGTGTCAACCCGGGTGCCCTCGGGCTCCCCCGAGGAGGACTCCTTCCGGCTCTTACCGTCCTCTACCCTCACGAAGACCACAGTCTGTAGGGACCAAGTTCCAGGGTCACTACAAGACCCGATACACAGGAACCAAACCCAAAACAGACCCAAAACGGGGTCTCACTGAGGGAAGAGTACTTCTAGTGTCCTCCGTCTATTCGAGAGTCGAGTAGTCGTTCCCGTGGGGGAGAGGAAAAATAAAAAATTCAAAATCGAGTAATTCTCTTTACAGAGTAATTCTCTTTCTGGCATTAAGACCCCAGAGGGAAAACAGGAAAACTTTAACCTTCTGGAAACGACCCAAACCTATTCATGTCCGCCGACCCCTGAGTCACACCCTTGTCCTTGTCTCATTCATCCGGACCCTTAACTCTTGGTGGTCCGATAAGTAGGTCTTTCCTCCCACTCTTCTTTCCCACAGGGTCCCTTGTGGACAGCACCCATGAGGGACTACCTCCGGCACCTCCGGTGTTCCTGTGAGGACCAGTCGCCCCACACCTTTACTCATCCCATCCAAGAAAGGACATTGTTACCCCGCGGAGGGGAACCAAGGGTTTTGTCACTTTTTTTAACTTTCAGCGAGTCAACACAGACTCGCCGGGGAACCTAATATATCAGGTACCTTAAGAAGTCCGGTATTATGACCTCACCCGTCGGAAAGGGAAGAGGTCCCCTAGAAGGGTTGGGTCCCTACCTTGGGTCCAGAGGGTGTAACGTCCACCTAAGAAATAGTCGACTCGGTGGTCCCTACGGGAACCGAGGGTTGTCGAGGGCATTTTCGGTACCACCCGACCCTTTGACCCGGGTTCCCCCGGGGACCTTTGGATCAACAGGACCCTTAAGGGTCCTCAGGACACCTAGAACCCTCTACCCACTGGGGTTTGGATCCCCAAAGATGTAGGCCTGGGCCAGTCCGGACGTCGTCGGGACCGTCATTACGTTTGGGGGAACTGAGAGTTCGGGAACTCAGTCCCTCCCTGTAACCGGTCCCCCTCCGGGACTCCCTCCCGCTCCGGTCCCTGGTGCCCGGATCTCCTTCACCTGGCACCCGTTGAGTCGCCAGGGAGGCTTGTCTTTCCTTCTGTGGGTCCGACCGTTGGAGACCCAGGAGTCTCGGAGGCGGAGGTGGGTGGTGAAGGGTCCGTCGCCGAGGAGGGAGTCCGGGAGGGAGACCCGACCGTGGTGGGATTTAGGTCGTCGGGTCGACCCCCGGGTCTGGACGTCGAGGGAGTCACCTTTCTTGGACCCCGACGTTGGATCCTCACTGGATTAATTCCGACGGTGACGTGTGGCTCACCAGTGTGCTAGAGCCCCTGTTGGACTCTTCCACCAGTGAAAGGAACAAGGTGCAGAGTGAATGTCCGGGCAGACTCGGGTACACCGGACACCAACCACCGTGACGGTCTCCCGGGACGTGGTGGTGTCCCTTCCGAGGGTGAGGACTGTAGGGACCCCCGACCCTTCGAGGGGACGCCGGCATAAATCTCGGATCCCTGTCGAGGTCTTGTCTCGAGTCTAGAGAGATGTCTCCAGTTCCGAGGGGGGAGGTGGGCGGACCGGACCCCAGGTCGGGACCCCTGACCTCTTTCTTCAGTCGGTACGAGTCGGTACTTCCCGGCCCCTGAAGGGACCACCAAGGACCATGTCCTTGATTCTAGGGTGGACGACACGTCGATGACTCAGACACTCGGAGTTGATCTTTCCTCGGATACGGGACCTTGTTTCTCGACTTTTATTTATAATTTTTTTTTTTCTCGGCTCGGACGAAATGGTCCTATTTGTGATACCTCCCTCTCCCCTCGGAGGATTCTTAGTTGTCTTTGTCTGAACCTCTACCCCCAACCACCTACCCCCCACCCCCTTCCAACCCCTGGTTGTCGGGTCGCCCTCCCCCCGGGCCGACCCCGTTGGTCGTTCTCTCTTCTTACGTCATCGGTCGACACTGACCGGAATTCCCAGTAGCACTCTTCAGACCTGACACAAGGTGTCCGTTATCCCTCGGTGGTTTACAACATCCGACAGGGGTTGGGTGTCCCGAAGAGTTCTCCCTTCGTTCTACTCTAGACCCGAGCCCGTACATCCTACCTAGTCCCCGCCGGTGTATCCTCCATCGTCGGGGCCCGACCCTCACCCACCAGAGAGCTCTGGAGCTCCAGTCCTCCGGACGGTACGTCCCGGGGCGGACCGACACGTCCCCTCCCACAGTTCCTACCGACTCCCGAAGGGACCACCAGGTCACCATATCTTCACTTCACTGTACCTTCAGCGAGTCAGCACGGGTTGAGAAACGGTGGGCCACCTGGTATTGTCAGGTACCTTAAGAGGTCCGGTCTTATGACCTCACCCATCGGAGAGGAAAGAGGTCCCCTAGAATAATTGGGTCCCTATCTTGGGTCCAGAGGGTGTAACGTCCACCTAAAAAAAATAGTCGACTCGGTGGTCTCTTCGGGGTTAAGTTCGACGGTTTCACCATTTCTTAGGTGGACGGTTTCGTCCCCTGTTCCGAAGACAAGGACCAGGTCCCTCCAGCGTGTACGACTTCTCGGTGATTCGGACACGGCGTGTTGGTGACTTCGGGAGTGCAGACCTCGGACACGAGGCGTCGTTCTCTTCGGTGGCGTTACTCGTCGAACGTGTGTCGTTGCTTCTCGTCGGGGACGAGTGGTGGTGATCTCTTTCGGGCTCGCCTCGTTCCTTCTGGAGAGAGGTCCCCTGGAAGGGCTAGGACCCTGACTTGGGCGTAGAGACACAACGGACATGACCGTCCGTCTAAGAAATGGTGATTCCGATGGACCCTTCGTTCCTTCTGGGTCTTGTCGGTTTTTGTTAAAAAAAAAAAAAATTTTTCCTACCAACTCTGAACCACCGTGTCCCCTGTTCTTGTGCCCGGTGGACCCAAGTTTGGGGTCGAGGCGGTGAATGCGTTTCACGGTGCAACCCGTTCAGTAGATCAAAGAGACGCGGAACCGAAGGGGTAGACATTTGACTCCCTACGACTTTCGTGGGTGGAGGAGCACGACTGCTACATATTTGCGATTATTGTCACGACGTGTCTTGTCGTCCACGAGACGATCGTCACCGAGACTACCCATCCTTAGTTAGTCTCACATCTAAAGGATGTCAACCGAGAACGTCCTTTCCCACGCCCCTCGTGCTCAGTAAATCCCTCCCCTGTCTCTGGGACAGTGGCTCCGGTTCTGTCTGTCTCGACGTGTCCTAGTCCCGGTCGTGGAGCGGTTCCGGCCCTGTCTCGAGTGGTCCAGGGGCTCCCGCGTCTCAACCCGAACAGGAGTCGGTCTGGAACAACCATCTCCTGTCTACCGGCCCCAGGTGGCAGGGTCCGTGTCTCAAGTCCCTCGTCACGGTCCACCCCGGTCCCCTAGGGGCCCTCGACTATGGGGTCCCGACCCTAGTTAGTGTCGGGACCCCAGGGAACGGTAAGACTGGTCCTTCCCCGCCGTCCCGGTCGGAACCTGTGTACTCTCAAAGATTCAGGACTTGAAGGACGTTTGGACTGGGTTCGACCGTCTCACGCTCCTACATAACAGTTGATCTCCGTCGGAACACGCCCCTGTCTGGTGGGTCGGGAGCGAAGGTTTTTAGTTTCTTGACTGAAAGCAAATCGTTGTATGTCTCGGCGGTCCGACTCTGACTTTCTTTCGTTCTGGTCCAGACCTGTGGGGGTCTGTGTGTGTCGCTGGGTGGGTGCTGAACGTGTTTCCGGAGGGGTGTTTCTTCCCGGTGGTCGTTCTGTTGTAGTCTGTCGGTGTGAAAGTTTCCCGCGTTCTCGGTAATCACATTCCTCTGCGGGTGGTTTCTCCCACGACCGGGGTTCGTGAGGGCGGAGAGGTGGACCTCTGGAGGATTTTCTTCTTCTTTAGTCTCCACTATTTCTATTGTTTCCTCGTACCGTCCCCCACTCCCCACGACCAGATTTTTGAACTCTACTTCTTACGGAGGCGATTGGTGCCCCGAGTTCCTCCGTCTGTGGGTTCCGGGGTACCACGTTGAAACACGTTGGTTCAATCGAACGTGAAAGGAAAAGTAGACCTCAAAGATTCGAGAGAGAGAGAGAGAGAGAAAAAAATCAACATGGTAAGTCGAACACCCTAGAACCAAGGGACTGGTCCCTAGCTTGGACACGGTGGACGTCACCTGCACGTCTCAGGATTAGTGACCTAGTGATCCCTTCAGGGATTCAGGAGGGGTTGGTGTCGGGCCGAGTTTGTGTGGAACCCGGTGGAGAGTCTCCTTCCTTGTGGTTCCGTCGGGAAGACCCCCGAGGGTCGACGGGCCAGGAGGTTCAACCGTTCTCTTCGTCTGTCTGGACAACGAAGACCAGGTCGTTGTTAGAAGGTCTTCACTGAGACCCAGGGTCCAAGGTCCGAGTGAGAGGGCAGGTGTAGGTGAAGACCGAGGAAAAGGGGACCCCCGAACTCCAGACGGGGTCGGTCACTTTGGGGTCCGGTGTCCGTCCCTCTTTCCGGTTCTTTACTTTCTCCCCTACTTGCTCTGGTGGTTTCTGAGTGTCCCGAGTCCTAAGTCTTCAAAGGTTTTGTTGACGGAAGTTGTCCCCGGCTGTGTGGTGCCGGACGTCCGTTTGGGGCGAGTGGTTCAAAAGAGACCTACGCCGGTACGACGACTCAAATCCAAGGACCTGTGTGAGAGACGACGATGACAGATAGTGTCACCGGTTCACCGAGATCCCTGGGGTGTTCCAGTTTATATAAATGGTGGACCGGGAAGTATCTGGTTCGACCGGGTTGGGACCGGGTCTTCCTTGGAACTTCCAGTAGATCGGGTGGGGGGTCGGAGGGTCCTTGAAAGGTTGGGAAGGGATGACGTTTGGAGAGTGAGGTACTTCTGTCTGGTGGGTGGAAGGTAGCCTTGAGGGCTGGTTCCCCGAATGGTGGAAACTCTAGTAAGGAAGGTAACGAGGTGTCGAGGTTGGTGCTCTTTCAAGAGAGAAGAGATGTGACACAGAAAGTGACGACGAAGTAACGGGTGGAAGACGGGGGATTCCAGCTCGTCCAGGGGTGGTCTGAAGTTCGAGAGTCGGGGGTAGGAGACCGAGGTTCTTTGGAAATCTAGGTAGTGCCCGGGCTTAGGGAAGGGTCAGGACCGACCGACGAGGAGGGACTGACACAGGTCTTTCTGGTGCTGGCGGGAGGACTTACGTTGTAGGGGGTCCCAGACGATCCGATGTGCCCTACAGAACATGTACTCACCACCTGTCGAAAGGACCCTAAACTTAGGAAGGGACAGTTCGTCATAACACCAGTTAGGTAGGGTGACAAGTTTCAAACAACTCGCAGAGTTCCCGTCTTTGGGTAGGTCTAGTTAGACATGTTGGGGTCATGGACCGTACACGAAACGACTTACTTACTCTTTCGACTTACTTACTTATCCAGTACTGTCCTCCACTCTTTCTCTAATTAGTAATAGTGGTAATAATGGTGAGGTGTCCTCGTCCGTAGTCGTTTGCGTGTCTGTCACGACCAGTGCCCTCGGGTCCCCACCCTCGTGACTCCCTCCCAGTGTCTTCCAGGTCCGTCGGACCCTTGGATCCTTCCTAAATGGTCCCTCGGCGTCCAGACGCAGAACCCCGGTGACTCATGTGCAGCCCTGACGTCTTACCGTGTCAGGTGTAAGGTCATTGAGTCCAGGGGGACATGTGTCCGGAAGGTTCCTCGTAGACTGAATCGTGGCCCCACGGGAAGTCAGTAGTTGTGAGTCCCCTGTGTCTTCGTCCCCCCTTCCGTCTCCAAACAAGGTCCTCCTGAGATACTACTCCGGTTTCGACACACACTCTCTCGCACTCACTCGTACGGAGATCCGTGCCCACTCGGACGATCTCACGTATACTATGTGTCGATAGGAACTTCGTCCGTCGATTATCGCTCGACACGTTTTTAGGTCGCACTCCCGACCCCAGGAGGTGACTCATAGAGACGGGTTCTTCTGTCCGGATCCTAGGTGATCGAGGTTTCTAAACTAAGTACGTTGTGTAGGACTCTCTAAGGGACCCAGTCGACATGGCATTTTGGTGCGTACTGCATCGGGTACAGGTGGTTTGAGGGGTTTAGGTCACCTCCTTCCATGAAGATAAGTGATCAATCTGATCCCGTCCCTCCACAATATCCCGATTCCCACATTTATGTCAATCTCCGGGGACCTGGAATTTCGAAACTCGCACGAAACTCGCAGTGAGTCAACATAGAGAAACACTGGGATGCCTGACATCGGGTGGTCCAGGAGAGAGAGGTACCCTAAAGGGTCTGTTCTGATGACCTCACCCAACGGTAAAGAAGGAGGCCCCGCAGAAGGGCTAGATCTCGAGCTTGGGCTCAGAGGACGTAACCGTCCGCCTAAGGAAATAGCGTCCGTCTAAGAAAATGACGAGTCGGCAGTCCCTTCGGGACTTCGAAACTGTGGTCCGTGAATTAAAACGTTCCCTTTTTCTGAAAAATAAAAACGGAGTACATCTTAAAATTATTCAGTGAGTTTAAGAGTGTTTTGTCCTACGAGACATTACTCCTCTCACCTCCTCTGCAGGGACTCTCCTCTACTCCTCGTTCCTTATTTTTCTTCCTTCGAGAGACGTTTCTACTTTGGCGGTCTTTAGCACGGTGGAGGAAGGTCGAGGAGGGTGTAGTGTGTTGGTCCCGTTTCTTTTGGTCACGAATTTGGGGACATTCTTTATGAAGGGTCAATGTCGTAGAAAGAAGGTCTCTGGTTCCGGAGTTTGTCTTCGGCTGGACCGACCCAAGACCGACTGGTGAGTGGTCCTTAAGTGTGTTCGGGACTCAAGAGGACGGGGTGGAAGTTGGTTTTGTGAGTTTGTCCGTATTAGGGGTACGTCCACTCCCTTAAAGCTGAGATTCCACCTAGTGAGACGTGGTTTCTGTGTGAGTCCTCTCAGTCTTCGGGAACGGAAAGAGATGCCCTCCTTTTTCTTCGTGAATTACAGGCCAATAAAGGTGGGTGGAAAGAGACCCATCTTCCGTTAAGTGACCTTTCTATGTCTATTCTCACCCACCCGACGGAGGGGAGGGAGAAGGGATCGTTTGGAATTGAGCCGAGGGAAGTGGGGAAAACCGTTTAAGGTCGGGAGGTAGAGGTGTAGAGAAGGAGGAAGGGAGTCTCTTTTTAGATCTCTCCTCTTTTTCGTTGACCCCTACCCCCTCTGCTCTTTACTTCTTAAGGTCCTGTCGGGGCGGAAAAGCCTCAAGTCACCACTGTCCCTCAGCCCACGACCGTCCCGCAGGTACTGTAGTAGCAAAGCCTAAGGCTTATTTTTCTGTTGAAAGGGTATCGGTTTGCGAGGAGAGGGGTGGGAGAGACACCCCTTAACTTTGTGTTCGAAAATCATACGACGTTTTTGTAGTGTCGACGTAAAATTCTACGACATAAATCCAGGGCGGAAATTCACCAAGGGGAGTAATGGAGGGAAACTTGCCCCGGAGACCTATTCGCATCCCATTAATTTTAAAGGACAGATTGGAACTGGCGAGGTGGTCGAGGATAATGTCGGGACCTGTGTGAGACATCTCAGTCAAAGAAGCCCCGGGAGAAGGAGAAGCAAAATTTTAGTCCGGTGATAAGAGACCCGGGTCCGATAGGTCATTGTGCGAACCTCTGCCTTTCCCTTGAAAAAGACCGGCCCGACCACTACGGAGACCGAAGGGCGTGAGTAATCTTTTAAGAGAGAGAAGATGTTGTGTGGTCCAGGGTTGTTATATTTCTGTTTACTGGGGGTGAGGTTCCTAGGTGACACAAGTGTCCGACCGTTCTTAGGTCCTCCAGAATTTTAGAACTTTTACATTCTTTAGGGATCCGTTTTATGAAGATTTATCATAATTTCTCTAGTTTCGTGCAAAACGTTACAGATACACTCATCTCCGGGTCTGTTTTTCTTACCCGGATGAGACTAGCCCAGTTCAGTCCAAGACCCACTTGAGTTTCCGCTGTAATGTCAGACCTAGATCTCTGACTAATCTTTGCTTTAAGAACGACTTTCATTCACGTGAGGACCGTGTTCATCCCCAAAAGACGACCAAAACAAGCAAAAAAACGTCAATCTGCCGTTGAGGTAGACTAGGGGGAAGACGACCCCTTCCTTAGTAAGACCGAACCCAATGGAGAGTCTGTAAGGATTTAGTGGATTTACCGTCTTGCACCAATTCTGAGACTGCAAGGATTTGGACTCCCGAGGAACCTTCCCGGAGGGGTGGTGACATGAGAGGGTCCTCCGGTCCTGTCCTGTCAGTACCACGTGTGGTTGACCTGTGGAGACGGGCGGGAGTCATTACTCGACTTCCCCCAGGGGAGCTTTAAGTGTCGGTGGGTCTGGACGTCTTGTACTGGAGACACGATCATCCTAGAAACGTCTGCACTATTTAACTCAATCCTACTTCGGTATGACACCTTAAGGGACCGCCAGGTTACCAATCCTGAGACTTGAAGTTGACGTTCCCCGTTCCCAAACCAGGGACTAACCCCCTGTTTCTAGGGGGTGTAGGGACTCGGACCGGTGTTGAGGACCCTCAGTGTTGATGAGTCGGGCTCACGACGTGATGACTTCGGGTACAAGGATCTCGGACTCGAGACGTGGTCCTTTTCGGTGCCGTTAGTCCTCCGACGCTTGACGAGCGGTGTTACTCTCTTTAGGGCCGGTTTCGTTGCTTCTGGTCGTGTTGGTTTTTTTTAATCTACCACTTTAGTGACCTAAGCCCACTCGGGATTTAGGTTACTGTCGACAGATATGTTCTTCCGGTGTGCTTCTGTTGTGTGCCCCTCTTCCGGTACGCCGAGAGTTCCGTCTCTGACCTCACTACACAGGTATTCGGGCCCTACGGTTCCTAACAACCGTTGGTGGTCTTCGACCTTCTCCGTACTTTCGCAAGAAGGGATCTCGGACATCTCCCTCGCACCGGGTCGACTGCGGTACTGAAGTCAAAGGTCGACGGTCTTACCACTCTTTTGTGTAGAGAGAACAAAATTCCGTGGCCGAACACCAGGAACAATGTCGTCGGAATCCTGAGTATAGGTGAATGGGGCGTCACGTCACTCACTTAGGGAAGTTGTTGGGGGGACCCACGTCAGGGTCTTCCCGGTTATTCGGTCGTTCACCGGTACGTGTAGGTACAGGTACAGGCGTGAGGTGTCGAGTTCGACGTCCTCTTTAGCCGAAGATTCCTATTTCGTCGGTAACGTTTCACAAGCGTTTGACAAATTGTTTTGCGTGTTGTGTCTTAGACGTATAGGTGGGTTTAATGTCGGCACTTTTAATCACGGCGTTTAGATGACCGGAGTGGTACCCGGTTCGTAACGTGATTGACGAAGTGTGTGTACTTAAGTAAATTAAGGGTGTTATTAGAGTGTTCGGTCCACGGTAAGATAGGGGTGGACTGTCTTTCCCTCTGACTCCGTGTTTCGGAAGGCCGTTGGACGGATTTCATTGGAAACTTCATCGTTCACCATCTCAACCAAACTTGGGTCCCTCGGACCAAGGTTCAAGTACAAGAATTGTCCGAGTGTTGTGACGAAGACGTTACCTATTTCGTACCTTTCGTGCCTTTTGTTCAATTACACAATACACAAGAAACTCTAAAAAGTGTGCTAAAAAAAAAAGTCAAATTCGTATTTTTCGTTTCCTTCATCTTTTTCCCTCCTTCTCCATAAAAAGGTCATCAGTACATACCTACACTCTTAACCTGGTGTTTCTTCCAATGCGCGGTTTCTTGACTACGAAAGCTTAACACCACGATCTCTTCTGAGAACTCTCAGGGAACCTGACGTTCCTCAAGTTTGGTCAGTTAGGATTTCCTTTCGTTAGGACTTATAAGTAACCTTCCAGACTACGACTTCGACTTCGAGGTCATGAAACCGGTGGACCACGTTTCTCGGCCGAGTAACCTCTTATGGGACTACGACCCGCTCTGACTTCCACCCTCCTCTTCCCCTGCTGTCTCGTAGTCTACCAACCTACCGTAGTGACTGAGTTACCTGTGCTCAAACTCATTCGAGGTCCTCTAACACCTCCTGTCCCTCCGGATCGTACGAAGTCACGGACCCCAGTGTTTCTCAGTCTGTACTGAATCACCGACTTTTTGTTGTTGTTGCTCCATGCGAAGTCCACCTCGTCTGTGCACCGTTAGTGGTCGACGACCGACCTATTCCACTGCGGTATCGTTGCGTGAGTGTCCCGTCCCTCTCCTAGCCTCTCCCCACCCGTACGGATCCTCCGTATCCATGGACCTTCTGGGGGTGCTTCACGAAAGGAACGGGTCGGGAGTCTTTCGTCGACGTCTTCTCCAAGTCACGTCCTCACTGACCTACACTTCCCCCGACACTCGTTGTCACTCCAAAAGTTCTCCTGAATGGATCTACATCACAAAAAAAAATTCAGTACGTCCAAAAAAAAAAAATTTCAGTACATCCTGTCGTCCTTCTCCCTTTGTACTTTCTCCCGGTCGTCCTTTCGACCCGACTCGACACTCGTTTCGACCCTAGTTCCTGGAGTAGTTGACGTTTCCCGTGGATGTCCTTCCACCGTCACGGTCCGGTCGTCCACCGTTTAGGGGTCTACGGTCCGGGGTGTCGTCGGAACGCCCATCCTTCCCCTACTCCTGACTTCCCGTCTCGACTTAGTCTCCCAAGGTCCACTGTTTGAGAGGGACCGACCCTCGAGGACTGGGACCACCCCAGCCCCCTCGTTCTCAAGTCGACGGAGGGTCCCCTTTTTGACCCGTCCTTGGGGACTCCCCCCCTGGGGTAGTGCGAGTCCACCTGCGAGTGTCCCCGGTCCCGGTTCCTCAGGGACAAACACGGGTACACCCACCGTCGCACCCCTCCCAAAACCTGTACCTGTACCCCGAACCTCGGTTTCGACCCCTTGCCGAAAGTTGTCTTTCGGGGACAAAGTACAGAGTCCGACTGAACCGCGAGCAGTGGGTGAGGAGAGTGAGTCAAGAGTGGTTTGGGAACTTTCTCCCGAAAGGCCCCCCCGAGTCACCCTTTCTTAGACGGACGGTTACGTCCTCTGCACCCGAGATAGGGACTAGACCCTTCTAGGGTGTACACCGACGATTCGGACACTCGGTCTTGACGATTCGGACACGAGACCTCGGCCCACGGCTTTGATGATTTCGGGGCTACGGGATCTCGGTCACGACGTGTTGTTCTCTTCGGTGCCGCCACCTTTCAGGTCCGGGGTGTTGATCTCTTTTCGGCACGTCGCTGCTTCTGGGTCGTGTCGGTTTTTATTTGAAATTTTTAAGTCAATTTTTTTTGAACTTTCCTTGTCAACGGGGGTAAAATGTGTACTTCTCGCTCTGCACCAATGCGTTGAACGGGTGCTAGTGTCGCTTACTGGGACCTTACTCCCCCTCCCCCCGAGACAAACATGGAAGAGGTTTGAGTTTTACCTATTAACCCAGGACTATGATCTAAATTCCCCCCAAAGGGTCTACTACGATCACCATTTCTTGGGTGGACGGTTACGACCTCTGGACCCAAGTTAGGGACCCACCCCTTCAAGGGCACCTCTTCCCGTACCGTTGGGTGAGGTCATAAGAACGGACCTCTTAAGGTGTCTGTCTCCTCGGACCTCCCGATGTCAGGTACCCCAACGTCTCAGCCTGTGCTGACTTCGTGAATGTCATATCGTAATCTAAACCCCCCCTCCCTTCCCAAAAAGGTTTGGTGGCAGTCCCTTTCTTACTAAGAGGGTTACCAGGGACGGGGACCGTCAGTGTCGTCGATGGGCCGGGAGTGTCCTTCGACCACTAAAATGGTGTCACGTGTGTGGCCGAAGGAGTCATTTTCAGCGTGACGGTTCGGGAGACGGTCAGTGGCGTCCCCACCCGGTACACCGAGTCCGGGTCGGTTAGTNCTCCCGATGTCAGGTACCCCAACGTCTCAGCCTGTGCTGACTTCGTGAATGTCATATCGTAATCTAAACCCCCCCTCCCTTCCCAAAAAGGTTTGGTGGCAGTCCCTTTCTTACTAAGAGGGTTACCAGGGACGGGGACCGTCAGTGTCGTCGATGGGCCGGGAGTATCCTTCGACCACTAAAATGGTGTCACGTGTGTGGCCGAAGGAGTCATTTTCAGCGTGACGGTTCGGGAGACGGTCAGTGGCGTCCCCACCCGGTACACCGAGTCCGGGTCGGTTAGTCTCGTTACTTAAGGAGACCGGTGGCATTATCTAAGTCTCGGTTGGTCTTTGTTATCATTTCGATGTTTTCTGTGTGTGTGTTATTCCGGAAACGATACCAATGGGAAGGGTGACCTGAATGATCTCGACGACACCGGTGTGACGGTGGGGGTCCCTATTCGGTGGACTCTTACCCCTGGTGTGTCTCTCCTTCGACCGAGTCTTTTTCTGTACTCGGAGACTCCCGTAGTAAACTCGAGGGTCTATGTCGGTATGGACTGTGGTCGGGAAAAAAGAATTGAAGAACTCGGGTAATTACGGGAAAAACAAAGACGGTCAAAACCAACGTTCACCGTCTTTTGGGGTCGATCTGAACACTGACTGGGCCATCGAGACCTCTTTCTTCAGGGTGCGAACTGATCCGACGGTCAAGAAGTCCTGGGATCTCGCGTGTGACGGACAGGAAATCGAACTGGAAGAAAGTCGTAGACAAAGGAGTAGCCACGGTAGAACGAACTAGAGGGTTCGGGGGGACTAACACAAGTCAAGTCAGGTTAAGAAACGCTGGGGTACCTGACGTCGTTCGGTCCGGAGGGACCGGTAGTGGTTGAGGGTCTCAAACGAGTTTGAGTACAGGTAACTCAACCACTACGGTAGGTCGGTAGACTAACACACCTGAGGGAAATAGTGACAATCCGTCGGTTGTTTGTTTGTCGGAAAGGTTCCGACAAGATGTCTTTTTTGTATTATTTTTATTTTTATTTATTTACTTTCTTTAGACTTACTGGGGTTTCGTTCTCCTTCTACTGTCAGGGACGCTACGGGAGAGATTTCGGCGGACCTGACCCTCCTTGGCGACCCGGGACCCTCGGCAGTCAGCCCCTTCTCATCCGGTCCTTTCCGTATTGGGGTTTATTCAGTTTCCCCACGACTGTTTGGCGTGTGCAAAGTCAGAGACGGGGTCAGTCAGAAGGCGGAGCTGAGTCGAAAGGAACGACCCGATTCAGCGAAGTCAGTAGAGACTGAGACACGCTAGGATCCCAGGCTTCGGGCGGTCCGAGGAGAGACAGGTACCCTAAGAGGACCGTTCTTATGACCTCACCCAACGGTACGGGAGGAGGTCTCTAGAAGGGGTAGTCTGACGTAGAGAATACAGAAGAAAGGACCTCTTCCTTTGGCGTTGGGTGAGGTCTTCAAAACGGACCTTTTAGGGTACCTGGCTCCTCGGACCACGCGACGTCAGGTACCCCAGCGATTCTCAGCCTGTACTGACTCTCTGAAGTGAAAGTGAAAAGTGAAAGTACGTAACCGCTTCCTTTGCCGTTGAGTGAGGTCNGGTACGGGAGGAGGTCTCTAGAAGGGGTAGTCCTAGTCTGACGTAGAGAATACAGAAGAAAGGACCTCTTCCTTTGGCGTTGGGTGAGGTCTTCAAAACGGACCTTTTAGGGTACCTGGCTCCTCGGACCACGCGACGTCAGGTACCCCAGCGATTCTCAGCCTGTACTGACTCGCTGAAGTGAAAGTGAAAAGTGAAAGTACGTAACCGCTTCCTTTGCCGTTGGGTGAGGTCACAAGAACGGACCTCTTAGGGTCCCTGTCCCCTCGGACCACCCGACGGCAGATACCCCAGCGTGTCTCAGCCTGTGCTGACTTCGCTGAATCATCATCCACAATTGAGGTCTCTTGTCGGACCTTCGCTCCCTGGCTCTTTAATCCCACAGCTCCTTCGGCTCCTCTGCGCCACCGAGGCCCATGGTTAGACGGCTGGAACCACGGCTCCGACCTCGACCTGCGTCAGGCCGGAGTCCTTCCCCGAGTCCGAGGTCGGTGTGTCACGGCCGGTGTCGCGGAAATTTATCTTGGAGGCGCCCATCCTGTTTGTGTAAGGTTCGCGAAAAATTTTGCGGGGTTCGTCCTGGACCGGCCGCCGGAGGCTATGGGGGTCCGTAAAGGGCCAGAACCGCTTTAAGAGGTTGTTTATAATTATCGAGTCAACCCTCGAATACCACACGTTTTATGAAAGACCGGAATTTTCCGTCCTACTAAAAAAAGAGGGGTGAGAGGTCTACTTCTTTGACTCCGGGTCCCTCGACGGTCCGATGTTCCGGCTGATGATCATGTCCGGTGGTCCGTTGCGACGGAGGTAGCGGGCCCCAACCCCGAGGGGGCTCCCCGTGCTGGCCTTACTTGGGTGCAGCCTGGTCAACGGTCGACGGCACAGGCCAAGGATGCCCGCGGAGGACGGGTTCTCCGTTCTTCCCCCTTGTGCCGGTTCCGCTGCGGGGGTCCTCCGAGGGGTTTGCGCGAGCGAGGGCCTTGCATGACTAGAAGACGCTTCAAATTGGTTGGGGGTCAAGAGACAGAGGCGCCCATGTCGTTTGGGGCGCGTCGTCGGTTCCTATTCAAAGGAGGAAACAAAAATTTTCTATTTCCTGTTTCTTCCGATTAAAGAGGGAGCCCTCTATTTCAACCGTCCACTCCGCGTCGCGCAGAGCCAAAGGATCTTCAACGCACGACCCGTTTTAGAAGCTCGGTCCGCCGCCTCCCCCGCCCTGTGCGGCAGACCTGGGGACTCGGGTCCTAAGCCCGAGCCAACGGGCTCGCCTTGAACACTCGGTCCAGTCCTTCTTGGCGTCGAGGACGGGAGCCACAGGGTCGGGCCGACCTAGTGGGTCGTGGTGGCGCGGCCCTAGCGAGCCCCGCACGCCCTAGAACCCCCGCAATCCCAATTTACTATTTCTTTGGCGACGTGACCGGGGGAGGCAGGATGGGGTTTGCCCCGGGCCCTGAAACTCTCTGGCGGGGTGGAGGGGGCGGGGAGGGAGGCCCCGAGGCCCAGGGGCCCCTGCGTGCCGCGCTCGCGAGTGTCAAACTTGTACGAGAGGTCCAGGAACTACTCCGCCGCCGACTTGAGGCCCTTGAGGCTCATCCCCACCTTCTGGGACGTCGCCGCCCCGGCGCGGCGCGGGAGCAACTACAGGTCGGCAGCCAAGTCGACGCGCGAGTCGAGCCGCAGCCGAGACCGCCACCCGCGGGTCCGCCCGCCGACGCCGACCCCGAGCCGCAGACCCCGCCGAGGCCCGCGGCTGACCTCGGGCGACAGGGGAAGGAGGGTGACGTCAGCGGCGACGTCGAACGAGCGGTCGAGGAGCGACCGGTACCGGAGCCACCTAGGCCTTTGAGTCCCTGACCCGCCCGTCGCGCGAGGACCCGCCGACCGCTGAGACGCTGTGAAACGGCTCTGCCGCCCCTGGGCCGCCAACCCACCTTGGCACCCGTCCGCCCCGCCTCGGCGCCGAAATTCCTCCTCGACACCGAGCCCCTGGCGGGCAGGGCCTCCGGTGTCCACGGGCGGACAGGGCCCCTACAGCTGGCCGGCTCGCGAAGGGCCCTACCCCGCGCCTGGGAGCCTAGTTGGGACTCGAAAGGCGGGCGAGGGCCCCCGGGCCCCTGGAACCCCAGGCGGCCCTTGCCGTCGCCCGCTTTCAAAGTGATGGCAAGACCGCCAAGGAAAGAGCAGGGGATCTTCACGGGGCTGACGGACGGCCGCGAGCGCCGGCCACTGTCTGACCCCAACCCCCCTCGGCTCGCGGGGGCTCACTGTGGGCGCGCGGGGGTCCTGACGCCCACCGTAGGAGCGGCGGTGACCAGAGCTCCAGACCCTCTCCCTCCGCGGGAGTCCCTCGCGCCCCTTCCCGCTCGACTGAAAATTTATGAGTGAGATTTCTGTACAAAGGTTTTGTGTGATTTTTATGATTTTTGTTTATTCGTTTGTCTTTTTTTTTTTTTTTCTTTTTTTCGTTCGCCCGTCTCTGCTTGAGGACCGAGAGAACACCATTCTGTGGTCTCGGTGAAGCCTCTGAGACTGAAAAGGACACTTTGCGTTCTTTCATTTTTTCTTCGAACTTTTATTTCTTTATTCAGTCGTAAAATTGTGGTGCCAATTTTTTTTTTTCAGTGAGGGATTCCTTCCGACTACACCTACCGACAATGCAGTCGGTTCGGAACTCTTTTTAGAACATTTGTGACGAGACGGGGACTCCTGAGACGGAACTGAAACAAGACTGACGGACCCCCGACGACGGGTCCCGGACAGGGGTGACGACCGACACCCGTGGACTCTAGGTCCTGGTCGGAAACCGTGACCCCACACATCCCGGGTTCCCCCAGGACCGTCCCTAAGACTCGTAGACCTCTCCGGACACACGAATAAGGGAGTCAGGACATCCTGGGAAACGGCGGGGTACCTGACATCGGGTCGTCCGAGGAGATCGACACCCCTAAGAGGTCCACTCTTATGACTTCACTCAACGGTACGAGAGGAGGTCCCTAGAAGGGCCTTATATATATATATATATATATATATTAATCCCTTTTATAATTTAAAAATTTATTTCACTAGTTTATCTTGGAAAAGTTGTAGGGATGACCCTTCGGGGTATGTATATATAAAAAAATTAATCCCTTTTTAATTCAAAAATTTATTTCACTAGTTTATTTTAGAAAATTTGTAGGGATAACCCCGAAGGGTCCACCGTGATCACCATTTCTGGGAAAGACGGTTACGTCCTCTGTATTCTCTGTGTCTACACTAGGGACCAAGTGTTTCTAGGGGACCTCCTCCTCCCGTATCGTTGGGTGAGGTCATAGGAACGGACCTCTTGGGAGTACCCGTCTCCTCGGACCATCCAATATCAGGTACCCCAGTGTTTCTCGGTCTGTGCTGATTCGATGATTGTGTGTGTGTAGTTATGATGACACGTTTATACTGGATATAAAACATTTTGTGTAAAGATACGTGTCCTTTTTTTTTTCTCTTTCCCTGGTTTAATAGTAAAATTTTTTATCAATATAAGTAACTAACCGACACGAGCGAGAAGAAGCTGAGCACCCGAAAGGAGGTCAACACCGCTCACCGCCGGTGAGCGACCGACACCGCGTATCCGCCCAAAGAGTGACGCCACCGCAGAGAACGACACCTCGTGTCCGATATCGCACGGTCCCGAACACCTGAGTCAGGCAAAGTCGAAGGTGTGAGATCTCGTGTCCGAGTCATCGACACCACGTGCCCGAATCAACGAGGTGCCGTACGCCCTAGTCGGGTCTGATCCCCAGCCTGGGTACAGAGGACGTAACCGCCCACCTAAGAAATGGTGACTCGGTGGTCTCTTCGGGTCCTAGCGTAATAATTGACAACATTTGTGACCCTCAGGTTGGTAAAGGCAGTTGATAAAATTAAGAGTGAAGAGACTTAAAAGATGTTACTGGCGTGTCTTGACGATATTGTTTTGTTTATACTAACGAACGTTGCCTTGTCCCCTCGCTACAATCGACACCTCGTCAACCTTCATAAAGCGGACACAGTAGGGTACTTACACAAAGAAAGTGACTGTAAGGACCCCCTACCGATGTCCTCTAAAATGGAAGACAGGTACCTTAAGAGGTCCGTTTTTATGACCTCACCCAACGGTAAGGGAAGAGGTCCCGTAGAAGGGCTGGGTCCCTAACTTGTACCCAGAGGACGTGACGTCCGTCTAAGAAATGGTAGACTCGGTGGTCCCTTCGGGGAAACGTAAAGTGTCCCCTTTAGTTTGCACAAAATGGAGGTCCTAAAGAAAAGTCAAGGGACAATGATACAGTGTTTGGTAGGGGTTTGGATTCCGGGTTTGTTGTGTAAATGAAACGAGTGTTTAGAAGTGAAACCTGTCTGGAAGTACCCCTTCAGGGAGGAGACTGGGTGGACCACGTTCCACCCTATCGAGCCTCCGACCTCCCCTCTTAGGTAGACTTCTAAATAAGGGAGGGTCCATACCTGACTGCGACCGACTACGAACCGATCTTGTGGATGCACACCGGACACGAAGGAGGGTCGTACCAGTGACCCAAGGGTCCCGCCCGAACGTTTCTCTGTCTCCCTCCATCTTTGAAGTAGCGGAATACTTATCCTAGTCTTTAGTGTGTCGAGCTGAGATAACCAGTCTTGTCAGTACTTCCTCTCTCCTGCATGTAGAGGTGGGGAGCCCGAAGGGACCTACCACCAGGTCACCCATTCTTAGGCGGACGTTTACGTCTCGTATGTCCAAGCTGGGGACCAGGCCCTTCTAGGGTGTACGACGTCTCGTTGCTTTGGGCACACGGAATTGACGACTCGGGCCGAGATCTCGGACCCTCGGCGTTTATGACTCAAGTGCGCGGTGTCGACGACTTCGAGTGCTCGGGTACTCGGGGACGAAGCGTCATTCTTTTCGACGTTTCCTTTCAGGCACGTGGCGTCGATCTCGTGTCGGGGATGCGCGGTGATTTCTTTTCGTGTCGTTGCTTCTGGGTCGTGTCGGTTTTTATTTCTTAGAGGTGGAGAGTTACCTCCGCACTATTTTAGTAGATCTTTGTCACATACTCTACCCTATACACAGTAACACTAGTAGACAGAAGTAAACTTTTTAGATAACTAAAAAATTTTAGCGAGTAAAACAAGAGAAAAGTATTTTTTTTATTAATAAATAAACCGATGTGGCTCAGAATCAGTACTGTGAGTCCCAGAAACTAGAAAAGACACCGGGAGCCCTACAAATCAACGTCATATACCCTAGGCGACTGGCCCCTAGCTTGGGTCCAGGGTGCGTAACCCTCGTCCCTCAGAATCGGCGACCTGGGGTCCCTTCTTCGGAGATGACACTGGTAGAATCCTTTTATGTTAAACGGTCAGGAGGGAGACTTTTGGGGACGTCCGAACTCCGAGAGCACCAAGACACCGTAAGTCTGTTCTTGTCCATACGGGAAGTCGGATCTACCCAACCGTGGTCAGAGAGTCGGGAGGCCCTTCGTACCCGGACGTTCGATGATCCTTCAGTCTTACTTAGGTTCAGGTCTTTCCCCTTTTACGAAGGTTCACTCGTCTTTGGACCGAGACGAAGGGAGAGACCTCCGTACGTCAGGACACATAGAACCGTAACAGTTGGAGAAATTGTTCTGTTTTGGAGTCCGGAAACTAAGCACAATCTCCTTTTCTAAAACAGGAAGCGTTTACTTCATTGACAATCACAGCACACGAGAAGGATTCAGAGAAGTACGTGACTTTTGTAAGATTTTAATCTGTCACTACTACTGACATGTTGAGGTACTCATATTATGTTTGGTAACTCAACATGTGACGTTTTCCCACTTCAGATACGTACACTTAATATAGAGTTGTTTAGACAAGAAAAATTTTACTGTCATTATTCGGCAATGGATAATTGTATTTATCATATTGGCTCTTCAGGTTATAACAAAATGTAAAGACGAACAGAAAGTGTGTGTGTGTGTGTGTGTGTGTGTGTGTGGAAAGTAGAGACGGAATTGTCATCTGAACCTATAGTGTAGACAAAGACTTAATCTAACGACACTAAACACGAGAGAAACTTTAGACACTTCTTTTAGGTCCGAAGGTTTCTGGTGACCCTTACAGTCAAGTCAAGTCAGCGAGTCAGCACAGGCTGAGAAACGCTGGGGTACCTGACGTCGTGCGGTCCGAAGAGACAGGAAGTGGTAGAGGGCCTTAAACGAGTTTGAGTACAGCTAGCTCAACCACTACGGTAGTTTGGTAGAACAGGAGACAGCAGGGGAAGAGGAAAAGGGAAGTTAGAAAGGGTCGTAGTCCCTGAAAAGGTCACTGACCCAAGAAGTGTAGTCCACCGGTTACATAACCTGGAAGTAGAAGTCGTCGTCAGGAAGGTTACTTATAAGTCCTGATTAAAGGAAATCCTAACTGACCAAACTAAACGAACGTCAGGTTCCCTGTGAGTTCTCAGAAGAGGTTTTGGTGTCACGTTTTCGTAGTTAAGAAGCCGTGAGTCGAAAGAAGTCAAGAGTAAAGGTATGTACTGATGACCTTTTTGGTGTCGAAACTGGTATCGAAAGTGATGACCTGTTTGGTATCGACCCTTACATCAACCTACATATTTACCTTTTCCCCTCTCACCAACAAAGTAGAAAAGTCTATTAACACCAATAGTAAAAAGAAACAATGATGTGGTTTTGAGGATTCACTATCAAAGGACTTTAAATTAACGTTGTACCTTCTACTTTCGTAGGTCTAATAGACAATGACATACTCATACCTGCTATTAGTGAGATAGAACGTGTACATTACCCAGGAACTCAATCCGTACAATGAAACATGACAATGTCCGAAGGGATCACCGAGTCACGATTTCTTAGGTGGGTGTTCCACCCTCTGAGGTCAACCTAGAGACCTAGTCCTTCTAGGGGACCTCCTCCTTTACTGTTGGGTGAGATCATAAGAACGGACCCTTTAGGATACCTGTCTCCTCGGACCACCCGATGTCAGGTATCCTAGTGTTTTCAGTCTTTTCAGTTGAGAAACCTTTTCTGGGACTACGACCCTTTCTGACTCTCGTTTTCTTTTCCCGTCGTCTCCTACTTTACCAATCTATCGTAGTGATTGAGTTTCCTGTGCTTAGACTCGTTTAAAGTCCTCTATCACCTCCTGTCTCCTCGGACCGTCCGACGTCAGGTACCACAACGTTTCTCGACCTGTCTGAATCACTGACTTGTTGTAACGTTCCTTTTCATTACCTTCCAAATTGTACATTTGGCCTTCTTCTATAGTTGTTTCCGTTGTTTCATAGGTCTTGGAGTGACCCGCGAGGATGTCTCGTCACCAATTTTTCTTTTTGTTTGACTACTCTTGAACCCGTTCCCATACTCGTTTGAATGGATTCGGCCAAATTGGATCATGTTGAGTCTGAAATGAACCAACCAATCACATAGCCAGTTTCTTCAAATCTCCCCCACAAATGAGGGGGTGTAAGAACAATAGTATAATATTCCTTTCGGTCGGGGTCTGGTTTAAGACGATTTGTATTTTAATAAATAATACCCTTAAGGGACCGTCAGGTCACCCATCCTAAGACACGAAAGTGACGGTTCCCACTCCCAAGCTAGGGACCAGTCCCTTCATCATAAGGAGTTTGAAGTTTCACTTTCAACGAGTCAGCACAGGTTGAGAAACGCTGGGGTACCTGATCCGATACCTTAAGAGATCCGGTCTTATGACCCTACCTATCGGAAAGGGAAGAGGTCCCCCTAGAAGGGGTGGGTCCCTAGTATGGGTCCAGAGGGCGTGACGTCCGCCTAAGAAATGGTCGACTCGGTGTTCCCTTCCGGTTCTTATGACCTCACCCATCGGATAGGGAAGAGGTCACCGAGAAGTACCGTGTCCTTAGTTTGGCCCCAGAGGACGTAACGTCCGCTAAGAAATGGTTGACTCGATATTCCCTTCGGGGATTCGTAGTTCCGTTCATGTTTTTTTTTTTTTTTTCTATAAATAATTTGGTTGTAGGGGTCGTTCGTTTGTATCTTTAAACTACTTCAGAGTTCAGGGTCGAGAACTGGTACAAAATCTTTTAGTTTGGTTTCGGAAGTGGTCTCCGGTCGTGTGTGAGATCTTTGGTCTAAGGAGCGGAATACTGGTAGTGGTTTGTTGGTCTTCGGGAGGATGTAGTCACCGACTTTCGACCGATTATTTTTAGTTCGGAATCCCCGTCCAATCTTTAAAACCGCTAAAGAGTACAGAAAACGTCATACCTCCACCCACCCCCCCAATTTGATAAAATTTCGTTGGATGTATGGAATTTTTTTGTCATGAAAAGTAAAGTGGTTACTCTCGGACTAAACTGGTAATAAGTCAAATCAGTTACTCGGCGATATAAGTGGCTACGAAAAAAAATTAAAGACTGTAGTAATCGAATTGATCATTAGTACAAAGTCACTACTAGGTCAATACGTATTGTTCTTCTGAACGTATTCGTTGTAGACTCCACTCTAGGAAGGTTATATTACGACCGACCATGTAGACCTGACACACGGGAAATATTTTTTTCAATTCCATTTTAAACTCGAAGGATCCACCGTGATCGTCATTTCTTGGACAGACGGTCACGTCCTCTGCATTCTCTGTGCTCAAGATAGGGACCCACCCCTTCTAGGGGACCTCCTCCTGCACCGGAGGGTGACGTTATAAGAACGGACCTCTTAGGGTCCCTGTCTCCCGGGACCACCCGACGTCAGGTCTCCCAGCGTTTCACAGCCTGTGCTGACTTCGATGAATCGTACGTACGTTCCATTTTAAGTGTTTTGTGTGTTAGTTAGTAAAACTTCATATGTTAAATCAAGTTCAGTTTGTCACAGTCTTTAGCCCCTACTCCCACCCCCCTTACTGACCCTCCCTTGTGTCCTCCCGGAAGTCTGTCACAAAATAAAGGACTAGAACGACCATTGTTATGGTCACCAAGTACAACCTTTTAAAGTAGTTCGTTATGGGAGTACTACCCATGAGTCCAAAACATTAAAAAACGTAGACACAGACACCACCAAACCTTTGTACCGGTGTTTACTAAACTGTAGGGAGGGTGACTCTCCCAGACACAGGGGTGGGGAACTTGAACCTACCCGGGCACACCTTCCCGAAGGGACTACCTGGTCACGTCTCCTGTCTAAGGAAGGGACCAGACCCTGCTAAGGTGTACGGAGTCCTGTTGAGTCGGACACACGGTGGTGGGGACTAGGGTACGAGACGTCGGACCCTCGACATTGATCTCTTTCGGGTTCTCGTCGTCACTTCTGGGTCGTGTCGGTTTTTCTCCCCCTTATACCACCTTCACTACGTTGTAGCGAAGGCTCCGATCTACTTCTTTCCGGAGAGACAAAGGAGGAACGGAAGAACCTTGTGAGTAAGAACGGTAGGACTCAGTGGCCCGTCCTGCAGACGAATGAGACTCCAACGGTCCAGTCTCTGCGGGGACCACCCCTATAGCAGGCACCCGGGTCTCTTCGGTCAGGTAGGGTGCACGGTGTGTACACTCGTTTCTCCAGTAGATCCCTCACCCGAGACCCTGGGTCCAGAAGGCCGGGGTCAGTGGTCCCAGCGGGGACCCCTCCAGGGTCCAATGGACCTTGTCGGGGCACGAGTCGAGGACTGGGTCTCCCAGGCACTTACGTCATATGACCACCACCGGCAAAGGGTAGTGACGCAGAAACCCTTAACGCCATTTTTGTTGTCCCGAAGGGACCATCGAGTCAACCATTTTCTAAGCACGTAGCCCTTCTAGGCGACCTCTTCCCTATCCGATGGGTGAAGTCATAAGAACCCGAAGGGAACACCGAGTCGACCATTTCTTAGGTGGACGTTACACCCTCTGGACCCAAGTTAGGGACCCAACCCTTCTAGGGGACCTCTTCCCACTTCTGATGGGTGAAGTCATAAGACAGGACCTCTTAAGGTCCCTGACAGATCAGGTGCCCCAGCGTTTCTCGACCTGGGCTGACTCGCTGAAATACTTGTGGTGACTCAAGGTCCACAAAACAATGTAGTGTCGTTTCTGACCTTGTTACGAACACCAAGTCAGCACAGGCTGAGACGCTGCGGTACCTGACGTCGTGCGGTCCGAAGGGACAGGAAGTCATAGGAAGAAAAAACTGTGGGTCTTCGTGTCGATTCCTTCGGAGTGCCCCAACCCTCTCGTACGGGGGGTTAAAGAGTCTGTCCGACGGGGGACGACCTCCGGTACCCCTTGGTGTACCGTTTACCAAGGGACTCAGTGGGTCGACCAACCACCCTTGGGAGACCCTGCCACCCGGAGGATGAACGGGGAAGAGACCTACCGTCGTCTCCGAAGGACAACCGTGTAGCGACCCTGTCAAGCACGGAGTCCCCAAAGTCTAAATCAAGAACCTTCGAGACTCCAAATCCTCCTGTTTGTCTTGACGAGACGGGTTCCCTCCCTCTAAGTCTGTGTCTTCGCCGAGGTTGGTCGGCCACTCGTCGACCCTCGTGTCGACCGGGTGGACGGTGGGACTCACAGACGGCGACGTAGGGTTGACTGGCGGGTCCCACGGGCGACGCCCCGGCACGGGCGCCAAAGAAGTAACGGGTCCGTTGACCTCGGGACATCAATATCTTCCCGTGCACTGTACGAATCAGCGAGTCAGTACAGGCTGAGAAACGCTCGGGTACCTGACACCGAGTGGTCCGAGGAAACAGGTACCCTAAGAGGTCCGTTCTTATGACCTCACCCGACGGTAAAGGAAGAGGTCCCCTAGAAGGGTTGGGTCCCTAGTTTGGACGTAGAGGGCAGAGGGCGTAACGTCCGTTTAAGAAAGGGTGATCGGTAGCCCCTTCGAGTGTCTTCTGGAACAGTGTCTACACTATGTATAGTGTGCCCCTCGTCTCTGAGAGGGTTCTTCGGGACCCCCGTCCCACGTCTCGGAACAGGACCGGACCGAAATCCCAAGACCCATCTGAGGGGGTCCGACGACAGAAGAGTCCTGCCTGAGGGAGGTAGGGGGGTGGGGTGGGGAGGGGAGTAGGACGGAGGGGAGCGTAGAGGTCTTACGTACACGTTAGGTCCCAGTGACCTCCGAGTCACCCGTCTTCTGCCCAGGACCATCCCGTCCACCGGTATGACAAAGGAAGTAGGGACGTCCACCCGAGACCTCGGAGGTGGGGGTACCAGACGGACCTTCCAAAAAAAAGTAAGTAAACTGTCATAAATGACCCGTAGACCCTAAGGAACCACCGAGTCTACTATTTCTTCGAAGGACGTTACGTCCTCTGGGTCGAAACTAGGGACCCAACCCTTATAGGGGACCCCTTCCCTTCCCATTGAGTGAGGTCCTAAGAACGGACCCTTTAGGGTACCTGTCTCCTCGGACCGGCCGATGTCAGATAACCCAGTGTTTCTCAGCCTGTGCTGACTCGTTTATTCGTGTGTCTGTGTGTGAGTCGAGTGAAGTCGAGTCGAGTCCGCGAGTCAACACAGGTTGCGAAACGCTGGGGTACTTGGCGTCGTGCGGTCCGGAGGGACAGGTAGTGGTGGAGGGCCTCAGGTGAGTCTGAGTGAAGGTAGCTCAGCCACTACGGTAGGTCGGTAGAGTGTGAGACAGCAGGGGAAGAGGAGGACGGGGGTTAGGGAGGGTCGTAGTCTCAGAAAAGGTTACTCAGTTGAGAAGCGTACTCCACCGGTTTAATGACCTCGAAGTCGAAATCGTAGTAAGGAAGGTTTCTTTAGGGTCCCGACTAGAGGAAGTCTTACCTGACCAACCTAGAGGAACGTCAGGTTCCCTGAGAGTTCTCAGAAGAGGTTGTGGTATCAAGTTCTCGTAGTTAAGAAACCGCGAGTCGAAAGAAGTGTCAGGTTGAGAGTGTAGGTATGTACTGATTGACCTTTTTGGTATCGGAACTGATCTGCCTGGAAACAACCGTTTCATTACAGAGACGAAAACTTATATGATACATCCAACCAGTATTGAAAGGAAGGTTCCTCATTCGCAGAAAATTAAAGTACCGACGTCAGTGGTAGACGTCACTAAAACCTCCGGTTTTTATATTTCAGACTGTGATAAAAGTGACAAAGGGATAGGTAAAGGGTACTTCAGTACCCTGGTCTACGGTACTAGAAGCAAAAGACTTACAACTCGAAATTCGGTTGAAAAATTGAGAGGAGAAAGTGAAAGTAGTTCTCCGAAAAATCAAGGAGAAGTGAAAGACGGTATTCCCACCACAGTAGACGTATAGACTCCAAAAAATATAAAAAGGACCGTTAGAACTAAGGTCGAACACGAAGAAAGTCGGGTCACAAAGAGTACTACATGAGACGTATCTTCAATTTATTCGTCCCACTGTTATATGTCGGAACTACATGGGGAAAAGGATAAACCTTGGTCAGACAACAAGGTACAGGTCAAGATTGACAACGAAGGACTGGACGTATACCCAAAGAGTTCTCAGTCCATTCCACCAGACCATAAGGGTAGAGAAAGTCTTAAAAGGTGTTAACTAACACTAGGTGTGTCAGTTTCCGAAACCGTATCAGTTATTTCGTCTTTATCTACAAAAAGACCTTGAGACAACCGTTAAACTAGAGACAAAGGAGACGGAAAAGATTTTGGTCGAACTTGTAGTCCTTCAAGTACCAAGTGTATAACGACTTCGGACCGAACCTCTTAAAACTCGTAATGAAATGATCACACACTCTACTCACGTTAACACTCCATCAAACTCGTAAGAAACCGTAACGGAAAGAAATCCTAACCTTACTTTTGACTGGAAAAGGTCA